>JAYRBT010000082.1:82226121-82258017 GCA_036023395.1 Myiotriccus ornatus | reverse complement strand
TTTTTTTTTTTTTTTTTTTTTTGGGGGGGGTGGGGGAGGCGGGAATAATTTGGAAGTCTGATAGTGTGTGGGAAATGATTACATCAGTCGGAGGGAGGGCTAGGATTGGTCTGCACAGTGTGGTTTGATTCACTACCGCAAAGATTGCGTGTAACCCTTTGAGTGGAGCCCTGGCAGAGTTGTTTCCCTCCCCAGAAACAGTCCCCATAGCAGGGGCTACGTGACAGGTAGGGTACAGCCACCCGCTGACGCCGCCGGCACCCCGAGCGCCCAGCCGCAGGCTGCACAGGGTCGGCGGAGGCAGAGAACTAACTCTCAGGAGGCAATCCCTATTTAAAATGCCATCTTGTTCTTCCGACTGCTGCCTTTTACGTGCTGTTGAGGTAAGATTTTCCATATCGAATTACCCTCCAGGTTTTTGTTAGACTCTCCTTCTCGTGCTAGGATGTGGAGCATTTTAAACACAGAGTTCATTTAAATCTGGGACCTGCACGTTTGCCCAGAGAAATAATTTTGCGGCAAGTGTCTCTTGCTTGAGCAGAACAATGCAAAGAGGAAAGCATCTGTATAATTCAGGAGGTGGGGAGAAGGTTCCTGACTTGTTCTTTCATCCCCATTAATATTTAGGATGTGCAGCGTGTGCACATTTGGTTTCGAACTACTTTCAGTCTAGAATCAAAAAAGAAGTCAGGGTAGAGAGAGAAATCTGTGGACTGTGCTAGGTCATTGATCTGCCGGCGAACTGCAAGTGGGACTTCACCACATGAAACAATCAAAAGTTAGTGGGGAACAAGAGAGCCATATTTAATCTCTGGGGTCTTGGCCTGCTCCTCTGTGAATTTTCAGAGGCCTCTGATGGGATCGCAGTGAAAATTGTGCGTGTTTGACTGGATGTGATTTCTCTCGCCCACTGTTGCCAAAGTACTCTTCTGACATTGTTTCACGTTTGCTTACCTTACACAGCTTTATACAGAACCTGCTCTCTCACTTTTTCTGTGTACGTGGTCATATTAACCCTGCTGAATCTGTGTTTAGTGCAGGGAGATGTTGGGGAGGGGGGAGGGGAAATAGATCTAGGGGGCATCGAGAGAATGTTATAAAGTGAATCATCCATTTCATTTGTCCTGGGTGCCAGGGTGCTTGGAACCCTCACACCAAGAGGATGATGCTTTTCTACAGTAGCTGTGTGGTTTGCCTATGTTCAGAGCTGTTGATCTGTAAGTGTACCCTTTATGTTGCAGGATGTAAAAGTCTTTAGTGAAGATGGAACAAGCAAAGTGGTCGAGATTCTAGCAGACATGACAGCCAGGGACCTCTGTCAGCTGCTCGTTTACAAAAGTCATTGTGTGGATGATAACAGCTGGACTCTAGTGGAGCATCACCCTCACCTAGGATTAGGTAGGGAATGGTCAAAGGGGTGGCATGGTTACCTGGGAACATAAAATATGTGTAATTCATATAAATGTGCTTCCAGACGTAATGTTTTCTTTCCACTGCTTTTATTTGTACAATTAGCTGAAGTCACATAAGTGCTTTCTGTGTATTACAATTTCATGTGTTAAGCGTTTAAGTAATTTTAAGTCCTTCTCTTATTTCCCATCCTCTTTTTTTATATAAAAAAAGAAGAATTGTCTAATCTTCACGCTAGCGCACTGTTGCTACCTTGGTGTGTCTGAAGCTATTGCAAATAAACAGCTTAGGCAAATTAAGCTTGATCCTTAGAGTACGGTCCTATGAAACAGCTCAGCTCATCACCAGCTGGGAGACCTGGGTGAACAGACTCAGCTTTGCATACCTACAGTAATGCTTATGAAAGCTAGACATGCTGAGGTGGGGGAGGGGGTTAGCTAAACTTGACTTCAGGCAGGGAAAAAATGGTGGCACCACCCGCAAATCCATGGGCAATTTCTGGACCAGCAGTGGCATCTGCTCTCCAGGCAGCAGCTCCTCCACCTGATTGAAATTAAGGTGTCATGGTTACAGTTTCAAGAAGGCAGCATGAGGAAGAACCATGGGGAATTAAATAACACTGTGAATTGGTTTAATTACAGTACCTGAAAGGATCTCATGTTATTCAGTCTTGCTTTTCCTGTTTTTTTGTGGCACTGATTTAGTTGCAGGGTTCTGCTATGCAGCTTGCAACTGCATATTGCTCAGATAACGCTATCTATAATTCTACGTAGCATACAATAATGCTTTAGAAAGTGTAGCATTTGGGGTATTAGTCCATATACTTCACGGGAAATTTTTTTGTAGAAAACAGAGGAAGACAAATCATAAGCTGTGATCACCAGCACTGGAATTGTGATGCTATCTGTAGCTAACAGAGGGATTTTTATGTCAAAAATATAATTCAGAACCCTTACAAATGAAAAAAAGGAAAAAATTTGCTGGAAATGTAGTGCCCTAAACCAATACTGTTAAATGCTAATAAATGCACTGCTCTGCAGACCAACACTTAAAACAAATCCAAACTCATAGGATATTCTGATTGTTTAATGGTTTTATTATCTCTCCTAATGTAAAATATATGAAAAAATTAAGATTAAATACTCACTGCCATATGTCTAAGATATACTTTCAGTTCTGAGGACATAGGACGAGGTGAAGAATTAAGGTATAAATTACAGAACCTTTATCTCTGTAGCTTAATATGCCACATGCGCTTCTAAAAACCTTTACAAATTTTCAGTTTTATCAATGCTCATTAAACTACCAGGCTCTCTTTTTCTATATTCTCTTTCCCATCATTGCTGATTACCAAGGTATTGTGTAAACAGAAGCCTTCTCCTTTGTAACCAACATCCTTCTCCTGCCAGATTCATTCAATGATGCCACAATTCAGTGTTTGTGACATCACAATAGCTTCCATGGTGACTAATTGTGCTGTCAAACTCTGGTGTGTGACATCTCTGAATGAATCGGGCAGGGGGCTGATTAGGAAATCAAAAGCTTCTGTTTACACACAAATAACTTGGTAATTAACAATGATGGGAAAAGAGCAAGATACTTATCGGGCTGCATTTATATACATGGGGACCTGCCTGCTTTGGACCTCTGTTTCACACTGAAGCACAAAGCGGGCCCCCAGAGAAGCGGGGTGTGCAGGTTGGGGCTTCAGCAGCCACCAAACTTTGTTCCACAGGGACTGCTCCAGGGCTGTCCTCTGTACGCCACGCAGTAGATATGTGTGAAAAGTAATGCAACCTTTGGGGGTATAAAGCAACCAGACAAAGAATAAAAGCATTTAAAGAATCAAAAAAGATACAATTATACAGATTTCACATACTTGAAAAGATGTGGACAAAAAAGAGAATAAATGAGTTCATTTAATGGGAGACAACTTCATCCAATTTCTTGTGTTTGGGGTCCAAAGTATCCACTGTGACATAGAGAGTAAAAATTACATACCGACTTTAATGCTTCTACCAATTTTTGGTTACAGTTTGAATTTTGTATTACTTGGCTGCTTATTTCTAGCTTCTATGTAGTTTAAATGCTTCCCTGTATTTCAGAGACTGTCAGATCAAGGTCTGCATCCTAGGTGAAGTTATCAGGTGTCTGATGTTCCACATTTTTTTCTCCAGATATAAGATTGCTAGCATAAGTATGAAACAGTGGTATGTGAAAAGAAATATGATTTAAGAGTAGTGAGAATTCTGTGTTTCCAGAAGACATTATTTCTTACACAATACATCCTTGCTTATTTAATGCTGTAGGTGCTAATCTTGAAGCCCACCAAAAGAGAGGAGTTTCCTCATTTAGTTCACTGTCCTTTTTTTTTTATTCCTTGATCTTTCCTAATACTACTTTCCAAAAGAGCTCAATTTGCAGAACCAGTTCATCATTTTACTATTGGGCAGACTGAGGACAAGATCAAATTTTTGAAGGCAGCTGCATATTTATCATTGCAGTGGTCTTCTAGGTCCCACTTTATAAGGAACCCTCACCTGACTGTTCAGTGTGCTTACGTAGTCAAGTATATTCCAAACAACATGCTTGCTTGCAAATGGCTTCAGACAACTGTTGGGCTGCACAAAGAATTTGTGTTCTTACTGGAGGCAGAGGTGTGACAATTTGACCTCAGAAAGTCTTGGATTTGACATTTGAAAGTGGTTCCTGCTGCACTGAACCTCTGCTTTAGCAGTCTGTGAAACTTGAATTGGTCCCATTATTTCATTTGCTACTAGAAGTGTGCCTAATTTGTTCATAAAATGTGGTATTCTCCTTATGTGCTACTTCGCGCTTAAGTATCATCAATTTAGGATGGGGATGGAGATCTCTGTATTGGACATTACCAGAAAAAATAATGATGAAGATATGTCATAATAGTATGTGTCTAGACACTGAAAGACTCCCTAACTACAAACCTAGTTTTTCCAGCTCCAGAATTGACAATACATATTACTAAATATAGTTGAACCAGGAAAGAAAAGTGGTAGGGCTCTGAAATATGTAAGGGTTAGAAGAAAGCGTTGCTGCAGTTTTGTACATAGATTTTTTTGTTTACATGCCTTAATATGAATGAATTAAAAGTGGTACAGTTAGACACAGCCCACACAGGGAGGGCTTTTTCATATGGGGGTCCACTTGTCATTTGTAGTGATTTTCTATATGGGAATTTTGGCCAAGCCTGTGAGTTGTTCATGATGGAATCCAGCTCCTTTTTCCATCTTGTATCACTGCTGCGGTTTTGTACAAGTTTTGATAAAAATACAGAGCAATCTGGGTGGGTGGGGGGTGGTGGGCCTGGGACTGGGGAAGCCTGTTCTTCTAGGAAGTGAGTAGAAAAGACTGAATGGAGCCTATCAGATAAACTGAAAGGACACGTCTCTGGTCACTTCAGCAGCAATGCCACTTGAAGACAGACTAACCTATTGAACTTAGCAGGCTGACATCAGTGTGTCTAGTCTTGTAGCAGGAAGCTCAAAGCAGGGCTGAGGCTGAGTTGCTAGTGTGTCAAGTGGTGGTTCATCCCATTTGTACTAACCGACTGCAAATTACCCAGGACTTTCCAGGTGTACAACTCCTATGAAATAGTAGCAAACTGACCAGGACTACCTTCCCTTTTACATGTACCTGCTATGAAATGCTGTACCCTTTCTCCAAGATGGCTTTTACCATCAAAACGAAAATACAAACATTAAATCAGCAGGAGTATTACCACAGAATCTGAAAAGGTTCTTGATTTAGTAACAGAATACATGTCAGTTGTCTAAAGCGTCTAAGAAACAGGCACTGAGTATATTTACAGAAACTAACCATTGAAATACAAAACCAATTGACAAATGGTCATCTATACTGCATTTCCTCAGAACAGAATGAACAATTTGTCCCTGCCCTTAGATGAGCCATTTTCAGTGCATTAGGAAAGCGAAGAGCACAACTTTGTGTGGTGACAGAAGCTGATGGTAACAGGACACATGGTCTTTTGGGGTTCATACTGTGATAAAGTTTCTTACCAATGTAATTAAATGTTGTTTGGAGAAAACATAATGTAAAAACCAGACCCTTATTGGCCCACAGTTCTCATCACAATGTGAAAGAGAAGGAGGTTTGATTAATTTGTTTAAAACCATGGATAGTAGCAACAGATCAGCAACATCTGAAACTTCACCTGTGAAGCTCCTAGGTAATGTGTAGGTTAGGTGATGACTGTTGAAGTGGTGCAAAACATCCTTCCATAACAGTCACCAGCAGAAGCATTGTCACACACATTAGTCAAAGAATACCCCTTAAAAGTACTGTTATGACTGATGCACTAGAGCAGCCCACTACGGAAATTTTTTAATGTTAATCCCTGGAAAATATGGTCTGTAGCAAGGCTGGACATTGCAAATTCACAGTAAATGCTGCAGTCATCAGTGAGCTGGTGATGACTGACAACCTAAATGCAGGTGAAAGAGACAATGGGATCATTCAGACGTAGGTTAAATTTTCAATCAAAGAACACACATTAATCTGCTAAGTTCAATAATTCAAGTGACATTCAAGAGCTTACTCTTTCTGAGATGCCTATGACTGCTTGCTTTCTATCCTGAAAACACCCCAAGAGCTTGGGCGGCACCCTGAGATTTCTAACTGTAGGAATGCAACACCAAGTGGGGAAGGGACTCTCCAAACTTCTTTGGTCAGCAAGTCACAGGCATTTTGTTTAAAGTTTTGCAAAAGTTATGTTTTGTTTGACCTCATTTTTTAATTTTGTATTATGTAGGAGATGAAAGCACTGACTAGTTAAAACTTTTGAAAAATACCTAAATATTTTCAGGGAAACTTCTGAAGACTTGCCAAGATAATGAGTTCATTAAGTAGTGCACACTTAGCCAGTTGCCTTCTTTTGAGTTACTGCTTTCAGTGTATTGGATTTGTTAAGCTATCTGTTCATGCTTTGATGTCCCATTCTTTTGACCAGAGAAGTGGTGGTTATGGAGAGTTACCTTGTAACCAAATCTAGAGCAGAAAATTGCCCTGTCATGTGTACAAAACGTTTGTCTCTGTCAGTATTCCTGTAAAGTAGATCCTGTGACCTCTTTCATAATAAACCCCATTGTCTGGCATCTACAATAAAGGCCTGAAGTTCACCTTGAAATGAGCTGGTTTTATAGAGTGTGATCAAATAGGACGCTGTATTTCTGTGATAGTTCAAGACCTAACAGTGGCCTTTCTGTAACTTTTTTTCCCCTTAAGTCTGTTCACCTTGCTAGTTCCGCAGTGTACAATCAGCACAAAGAGGTTTGTCTTTATCATTTAAGCTTCTGCACACAAAAAAAATATATTCCTTTAGAGAAAGTCTGTGCTTATGAAGCCCTGATATAGGAAATCTTTGAAGAACACTACCCTATAATTAACTTTGTAATACTTCACAAAGTAAAGCATTGTTTCATGGCATTGTGGTTTGAAAGCTAGAATGTGTTTTGCTGATTTCTTAAGAGGTAATGGAGTTATACTGGGTTGTTTTACTGCTATTCTTAGTTGATCTCTCTCCTTCTGCTGGTTGGCTGTGTGTTAACATCATGTTCTTTTTCCACAGAACGGTGCTTGGAAGATCATGAGCTCATAGTTCAAGTTGAATCCACAATGGGAAGTGAAAGTAAATTTTTGTTCAGGAAGAATTATGCAAAATATGAATTTTTCAAAAATCCCATGGTGAGTCTCGTTACTTGTTTACACCACAGGGGGATGGATTGCAATAACATTGCTGGGCATTGTTATGTCTTAAACATCTATTATAAAAAAAAAGTAGGCAACCAACTAACAGAATTCTTTCCGAAGAAATTTTAACCAATGTTTAAATTCCTTTTACTCTCCTCCCAGCCTAAAAACCTCAAGTGTTTTCAAGTTACCAAATATACTTGTTTCAAAATGTCTGTTGCTATATTGGAGGGTGACCAAGACAGGGAAGTCTTGGTTGGTTTAAGAAAAACAATCAAAAGTGCAATTTACTCATCATCTTAAAAGTTACTTGATTTGAAGCAAATTGATCACAGAGCATGCAGTATCCAAACCTTTTAATTTCTGACAGTAAAACCAAAACCCCCTCTGTGTAACTCCTAAAGCACTTACTATATACAAGGAATTTCCAGTTTATGTATATTGAACATTGTTTCACCTATGGCTGTGTTTTACTAGTGTGCTCTGCCTTCCTTACTCAACTTGTAGCTTGCTCTTTCTATGTCCTCATGTATATCAATGTTTGAAAAGTATTGTATGTCATAGCTATACTTATTCCTGGATTTGTAAGATCCTTTGAACATTGTAATTTAAAACTGGTTACTGTCTTAACTGCTTATCTGGGGATGACTTGTCGCATTTTGTCTAAACAAAAGTGGGAACAGACTGTCGACATGAAACAGTATCAGCTGGTGTAACCCACCTTGATAGTTGAGAAAAGGTGAGAGGTGGTTAGGTAGGAGCAGATTTTGGGTCAGTCAGGCATTTGTGAGGTGAGAAGAAAAAAGGTACATGAGGTCACGTGTAAACTCATTGCTGAAGTAATTGCAGATCATAAACTCATTCATTTTCTCATAGATGCTAATGCACAGTTGCTGCATCCTCACACGTGTGCTTGCATGTACATTTGTCATCTGCTAATGGTTGTTTTAGAGTCTGTGCCTTGACTTACTGAAACATTTCTGTGCATGGAGTGTTCATAATTTTTCACTTCTGTTGATCTTACCGTCTGATAACCTATGAACATCTGAGCGTTGTATAGAAGTTTTGGTATCATAGGAGCTAGCTTGGCTTCATGTGGTCTATTTTAATTAATAATAGAGCATGGGAGTAAAACCCAGAATGCTTGGCATTCAGTCCCATGCTCCTGCAATCACAAAATAAATCATTCTTTTGGTGTAAGAATGCAAAGACTTCCTATCCGTTGCATTAGCTGTTGCCATATGGCACTGTTTCTACTCAAGAGAGGCTTGTAAATGTTAGCTTTCATAACTCATTGTGCAACTTACCTGGCAGAAGGGTGATTCCTCTTCAGTCCTTCTCTTTATGCCCTAAAGACTGAAATTTATATTGCCTGAGAAGTGACAAATGTTCTAAACTGGAAATGTTTTTGTTGTGATTCATCTTGTTATAATCAGTCATTCTTTTATTTCAGTCATTTCTGCATGTCTCCATGCTTCAAATAGTGTTTAAAAATTTCAGGAATGACTTCATATCATTGCTGTATATAGTAAATTTACTGTACCAAATTATACAAGCATTTTAAAACATGGCAAGTGAAAGGGGAACTGGAGGATTAAGGATGAAGTCAAGTCACTGATGCACTAAGTAAGGAATCACTGCATACTCAATCTGCAGGACCATTCATCTTGTCCTTTCCAAGAAAGTAGAGGCTATTAGCGATCCCCAAAAGCCCTCAGTAGTAGAGGAAATGATGGGAAAATGCACTTATGAAATGCTGCATATCAGATATTTTAAAACCCCACAATCTGTCTGCATGGGCATCTGGTGAGCAGAAGGAAGTGAAGAACTGCTCTTGAAAGCCCTCGTATTACTTTCTGTGTCAGGGGATCTCCAAATTGATTTAATAGTGATAGTTCCAAAAAATGAATGACTGGAAGAAAATTTTACTAGTTCTGTGTCAGAGTGTTCACATATAAAGTGATTTCCAATTGTCTTCTCTTTTTTTGTCTAGAATTTCTTTCCGGAGCAAATGGTTGCCTGGTGCCAGCAAACAAATGGCAGTATTCCACAGTCACAACTTTTGCAGGTACCGTAAATTATCTGTATGGACAAAAAAAGTTTTGGAGCTGGAACAGGGAGATTGAGAGGAAGGAAGGGAGAATTCAAGGGTCTGGAAAAAGTTGGTCAGAGAAAGACCAGTGTAATGAGTTAGCATATGGTGCTAATGTTGAAAATGTCTGACAAGTGGCATTGAGAAGTAAGTTCTAAACACAAAGTATTCATAGCTGTGTTCACACATACTTGCTCCATTAATAATCAACTTACTCTGTGGGTATCTGGTTTGGCCATGTGATGTTGCTCCAAAAACAGTCTTGGCAGATATATTTCTAGGAAAACAAACACCACTTTTATAAAAAGCAGAACAGAAGTACTCCTCTATACTCCACATCATAGCGCAGGAGAAAGTGTAAAAATGCATGTGGATATTAGGAGATGGGTTTGAGATGATGAGAGGTTTTGCTTTTACTTTTTATGTCCCATGTTTGTGCCTGGCAAGAATTAACAATAGGGACCAACTTTCCCAAGATTCAGCCGATTAACTGCTTTTTTGTATAGAAAAATAATGCTCTAAGAAGTAAGTACAAGTAGAAATTTGTATATAGTGTTTGCAAGGTAATCCCATTTAAAGCTTCCCAGATTAAATGACAGGGGTGTGTACCTTATGCATATGTGTTGGTAGAGTTGTGTAATCTGCGTGGTAGTGGCACATGCGCTGCATTTATACATGAAGTTCTGGTGTTGCTGTAGAGCTTCTTGCTTGCTCATGAAGGAACCATGGTGGTGGCACAGTTGGTTGGCCTTCAAGGATGGTGTTGAAGGGTGGGTTACCTCTCTGATCAGTAAATGATTCACTTAAATCTCTCAATTTTAGTGTGCTGCAATCTAAACCCTGTAGTCTAAATCTTTTCATTTCAGTTGTTTCCTCAAACTGGGGTAATTTAACTCAGGACATTCAACTCAAAACACAGTTTATTCAAAGAGTGCCATATTAAGAATATAAGATCATGGTGCCTGGAAGACAGTGCCATGAGTACCAGGCAAATTATAAAACAGAAGGCACAAATATATGAAGAATGTATACATACAAATAACTGATTTTAGCTTGACTTCTGTCATTTTGCGTGCTTGCAAATATGCATTGACTCTCTGTTTAAAGACAACAAGTTTCCACTGACTTTTGAAACAGTGCACTCATTTTGTTCTGTAACCATGTCAAAGTCTGTTAAATTCTGGTACTATGTTCACTGAGAAGAATTTAAAGCATTAGCGTCCACTCTCAGCTGGAAAACAAACAAACAAACAAACAAAAAATCAATCCAATTTACAGAATTAAAAATGAAAGTCACAAGCAATGAGTGCTTGTGATCAGGAATCAAAACTGTCATGGACTGGCATCACCACAGACTGGCATTCACATCTTGGACCCTTTTTCCTGTAGTGTAAGTAGAGAGTTGAGTTCGCTTGTTAATACAAGCAGCAGGACTCCCTAAAAGAGTAAGATGTTCTTGAAGATGGAAAGGTTTTGATCCTAGGGTGATTCGAATGGTAGCAAAAGGAAAACCTTACCACCTCTTGAGATACAAGAGTATTCTTCTGAGAAGGCTTACTTACGTGCTGTCCTGGAGAAGCAAAAGTCATGGGGGTTAACAACATGAGAGGGGGAGGAAAAGAGGATAAGTATATTCTCTCTGTTTCACTGTTTAACCATAAAAGAACAGTCTTTCCTAAAGTATTTATACTACATACTCCTTTTCTTTAAAAGAACCACACAACTGTTTTTCAGAATTTCCGTGGCAGTTGTAATTTATTGAAGGTAAGCTTCCTGCAGCCATGCATTAAGTATGTTGCATCTGAGGCCACCTTAAACACTGAACAATTCCACTGTATTTAATTACACATGGAACAGGCAAGAATATTAAATATCATCTCATGATATCATATCCTGTATTAAGAGCTAGTATTTTTAGTTTTAAGAATAGCATTAAAACCAGCAGGATCTGTTTTGCCTAGTCCCAACCTGGCTCAGATACGCAAAAAGCCTGCATCTTAGTTTAGTTTTCTTTTATCTGACTGGACAAAAAGAACATATTCTTTTTTTTTTTCCCTTTCTCAGCTGAGAAGTGCATTCATAGTACAAATAGCAGGAAAACTGACTGTTCTTTTCCATGCTGTTAGATGAGATGAGAAGGAGGACGGGTCAAAAATAGCTTTTAATTCTGACACAGGGCACTGATTTTTGGTTTTGTTTCCTGTGGGCATTGTCCACCAAATAACACCAAAACACAACTTTGAAGGCTTATCAGAGGCATCTAGCCAAACAGGTTTATGCATTTTTCTTATACTGTTGAATTTATTAATTTGGTATTTAACTTACTGAGCAAGCCCTCTGTCATTTAAACATCTGGCCCATTGTAATAAGGGAACAATCCATCAGTTCTCCTACCACAGTTTAATGTTTCCTTCCTGTGATATATCACAAATCAAATTATTCCGTATGTGGTTCCTCTACTTATGTCAAGAACTTAAATGCTTCTGAATCTTGAAGTCTGGTATAATTGCTGGCACTTATTTGAGTGCTCTACATTTCATTTTCAATTAAATATTCTGTTGTCTACCATATCTCTTGTCTTGGGACAACTTTAATGCCAGAAATCCTGAAACAGGCTCTTCCCTTTCAAAAACTTTATGACAAAGATGGAGATTTTGGCCAATATTTCCAAGTTCGATAATTTGCCAAAATTGCTGTGAGAAGGTATTATTTTAAGAATTAATAGACTTACTTCCTCTTCCTTCAGGCCAAGTGCAAGAAGAATGGGGATACAGAGAAATGCTTAGCTTTTTGGAGATATAAGTATTGACACAAAGAATAGGAAGATGTCAGTGGTGGAGGAGATAGCAAGGTAGATGCAATGGGATGAGCAGGAATTTCCATTTTTGTCATAAATCAGATAAAACATCTAGGTCAGTTTAAGCCTAGTGGGAAACTGCACCTCAAATCAGCAAAGTGACTTGCTGTTTGCTTCTCTGGTCTGCAAATACAGTGACAATTTAAAAATCCATCTATAGGATACAATCTTCATTTACGTTTTCCTCTCCCACAGAACTTTTTAAACTCCAGTAGCTGCCCTGAAATTCAAGGTTTCTTGCATGTGAAAGAGCTGGGTAGGAAATCATGGAAGAAACTGTATGTGTGTTTGAGGAGATCAGGACTTTATTGTTCTACAAAAGGAACTTCAAAGGTAAGATTAAAGAAGAAATTACACAGTAATGTGAAAACATTTCCTTCTTTTACACTGGGCAGTTTTTTGCTGCTTTTTAAATATCTCCACACAGCCCTGTTTTTATGCTGTAGAAAAGGATAAGTAAGCCATGATCAAAAGACAGTCAAGCCGTGGGCTCTCAATGCATGAACATAGCCATATAGTTTTGTTATAAAATAAAACCAAACTAACCAGGCAACATCATTTTGGCTACTGAAGTTGTGCTAACCTTCAGATTCCTCTGGAGCAATGTCATAGGCTATGCCATTTTTAATGTGATGTCTTTGCGTAAGTGTAGTATTTTGTGAGCTTCCTGTATCAAGCACCTCTTGCTGGTAGGCTGATTTTCAAGAGCTGACCGCTGGGGAGAGGAACAGTGTTCCTACACTGCCCTCTGTTGGAGGCCGGGCTGGAGAGACTGCAAAGCTTGCACAAGATCTTCCAAAACCATAAACTTACCTGTGATAAAACACGTTATTTCCCCAGGAGCCAAGACATTTGCAATTGTTGGCTGACCTGGAAGACAGCAATATCTTCTCATTGATAGCAGGAAAGAAGTTGTACAGTGCACCTGCAGAGTATGGATTTTGTATAAAGGTAAATCTCATTGAGTTCTTCCAAAGTTCCAGACGGTGTTGTTAGCTCAGAGTCACCCCAACCCGTAGCTAAATGGGATTTGTGTCTAAAACTCTGCACGCTTTTTCTGTCATGAGGACTTGATCTTTAACGTCTTTCGTTTGGCAGACGTGTCCTGTGAATCTTGTCATCATCTTATGAGACATTTTTGTAACATTTTATTTGGTGCTCCTTTGGTTTGGGAAATTTCTGTGCAAGAGTAGCTCGGTGCTGAAGCATGGTGTGCCTGCGAGGTGGCCTTGGTTCACCTCACAGACGAAAACTTTTTCCAAGTATTCTAATTGAATAGAAAAGTTTCTGTGGACAGTGAGCACCAAAATTATACATCAACAAAGGATCAAGCTCTGATGGGTAGTAATTTTATCATTATTATGGGCCAGAGGTTTGCCTTTAGTTAAAGAGGAAGATTGTCTTGGAAAAATGAAAATAAGAATAAGCAGTTGCCTTTGAAAATTTTTAAAACTGTTGTACTGATAGATTGGTTTGGAAAGTATTTCTAAACTTTGAAAAGTGTAATTTTCTGAGAAGAAAATAAGGCTGGAAGCTGGTTTTATTGACAGCAGTGAAGTAGTCTCCTTCCTACCAGTCATTCCAGAGCTAGATAATAAGGGTTTTTATCAAAGAGACTGTCAGCAGGACTGATCCTCAGCCAGTTATGGAAACTTCCGTCCTTCATCTCGAAATGGGGCTTATAAAACTTCTTAGAGATTTGGGGGAGGGGAGGGGGGAGAACCAACAAAAACCAAAACCCAACAAAAAACCCCACCCTAACAACCAAAACCAACAAAACTAAGTGTCCTGGTTTGGTTGTAGCACGGCCTGAGTACCTCGTTCCTATAAACTGCCAGAACTGCAGGTTGTTTCAAAGCATAGCATCATAGAATATCCTGAGTTGGAAGGGACCCTCAGGGAGTCTAACTCCAAAGTCAGAAGGCACCGACATTTATCTTGCTAGACCCAGCTGAGAAAGTGATTTCTTTCAAAGCATGCTCGGCCTCTTCTGAGCTTTAATTCAGAGTGGTGTGAGCTTTTTCTGGTTAGTTCTTAAGACTAATACTGTACCTAACTTTACTCTGCAGTAAACTTAGTTGTGCTGTTGGTTTTTTATTGAATGTAGCTGACTTCTCTCTAACACTTTAAAGCCCAACAGAGTGAGAAATGAAACTAAGGAACTGCGGTTGTTGTGTGCTGAAGATGAGCAAAGCAGGACGTGCTGGATGACTGCCTTTCGGCTTCTTAAGGTATCTAATAATCTCTTCTACTTGTGCAAGGCTACACCTAGAGTTAAGTTGCATTTTTTACTTTGTTCGTGAGAAATTACCTACATGTTATTAAATATCATCTGCTCCAAAACAATACAGATAAGAATAAAATGCCAGGCAGGCCTGTCCCACCTAAGATTTTAAGCACAGGAATGAGCTCTATTCCTTCCACATATGAATCAAGTATACTTTTAGTTTTGGATCCAAATTTGAGATATGTGAATAAATTAAAATACCTTAACAAGGTATTTGCAAATTTTTTTTTCATTTTCTGAAGGTTCTATTAAAAGAAGTAACAAAAATAAGTAATTCTATCTCCAGGGGAAAGTTATTTATATCTGAGAGCAAACAATGAAATTTCTTGATAATAGGATAGGAGGCTTCACTGTTTTTTTTGAAACAAAATCAGGATGGAGGGAACTAAGGAGAAAGTTGACCATTTTGTGCCCTTTGAAGCAGAGAACTTCCTGGTCTTCATAGGAAAATGAGCATAAGTTCTGATTTGGTTTTAAGTCTTTCCCTGAATACGCTGTCTTGAAAACTGCTATGTTCTCTATCCCTTACTACATCCTACGTACAGAGAAAAAGGTTTTTTTTTTAAGGAATACTGAAAGATTATTAAGGGTGTACAATCAGTGAAAATCAAGGCTGTGTCTGTAACCCTTCTTTTTATTCACCTTTAGCTTTCCATAGTCCTATATTACCCTGTTCACAAATTGTATAAACCATTTCAGTTAGAACATTCAGTAAGCAATGTTGCTATACTTCAGCACTGTACCTCTAGGGAATGCACTGAGTAGGTGTTTTCCTACCATCCTAGCTACTAGTGTTGCTAAAATTTATCATGTTCAACGAGGAGCATGACTGGAATTCAATCACCTTATTTTTATAAGGATGCGAAAAGTACAAAGTGTTATTTCCTGCTGAAATTTATTAAAAGAGACAGTGAACTAGAAAGGTTCTTATTTTTGATCATTTCGAAAACTGAGTTTGAATGCCTTATGAAGAATGTTTTTAAGTTCACATTACTGGAGGGTAAAAAGAAGGCAATTAATATGTGTGTTCTGACCTCGACTGAAAGCTTGTATTCTACAAGGAAATAGAGTGATAGCTCTGGTGATAGCTGAGAGTGACAGAAATTACCTGTGGTATTTCACTCAGGCTTCTATTTTTTAAATAAAACTTGTGCGTTTTTGATTAACTGCTTGATTGCCACCTGCCAATTGCTACTGCTCAGTGCAAATTGCTTTGGGGCAGCTTCTGATCAGGAAAATAATAAACCGGTGGCACTTTGCTCCAGTGTAAGTGGTATTATGAAATCACTACAGTTTTTTTCCCTAGGGAATATATTTGAATAATAGAGTCCTTGCATTTCTTTTTGCAGTATGGAATGCTACTGTATCAGAATTACAGAATTCCCCAGCAACGAAAAGCCATGCTTCCACACTTTTCCACTCCAGTAGTAAGTAATGAACTTACCTCATTGACATACGATGTTGGAAAAGATACATTTGCTTTTGCATTTTAAAAGTGGAAAATTTTACGCTAAGAAATGTAAATTCAGCATTGCGTAGCAAATCAATGTAAAGTTCATGTTTTGCATGAGTACAGTTTCCGTGGTTGGCTCTCCATTATCTCAGGCTTACATGATCCACATGATTGAAAAATCTTGGCTACGTCATGCTCTTTGAGACGTATGGTGCAGAGACATCTGGCTGTCTCTGCAGAAGCCAGCTTAGGTCTGGCAAAACTAACACGTAAATTTCTTAAAATAGGCTGGGCCAAGAGCTGACTGTTAACTATCTAAAAGTGAAGATCCTATATTTGGATCCCAACTGGCCCTGAAAATGACTGGAATATAGTAATGGGGCAAGTGGGCAACTTGAGCAATACAGATTTTATTCTCAGCCTTTGAATCCTCTCCCTCCCCTATGGCCTAAAAAGAAAAGCCACCTATTTTTGTGTCAGTGAATCTTTTGAAAGGGAAATAAATGAGATGTATTTTTTGTGATGTTGAAGGAGAACCTTGGACAATCTTCTAAACCCAAAACATTTTGAAATTAAACTCTCAAGCTGGATTTTTCTTTTCCTGTTTTTTGAAACAAGTGAAAATTCCTTTTCAGAGAAGTGTATCTGAAAACTCACTAGTAGCAATGGATTTTTCGGGGCAAATAGGAAGAGTTATTGAAAATCCTGCTGAAGCACAGAGTGCTGCCTTGGAAGAAGGACATGCTTGGAGGGTAGCTATCTTCTCTTCTTTTCTATTTTTACAATCAGTAAGTGTCTGTTGAGAGCCAAAACACAGAGTGTGCTATGATGTTAGTGCAGTGCTGGTCACAGTATAGCTTAGCTCCGACCTGAAGCAATCACACTGCAAGCATGCAGATCTGAAAGTCAATATCCATCTTTAGCAAAACTGTCACATTCACAACAACCTTCTACCACTGCTTCTCTGTCCCCCTAGTGTCCAGAGGAAAGTTGAGGGGGAAAGCAGACCCACCAGAACTTTACTGCCAGTTTGCAAAACCAGTCTCTGAGGAGGAATATGTCAAATTAAATGCTTCCCCACATGGAAGAGGCTGGGGCTCTGACTAATGGCTTGCTCCCAGTAAGTTTAATTGCAGAATATACAAGAGGCAGGACCTCTTGCAATGAAAACTGATGTAACTTGTTTATAGTGTCTTGTGGACAGACAGCTACAGTACAAGTTTTCCCACATGCTCGTCTTTTAGGGAAAAGAAGTCATTACTGAAGCATTAGCTGGTGCTTTATGTACGGGAGGGAAACACTGCTTGATTTACTGAGTGCCTGGTGTTTTGCCTGAGCAGAGACACATCAGACTTTTCTTTTTTTTTCTGTCATTTTTTTTTTCCTTTTTCTTTTTCTTTTTTTTTATAATTTTTTTTAGATACTGTACTTTCATCATTAACATCTGGCTTGTGTTTTAAGCCAACTGAAATGAGCTGCTGCTTGTAGATTAGCCCCCTTCGAAGTTGCATTTCTTTTTCTCATCCTTGCATTAAATTTGCCCAGCCCCCGGTTTCCTGTAAAATAAATCTGTATTGCATGTGCACTAATTCTCTTCTGTTGAGGCATTAGTGTGGATTTAACGGTAATTCATTTTCTCTGTAGAAACGTAGCACAAGAATGAACATCTTGGGTAGCCAAAGTCCACTCCATCCTTCCACACTGAGTACAGGTAAATTCTGCTGATTTGCTAGCATAGTATCAGAGACCTCTGTTGGTAAAGAAAAGCTGTATTTCAAATAGAGTGCAGTCATGTAGTATTGATGTCAAATACACTGTTTATGTTTATCAGTAACTTCTGTGTCATTAACATACTTACCCATACAGACATAGTAGAAGGAACGTTTTCCTTTGAAGGCACACTCAAGCTTTTCTTCAGAACTAGTCTTTCGAAACTCAGATTTTATAAAAATAGACACTCCATAAATGTTTCCATTTAAAACAAACCAGAAATTAGTTCTCCATTTCAGACAAGAAAAGTCAATGAGTGATCTGTTAATCTTTAAAGAGTAAAAATGAGGGTTTTCAAAATGGAATTCATTCCATAATAACTGAATAATATAAAATATGTATTCCTGTAATGCAAGTCCTGAGCATCTGAGATTGTTAAATTTATTAAAATAATAGGAAATTTCATATTGATATCCTGAACTTCTTAAAGGAAACACAGCTATTCTCTGTTGCTACTCTGTGTTTCTACTCTGTTGAACAGAATTTAAAAATACCATTTAAAAAATAAACAGTAAGCATAAAATGTTTGAGGAAAACTCTGCTCTTGAAAGCACAAGCTAAAGTGTTTTTCTATATTTGAGAGTTAAAGAGTCTTGGTTCTAACTCATTAGCTTATACATTTTCTTCTAAGAATTGTTAGTCCCAACATTTTCGAGAAGCAATGGAAAGGCAATATAAGAGATTTCTCTTGTTAACTTCATTGTACATCTGCAAATCAGAAAATACATGAAATAATGCTTCTCTGCTTGGTATATTAAGTAGATACATTTTTTGATACTGATTTTTTTAATAGATTTATGGAAGATACTTTATATCTATAACAAAACTATACCCACTTTTAAAATGTTTAAATAATTAGTGTGTGGAAAAAATGTGGCACGTGTAACTAGTTTTAACCATCTTCTCCTTCCCTCTTTTCCCTCTTGCCTCCAGTTATTCATAGGACACAGCACTGGTTTCACGGCAGAATCTCTAGAGAAGAATCTCACAGGATTATTAAGCAACAAGGGCTTGTAGATGGGTAGGTATTGTTGTTGCTTAGTATTTATGGTCTGGTAATGGTTTACAGGTTTCTGAGCACTTCTGAGTAACCCAGTTCTCGAGCAGTCCCATTACAATGTGCCTGTCTTTCAAAAAGTCAGAGTGCGTGTTTGTAGGAGTGGATCCTAACTTAATTTGAAAAATAAAATTTTAGAAATACACTCAAATTTCTTTCTTTTTTTTCTTAACAGAGGCAATCAAGTTTTAGGGACAGTTAGAATTTGAAAATAGTTAATTCTTGTAATCTTCATTGAGGACATATTTTTTAGGCAAAGCTGTACCTAACCATTGGCCACAAATTTATAAACAGTCATTTGTGCTCTTTTGCATGAATCATAGCAGTTAATGGTGATTTCTCACTATTTGTTTCTGTTCTAGAACAAAGAAGTGAAAGTAACTTAAGTGCTCTCTAAAATGTCTTTGGTTGAGATTTAAGTATCTTCTGTATCATTGTTTCCCTCATTTATATGGAGTTACGGTTATTGAAGGAAGTTGCTTGAACTGCATTCAGCAGTTCTTTATTTGTAGGATGGGAAAAGCATGGTTGCCTTCAGTTCACTAACTTCACTGCTGTCAGGGTTAAGGTAGAAATGTCCATGTTGGCTTCTCAGAAGACAGTGAAGTTCCACCCTTTCTTTGTTTTCTCTAACTTTCTGATTCAGAACACTAATCTTTGTGAAGAATAATATACATCAGAGAAATAGAAGTTGGTAGTGCATGTATATATTTATCAAGCAGCATTTGTTTGTTTTGGTGTCTTGGCTGGGCTAAGGCTTTTGGGTTTTAGCTTCACAGATCAAATAGAGAAGAGAGACTGAGAGAGCAAAGGAGCACTACTGACTTGTTGGGTTTCTGGTTCTCTCACATGACAGATCTTTATAATCTTGGGTTCATTTTGACTTGTTGCCTTAGGAATCCGGTGGCCCATCCTTCATGAGGTTTTCAGGAATGTGTTGTGTTAATGCCTTTGAGGCGGTGTTATATTTGTGCCTAGTCAGCTTAGTCACCATGGACGTTGAAGATTGCTTAGTTTGGCTGTAGCAAGGTCAGTCAGCAGTGACAAAAGAACCATGTTACCTATGTGCTCCAAGATCTAAGGATTGTGATTTTCAGGACGGAAAAACCTTGCCTGTGTTTTCCTGCTGTGTGTTCTTGAACAAAAGAAGGTAGAAAGTTAACAGTCTCCTGATGGCCCACGGAAGAGGTTCAGCAACATATACATGCAACTGAGAGTGCTATCTTTGACTGTATCTGGAAGCTATTTTTGAGGATGCATCTATCTTTATAGTCATTGTTTGTGTGAGAGCCAGTTGCTTGCCAGAGGTGAATAAACATTTGCTGTTTCAGTTGTGCAGAGCTTTGCTTTGTGCCACCAGCTTATGATAACATGCATTATCTGAAACAGCTACATGAAAGATAATTTAGAGATAACCTGCATGAACTGCAGTAACCATAGGGCAGGTAAGACATGGATCTCCCTGACATGGATCCTAATGTATAAGGGCTTTTGTCCCTTTGCCACACATCTGGTCTTCCTAGGACTAAAAAGGAATGTCAAATACCATTCATGGTTTCTGATGGTGGCAAGACATGCCTGTCTCTGACTACGGAACTGACAGTGGTTATGATGGTGCATTTTTGTGGTATTGACATTTCTCAATCAGTTCTGAGGAGCTGGGGTAAATTCTTTTGGGTTCCTAAGACTACAAGCAGTTCTTGCAACTTAGCCTTGGAAAAGTGTGTTCCTGGCTTAGTGATTAGCAATTAAGAGGGCTTGAGGCCTGCCCCCATACTGTATTTGGCCATCTGAAAAATCCACTAGTGATTAGTGCTGTAAGCCTTGTGCCAAAGGTATATTCTTGTTTTCTGTGGCATGGAGAAGATCTGCTTCCTTGGTTCATAAATGTCAAGGGGAGAAAATGTGGGGGTTTTTAGCCAGATTTTTTTTCTCCTCTTCCTATTTCGTATTTAACCATTTGAGTTAGGACTTCAATTTTGTGGGTCAACTTAGAAGTCACAGTTAGATAGTGTATGGTGTTGCTAGATGTACTGCTAAAGTACATTTTTTCCCAGTGATGCTGAGGGAAAAATACTGTGACTGTTCTAGAGGAAAAATCAGTGTGTGTTTTCCCCATCTTGATAACGTGGAAGCTGCTTAACTGATAAGTAATTTTAAGAAAGCACTGAGCTATTTCTGTTCAGCTGCAGCCATTTAACCTAAACGTAATTTTGCTGACACTGGATTTCTGTGGACTGATGCAAGATACCAAGAGTGGAAACAGATTCGCATATATTACTTTCCAATCTACAGAAATTCAGACTTGCTCAGAAGTTAAATGATAACATTTTTTTCATAAGAGTACATATCATGTATATCAATGGAAAGCTGAGTTAGAGAAAACCTTAAAAAAGCGTCATGTACATGCTTAGAGGAAGAACTACTGTCTTGTATGTTTCACTTCTTGTTTCTTCATCTGTTATTGTTGCATAGCCATGGTATAAAAATTGAAAGCAAATTGCCAGTTATGGAATTGCCTGTTAATGCAACTAAAGAAGAGTTAGGCAGTGGCACAAAATTACTTAGCAGTTCTGATTATTTATGAAGAAATAGATTGCAGTATTCAGTTTGCTCTTAAAAACGTTCTCTCCTAGATTATTTCTTCTTCGGGACAGCCAAAGCAATCCAAAGGCATTTGTACTTACACTGTGCCATCATCAAAAAATAAAGCATTTTCAAATCTTGCCGGTAAGTAGATTATTTTTGATACTGATAACAAAAACCGAAATTTTAAATCATAAAGCTTTTGTCAACATCTGAGAAAACCTCTTATTAATTACTGATGTAATTAACAGAGATGTTTCCATTAGCAAGTATATAGCAAGTATTTTTTACAATTGTGAAATGTCTGATTATAATTATTTATTAACATTGCCTGGAAAACTAGTGTAAGACACTACATTACACAAGTCTATGTAATGCACAGAACTTGTTCTCTGTTACTGACAACAGCAACAGCAGCTGTTGTCTGGCTGTCACTTAGGCAAACATAGAATAACTCTGGGAAACTTTAAAAAGTTTTATTCTAGAGGTTGTCCAATAATGTTGAGCTTCAAATAACGTTACACTGAGATGCTGGGAAACAATTTGATTTTTATCTTGATCAAAAAAGCACCAAAAACTTAAGATCATGTAAACCTTTTTATTGGTCTTCTTTACTTGTTTAGCCTGCCAATTTTACAAACAGCTAACAAATACTTTTGGGGTATTTTCGTTTTATATCATGAAGTCCAGTGCTGTCTCTACAACTTTCAATTACTCTGCCCACAAGCTTTCAGTTTCATAAACAAAATATTACAAGTTGAGTTAACATATGTTTTTTCTAGTGCTGTGCATGATTTCATGAAGAACTCCAAGCACTAGGTTGTTTGGGCAGTGCCCATCTCTTATGTCACACACTGGTGGTATTCTGTTTTGCCACACTTGCATCTCTTCATGTACAGTCTAACTTAAAAAAGATGTTTTGTTTCCCTAGTGTGAAGATGATGGGCAGATATTTTTCAGCCTGGATGACGGGAACACCAAATTCAGTGATCTAATCCAGCTTGTTGAATTCTATCAACTAAACAAAGGAGTCCTGCCCTGCAAACTCAAACACCACTGTATCCGAGTGGCCTTATGACCTCAAATTTGACTCTCACTGAAGACTGGATTTGCTAGAAGAGTAATTGTAAGAGAAGGTTGACACTGGGGAATTGGCAGATTTGTAAGTTGGTAAAAAAAAAAAAATTATGCACCTTGGGACTCTGAAAGGGATGGATTCGACAGGTGCCAACAGACCAAGATTGCTGGTTTGTCTAACACCTAAGAGTGATTGCTGCTGAGTGTCCCAGCATCCCAAAAATGGGGGGAGGGTCTGTAAAACAATGAGTAAATTTGAAACAAAACTGGAAACTATCTTGGCTGGGCCACTTAACAGGAACAAGTGTGAAGAGAAATCTTTGAAAAGAACTCTTGCCCTGGAATAATCTTGACAATTGAGACTAGTGTGTTTACTTTTTGTATTGATCACTTTTTTTGCACTCCTACTTTGTTTCGGATATTGTATGCAGCCTATATTAGGAGCTGATGTGGCTTTTAAAATTCATGCAGGAGTTGGGTATTAATCTGCACCCTAAAATGTATGGAATGCTTCAGCCTAAAAGGATCTAGAAGAAAATCAAGAAGTGTGTGTGTGTGCGTGCGCGTGTCTCAATACTTCTCTGGAGACCTGAGGTTCAATGATCTGCAGATGTCTTTGAAGAAGCAATGAGGATACAATTCTAAAAGAACATACCACCAATATACATACTCTTAAAACTGTTGACCTGTAGCATTATGGCTGTAGTGTGTTGATGGCATATTAGTGGCATCCAGTCATGCAAAGACTGTATTAGATTCTATGCACAAATTTTTATTATTGGAGTGGTGGTTTGTTTTTTACAGCCTTTTGACTGTTTTCCTGAGGAAACTTACTGTTACTAAATTGAATAGGACTGAATGACTACACTTGTATTTGAAACCACCATTTTTTGTGAGAAGAGTCTTCTGCGGGTAGTCTTAGTATGACAAAATAAAAAAACTTAAAAACCAGTGTTTTTAGCTTTATAGCTCCTTGAATTTTCAGACTGTTTCAAAGAGCTCTTTCCATATAGTAAAGCTACAGTGACACAAAGCTCTCCTGGGGATAGGGCATAAGAAGAACTGTACCCCTTCTGCTTTTTGTAGGGCCGTGGAAGTTTACATGGTGAGAAGGAACATACTGGGAATAGAAACAGATTTGATTGTGAACTAGCTGCTGGCAATGTCATCCATCGAGATAACTGGTGATCCCTGTGTCATACATGCTACCGAATGGCAGACAGGCATGTATCTTGCTCTGTTGCTGGTTTGTCATCAGAACTACTTTATTGTTAACGTTTAAATTAATTATTTAATGTTTACACAATAACTCTTTCTGATGATAAATCGGTATTAAAGTTGGACAAGTCCCACCTTGATCCTCCAATTGCAAATAAACCATTCTTTCAGCAACATGGCTGGTGCAGGAACTGTTTTAAGTGAAACAACCTCCCAATGCTTTGTGCTGTTTGCCACAGTGAGGAGTATTCCACCCTGGGAACTTGCAGAGTGTAGTGCAGAACAGAGCATTCTTAGGGTGGTAAATGATTTACATGGGCTACTTTGTCTTTAGTATTTGCCACTGGGTTTGAAATCCTAGCCATCTGAAAGGGTAAAGAAGGAAATCCAATCCTACACTTTTAGGTCTTCATGTAGTGTTAAGAATAGCTTAAGACAAACCATAACCTGCCTGAGTCATCCATATCAGCTTAAACTATGTCAATGGTATAGAAACACTGTATTTTAGTTTACAGAACACATTTAGTATTTTTTTTCCATTCAATGTCTAGATACTAAAAATGAAGAAACTTGATTTTGTTTTTAGTAGAATCTTTTTTTGTTTTGTTTTGTTGTTTTGTTTGGTTTTTTTTAATTGTACATAGTGAAACGAGTGTTCCTGCTTTCTAGACAATGTATTTTAAAACCTTGAAATTAAGCTAACTTAAGTCTGACTTCACTTTGCATGCTTCTATTTGGCCCCTATTAGGAGAAAAAGGATATTTGTATCAACTACATTACCAGTTTAATAAGACCATTTATGCTGTAGTTTTAAGTTTTTCTGTTTACATAGCTTAGTGACAACCATGCATTTTTTCCCAGTAGGCGGATAGTATTTGCAGTGTTTCATATTTATGAAAAAAAAAACTTGCATCTTATTTAAATTGAGAATAAAAGTTTGACTATGAACCATAATTTTTGTATGTAGATGGTTGACTTAGTATTTTGTACTCTTCCCAGCTAAAGTGAGCTGTTTTGAGAAAGTGACCACCTTCAAAGTGGCAACAATCTTACTTAAGCAGATCACTGCTTTGTCTTCTTTCTGCTGGAAAACAGTCAATGCCACCTTAGTTTTCCAACAGATTCAGCTGGCTGCCAGCTCAGAATACCAAGGACTGAAGGACATTTGACTCTTATTTTTGTATTTAAATGACATGAATGTAAAGGGGATGCTCAGGGTTGTTTTGGAGCCTGTTGAATTTTTATCTTTTTGCCTGTGATTTTATTTTCTAAATAAATACTTCATGTAGCAATCTTGAATATGTTGAGAAGGAAAATGCCAAACCATTTTGGTAATGAGGTTACTAGTTAAGTTATGTTACAATAGGTGTTAAAGTACAAAAAAACTTTTTATTTGTTAATTAATCTTGAAGAAACACGTGCCTCAGTTTAGATGTTTTGTCTTATCTTTTCTGCACTAAATACCTGACAGTTTGACCAATCAATGCACCTTTCCAGTGGCAAGACTTGCTTATCGTAAATTATATTGTCACAATGCAAGATTTAGTGACTGTAAAATGGAATAAAGTTTAAAGTTTCAGGGAATGCAAAAGGTATTAACTTAAGAGACAAAACCTTTATTCAATATGCTTTGCTTCATACTGTAAATAGCTTTTTGGCTTGTGAACCTAATTGTAATCTTTCAGGTATTTTTGTACAAATAAGGGACTGATATTCTGTTTCTTGTAATTAGAAATAAACGTTAATACAATGCTATTCATTTTATATTGGAATGAATGTCATCTTTTGGATATATCTGTACACTATGTATCTCTTGCCTTAATTTAGAGTTAACTGGGTGGGTTTCATTGAACATCTTTTGAAGAGTGAAGAAGGAAAACACAATCCTCAAGATGCTTTTATTCTGTCTTAAGATTTGTATTAGGACAGACTGCACTTTATTTAGAAAAGAACTTGTTTGCCTCTTTTGTCTTAGGAAAATTTTTGGGGACACTCTGCTATGATATTTATTCATTTGGGAAGGCTGCTAGAATCAAATCAGGAAAACATAGCTTGTGCATCTTTCAGGTTATAAAGCCACAACTCACTGAAAATGTACACTCTGCATAAAACACTTTATTGGCCGGATAGCTGTTGGATCAGAAAACTTTTCAATAGTGCTTTCAGAAAGCAGTTGTTCATGCCTGTAATCCTTGTATTCGAGTGGTCTATCAGCGTTTGTCTGGAAAAGCACATCTGCACAAAATATGTTCTTCCTTAAAAAATCCGGGTTGGGCAAGGGGCAATTGGTCGTTCTTCTGGTAGATGGAATAACAGAAGGTTGGGAATATTTCACTTTTTAGTTGGACACAATCCTTTCCTGTTTCTGGCTTGCTAATCCATAGAAGCCATCAAATGCATTCAAGACTTTGTCACACTGACTTCTTCTGCATGCTTCATCTTCATGTGAGTTTATACTGCACTGTGGCATGACTTAGTAAGCTAGCATTATGAAATTCATCAGCACCTAGAGGCAGAGTACTTCCTTTGGGTTTTGATATTTGCCAAGTTTTTTCTATCTGGAGATGCATATTGAACTTAAAGTGCACACAGCAAGTTACTTTTTCACTGAGTTAATGAAGGGGACTGCTTGCCTCCAAAAGGTTTGAAGATGCCTATTTCTTGCTTAGTTAAAGGAAGCCATTCTAACATTGAAACTGGCCCCCTCCATAATCATTAAAAGTCAAGGGCTATCGTTCTACACAAACCTGTAAAAAAAAACCAAACCAACCACCAACAAACCAAACTAAAAAAAAAAAAAAACACCAAACCAACCAAACCAAAAAACAACAACAAGAAAAAAACCAACCCCAAAACCTCAGCTTACTTTATTGTGTATACTGGATTTGGAACAGCCAAGAAAAACAAACAAACAAACAAAAAAAAAAACCACACAACAAGATCTTGGTAAACCTGCCCAGTGGCAGGGTAGTGCTGTCTGCATGTTTGTCCAAACTGCCCTCCCCTGTGGCAAATGCAACACGATAACTGTGAAATCTGGCCCCTGACATTAGCAGCAGGTACCTGTGCTATCAGAACATCACCCGTGCAAAATTAGTCTGGGCCAGAAGTCGGTTTGTGGTACAGATTTTAATTACTTGCTAGATAGAAGGTTTGTGCTGCTTTCGCATTAGTTGCAGAACAACAGACACAGTCAGATGTGATGCCACATAAAGCATTCAAGCATGAAGTTCACCTGGCAAAACAAGTCAAATGTGTTTGGACCTATAAGTAAATTCCTATCAGACTAGCGTTTTATAGCATGTGGCTGCAGCACTTTCATCCTGATGCAGAGAATTCCTAAATTAGGATTATTTTAACACTAGATTATTGCTTCAGCCTGTGCCTGTAAAACCAGATGAGAAAAACGTCCCCAGAACGAGCCATTTCCCTTGAAGTAAGTAGAACTTTATTTGACTTTGGATGTTTGTTATTGCTAATTTGGTAATGCTTTAATCTGGTTTGTCATAGTCCAGTCTGTAGATTGTTTGTCTGACGTCTTGGAAACTTCAGTAACAATGCCAGCAGATGGAGAAAAGTATCTTGCTTTGAAATACCCATATTGCCTTAATTTGGGTTGCTTCTGCATCCTAAATCTTATGTCTTCCTTCCTTAAAGCACAATTTAATTAGTATTTGAAAACCCAATATTTCACAACTATGTCCAAGAGCTATATGATTTTCATTAGATATTGCGATTAGTCACACCTGAGACTTCAAAATTAATTAGCTTGTGTAACACTCACGTTGCAAAGTCTTAGCCTGAAGACATTCTGCTCTAATTGCTCATCATTTCACGCAGATACTAGCAGATGTTTTAGCAAGAAAGATCGGTTCACATAAGACACTAAGCTGCGATTAACAGGGTCTTGCAACACTTGTTGGTTACACAGGTTTGTGTGCTTTGCTATAATCAGGTGTTACCCATCTGTTGGCTGCAAGATTCTGGTGCCACAACTGGGGAACAGGAAGACTAAATTACAAACAGCTGCCAGCTCTAAGACAAAGTACAGCCTGGGTTTATGGGCTCTGAGGCTCAGCTCAGCTCAGCTGGGAAGGAAGTAGAATGGAGAAAAGATGCCCAAGTGCTGCTCACCAGTCCCTTAAAGTCAATTTCCTCTCTACTTCCCTCAGCCTTCCCTCATAAGTCTCTGCTGCTGAACATATTAACATGATATTAATGTGCTCTGTGTGTATTAGCAACAATCTAGTTTTCAGGTTGCTGTAGTGCTCTTCAAATCAGGTCCAAAGGCAAAACAAATATAGAAACAAGGCAAGCTCTGAGGATTAGAGCTTCTTGAAAAATAACTCCACAACAGATCTTGTGATGGACGAATGCAATTTGATAAGTATAGAATTTAATTACGATATTTTTCGATTAAAAACTCATCTGAAGTGTGCAGGGGCCCAGTTCAGGAAAACCAGAAATATTTCGTCACAGAGTGCTCATATAATCTCCACCACAAAATGCAGCATGTGGGAAAAGTTCCCATGGGTTCACAAAGGGCTTTAAACATCATGATAGAGAAAACTCAGCTGGTGGATGTTAACTACAAAAATACCATCTTTCACTCTGGAAGTCCATTGGTCACATGCCAAAAAGTGCCAAGAGCAGTCTTTAGGGGAAGAATCATTACTTAACAGCCCATATATATGTACACCTTCCCTACATGTCCACTACTAAGTCTTAGGCAGGAGGTAGATATATTTTTGATCTGATCCAGTGCATGTACCCACAAGAGCTGACTCAATACAGGAACAACTGAAGGTAGCACTAAGAGTTGAGGAAAGACCAAGAAAACTTGGTCTATAATCAACTGGAGGCTCCTGTTGACTAAATTAAGGTTAAGGCTGCCCTTATTGAAAGTTATGTCAGTATTCAATATGCTTCCTACCATTTCAGAAATGGGATGAAACAGCTGTCCCTGTGTACCATCCCCCTCTCCAGCCTGCCACTGGGATGGTTTGCTGGGGATGTGGGGCTGCTACAGCACAGCGAAGTCTGTCAGGGCCCTGAAGTTGTTCAAGAGTAGTGTCTGGCTTCATTCAGCCCCAAAACAGGGTGATAAATGACAGGGACCACGACCAGCTTATGACCTGTATTCTAAAATGAGCTCTAAACTGAGAATAGGTACTACTTTCAAGTCTGGAATGGGTATCCTAAAAGTTGTGCATAAGTGGGTATCTCTGGGTATTTCTGTGGGTATATCTATGGGTATTTTCATTCAGCAGTGCACAGGAATGTGTTGTGAAGCTTCTCCTGGGTAAAATGCAGCTTTTCCTACCACTGGGTGGGAGCTGAGGAGCAGAAATGGGTGTGCACCTGCTGAAGCCTGGTAATTTCTCTCACTGAAAGCTGTGGTGTGGCTGGAGAGACAGCTCTGTGCTGGGAGGGGTGTGCAGGTCTGGGGGGCACATGGGTAGATGGTGAGGCTCTCCCCAGCCACCCACTGCTGCCCAAGCAGGGAGGGAATGGTAAAAGACAATCACAAAATCACAGAATTGTTAGTACTGGAAGGTGGAGATCATCTAGTCCAACCTCTGGAGATCATCTAGTCCAACAACCCTTCCAAGGCAGGGTCACCTAGAGCAAGTTACACAGGAACATGTCCAGGTGGGTTTTGAATGTCTCCAGAGAGGGAGACTCCACAACCTCCCTGGGCAGCCTGTTCCAGAGCGCTGCCACACTCAACATAAAGAAGCTCTTCCTTATGTTGAGGTGGAACTTCTTGTGTTTTCATTTATGGCCATTGCTCCTCATCCTGTCACTGGGCACCACCAAAAAGAGTCTGGCGCCATCCTCTTGGCACCCGCCTTTGAGATATTTTATATGGCTTGATGAGATCAAATGCTGGTGCCCAGCCCAGTCACATCCCGTCCTGGAGGGTGTGTGGGGATCCCGCTGCCGAATAGGCTCCCAGCAATACGCATCGGGGGGGCCACACACAGGCCGGCCTTAAACGCGCGGATCTAGGGCTTTTCCTCGGTTTGTTTTTCTTTGTTCTATGGCGTCACCCTGGGCCTTGTCTCATGTGAAACTGCTGTAAAATAACTCTTAAGTGTAGGCAGGGTGCCCCCGGCGGGGTGACTGATGCACGTGGCAAGCGCTGGCGCATGGATGGCCGTGGGATGCCCATCCCTTTCCCTTCCCCTGGCCCACCACAGGGAACTCGTCTCCGGTTTGTGAACGTGAGGGTTTCCCCTCCCGGCAGTCGGGCAGCCGCTGCCCTGGAAGGCCTGGCTCTGGGGTGTCCCAAATTGTCCGGCTCGCTTCCTCAGCGGGACCCGTCACACACCTCCGCTGTGGGGACATTCTCATCAGCGCAACTGCCTGGCCACGACCCGGCAGAGGCAGGACCTGCCGGCGCTCCTGGCTCGCTCTGTCCCTCTCATCATTTGATTTTACACCTGAGGCTCTGTGAGTGAGTAAGTGAAAAGCCCCACGTTCCTCCCATCCCAGTGCATGTGAAATGCCGCTGAATGAGCTCACAGGTTTCCCGGTTTTCCCTTGCCAAGAAAGGACAGCTGATAAAGCTGATGAACACAGGTCTGCACGTAGTTAATGGTTAACCAAAGAGTGCAGGGCGAGCACAGCAGAAGTGAAGACCAGACAGTCACTGGAAAATCCTTATAAATTTCTTGAGTTTAAAATTCCTTAGCCACTTCTGGTAACGTCTTCCTCACAGGGTGGGAGACTATAAGAGAACTACAGAAAATACCTGCTTCTAAGGTACCTGGAAAAGGAGTGAAATCTACAAACAGGTAAGGATAAATTTGATAATGTCTGAAAGTGAAGTTGCCTCTGCATTTTCTCCAAATAATCTGATCCAACAAGTCCACATAATGTGTTAAGTATTAAGCTAGTCAGCATTTAGAAGTGCAACATGATATGCTAGATGTAAACTTATTTTAATTGACATGTTTAATTGGCTTTAAGCCAATTTTGTTGAAACTTCATGAATTTTTGATTATATTTTGAAATCAAAACTCTGCAATTCACAAGATTTTTAAGGGAATCTCTTCTTACCTGCTTCTAAAAATTGACTTGAGGGCACTGCTGGTAAAGCAAAGAAGCCTGAAGGGATGGCAGTAGCTCTAAGTGATGGTACACTGGGAAGTCTTAGAGCTGAATCCCAGCTGTCAAGGTAATTTTATTAACCTTTTCAAATTTGGTCAGGAAAAAACGTTATTATTTTTTTAAAATTTAGTTCTCCTAGTCCCGTAACTTTATTTCATTGTAAAAGTGGCATTAGGCTTGTCCTCTTGTAGAGATCCTGTTTATGACACAAGGACTGGAGCCATCCCCATAAATTGACACTACAATTTTACATGGGGCTAAACATGAAACAGCAAAAATTACTTCAGTGTTGGTAGGGTTCAGAGAGCAGGAAGATAATGAAATTGGAACTACCATTCATAAATATAAAATTGGAAAAGGAAAGGTAGAATAAAATAACAGTTTTTAAAAATTACCATTTACATTACAGAAATTTACTGTTGTGTCAATGGTAAATTAAAGGGGAAAAAAAGATACTCCAACAAAAGTGTGATGAAAATCAAGTTTCCAGTATAACTGTGATACATGCTGAAAGGTTTCCTTGGGTGAGTGACCCTTGAAGGAAGAGCATTCTGGTATTCAAAGTGTGGATCCCCCACCGGTGCATCTCCAGTTCTAGTGAGGAAACTGGAATTTCTTGCAATTTTTCATGAATAGGGGATTTACTGAGACTAAGGTCATGGACTGTGGATTTTTAATTATACAGCTATGTCCTTGCTGCACACATAGTGGGGTGAAACTCTTGCTTCACTGGTAAAACAGAGACTGTCATCTCTCCTGTCTGTCTTGTACTGTGAAGACAGTAGAATGAAATAGGACTCGCATACGTAGAAGTTTCATGTGTTCATCTGTTTGAAAGATATTATTGAAGTTCTGACAACAAAGAGGTTGCTGAAACCTCATATTTGGGAGTAAGGAGATGGAATAGGGCAGTTTTCAAAGGGGGGGTGCAAGCTGGTGCGATAATCTCATGAAAATGCAGAAAATTTGAGATATATTTTGCGTTGCCCCATTGCCAATCAGTTGGCTTCTGCTGAGCACATGGGAAGTGTGCAGAGCCAAGACAAGCTGGTGAGGGGATGGGTAATGGTCGTTGGGATGGTGTGTTGTTACACTGTAATGGAAAGAAAATTGCTAAAACTTGTTTAAGGTTGTCAGAGAGTTTCTTTGAAAAAAAATTTCTGTGTTGCTTTAGGCACCCCTTTAGTGTATGTTTCCTACTCTGTTCCTTCCATTATACATTAAAAACTGG
>JAYRBT010000082.1:82209304-82226021 GCA_036023395.1 Myiotriccus ornatus | reverse complement strand
AAATTTCTGTGTTGCTTTAGGCACCCCTTTAGTGTATGTTTCCTACTCTGTTCCTTCCATTATACATTAAAAACTGGTCATTTCATTCTTCTGAGGCACAAAAAATGATGTATTTTTTCAATCAGAGATAATACCTTGTGTAATCATCAAAATATATGGCCAACAATATTTCATAATTCCATCACTGGTAAGTGAAAAAAAATTAGTCCAACCTGTACAAAAAACCTTAACTTATTTCCAGAGTATTCTAATCACAATCCTGTTATTCATCTCAACTAATTCTGTGGCCTTTGCATATACACAGTCCTCCAGTGTTCCTCTGGTGAGTGTCTCCTCGTCTAGCTAATGTTCGTGCTGCTTGCGTGTTTCATTTCCTGGCAAAGATATCTTACCTGTAGCGAACATTTGGAATGCAGCAACTGTCTCGTCAGGAATTTTTCACCTTCTTTCTTGATCCTGTGTAGGTTGTATCTTCGTCTATTCAAAACCAAATTAATGAAACAGGAGAAGAAATATTATGGTAAATAGTCATTACTTGAAAGGTAAATTGGGGTTTTAGTATTGGGTTCTTAGAGAGCTGGCAAGAGCATTGTACACTTAAAAGATTGTTCTTACAGTTTACAATTAAATAATAGCATTTTTCTCCCATCTTGTTTTTGAAAGGAATGTTTGGTTTGAAAATTAAGGAAAAGTTTGTTAAGCTTTGTCAAGATGTAATAGAAATTGGTTTTGTCCTTCCTGGTTGTATGTTTTCAGAGGAATTAGATGATTTTAGGAAGTCAAATGTAGTTTAATGTTGCTATTCTTGTATTATGTCAGACGTATTACTTTATTCCTGAATTTATTCTTTACGGTTTCAAAGGCAGACAGTGAGAGAGATTTTTGTCTCTAAGAAGATGATGACTGATGTGAGGATTAATGGCAGCACATGATATTTTTTTTCATTGATTCTCCATCAGCGAAATGCCGTGCTGTAAGTCTCAGTGTAGGAACTTGGGATTGTTTGAAGGCAAAGATGTGATGCCAGTGCTGTGCAACCTATCAAACAGTCCCTACAGAGAATGTATCTCCCCCTCTGTTACGTCCAGCCTATCTCTATAAGCCTGGATATGAAGCAGAGAGGTTAGGAGAGTTTTGAAGTGATTTGAACAAATAATGTGGAAAGGTTTCTATCATTGAAAGGAGGATAAGGAGAGAGGACGTGGGATTCTTCTGATCTTAACACTGGAGACATCTGAAGCCACAGTGGCAGCAACTATGCATTCCAGTAAAAGCTGCAATAATAGCCCTAAGCCAGCGTTATTATTAGCATTTCAGAGTTTCAAGCCAAACGTGCCAGACTTAGGTTTGTGACATTCCTTATGTTTCAGAAAATTCTTTTTTTTTTTGGTATACCAAGTACCATCTCATTGCTAGGGTAACGTCAATCTCTGATGTCAGCATTACTGTCATATAATTTGGAGTTCAAGGGATACAGCAGCATGTTGAAATGCATAGAAGGAAGCTGCAAAAAGAAAGGGAATAATATCTTCCTGCTTAGTGGATAGGATGTAAATAACGGACTAAATCTGGGGGAAAAAGAGAGCCTAGAAAAAAAATGCACTGTAGTGTATTGTTTAGGAAGGCTATAAATTCAGCATCAGAGTAATGCTGCTGTTAAGTTGCTTATAACACTTCCCTCTGTTTTGGCCTCATTTGCACTCAGTTGTGCTGTTGACAAATAGTTTTATTTAAATGAAAAAGACCTCACAGTTTTAGATTTTTTTCTCTGACACATGACAGTGCAGGTACAGTTAACATGATGTAACATAAAAAGAAACAAGCATCATTACTGTGACTACTTAGTCATGTAAAAATGCAAGATGGGCAATTACAGAGACATGGTGCTTTCTGCTTTTGAAAACAATCTGAGCTCATAAAAGTAGAAAGCATCCAGATAATTGTAGAACCAGGTATATAAATTTCAAGGCAGATATACATTTCCAGATATGTGAGACATGCTGAAGGCTGCTGAAATGCCAGCATGCTGTGGAAATGGCTGGCAGACACCTTTTCAGCTCAGACAATACCCTAAACAAAATGGTTTTTCAGTGGGGCTGATATTGTCCCTTTCTGTGCTGTTTCTTTAAAGGGAGGGAGAGAGAATGAATGCAAAGGATTTAAGAGGAGGTGACATTTCTTTAATGACATCCTGTAGATGCATTATCTCACAGAGACCTTGTTCTTTGTATCTCACTCTGATTAGCACGTGTCTTTGTGCAGTTTTAAAATGCTTGGACAGTTTTCCCTGAAGAAATACATGTGCCTTCCAGCAGCTTTAAATTGCTCTTGATATGTTTGATATCCTTATACATCTGCAAACACATCAGAATCTTGCTGAGTTCTTGACTGTAGTTCTTCCTGTAGTAATTATATTTTCTGCAGTTTTAACTGCACATGATGTGAAAAAGTGTTTCCTTATGTCTGTTTTTAATCTGCTGTCTTTAATTTCCCTGAGGAGTTCCTCTTGGGCTTTTAAAATTTGAAAAACAGAAAGAAGTTCTTTATCTTCTCCATTTACTCTTTCATTCCCTTATCCTTTCCTTGGTTTCCCTCACGTCGTTCTGTTTTCAAAGCTAACCAGGCCCACTCATTTGAATCTTCCCTAGAGGAAGGCATAAGTGGCTTTGAAGAGAAATCTTCTCTTACACTTCAGGAGGGCAGTGAAGTCTTTTTGAAAGTGAAAATCTGAGAGAATATTGAATATTCCAGAACTGTTCCAAACACTGATCAAAAGTCCCTAGAATATTTTTCATATAATTCACTGACTTATTCTTACTGGATCCGAACTTCTTGTTATTCTTGATCATACTACTTACTAAACAGAGGTTTTTGTTCAACAGTGCCACCAAGATTGCTTAGACTGTGTCCATTAGTTTGACCCTTAAGATATTTCCCCCCCTCTGTACTCTGTTACTTCAGAATTAATGTTACTGAGCTTCCTGCAACTCTGTACTGACTTTTCAAGGTGTGACATTCCCAGCTCTCCTCCCCAGTTCTGATGGATGCATTTTTAATAGGAAAAGAAAAAGAGGGAGGAGTGAAATGGTGGGATGATACCCTTTCACTGGAAGCTTTCATATATTACTAACAAATATAAAAGCCCCCAGGTATTGCGGTTTTCATATATTTTAGGCAGCTGAGGTAGGGGAGTCTAAGACACCTCCTTGGCAGGAACTGCACCCCTAGTGATGATCTTGATGCATGAGGAAAACCCCTTCATATCACTAAGTTTCCAAAATAATGTGTAAATAAAACTTAGTATTACAATGTAGAATCAGAGAAAATACTTGATTGTGAGAGCTTGGAAACCTCTGTACAAGTGTACTTAACACATATTAAGGAACAATGATAAAGTGGGGTATACAGTCAAACTTCATAACAAATGTAGATATGGAATTATCATTGCCCAGACATGTAAGTTCTGAGACCAAACAAATTTTTTGGTATACATTCATCTTAATTAAGCTGATTAATTCAAACTAACCAGTTAAGTAATAGAAAGCATTTGTGAATAATAATAATAGCATAAGCATAGCTTTGGCAAGTGGCAAACTTGCCACTGGCTGCCACAAGAGAGGAGCCCCGAAGAGGAGATACAAGGACTCCCTGAAACAATCCCTCAGCCTTGGCCATACTGATCATTGCCATTGGTCTACCCCGGCCTCCAATTGGGAGGCCTGGAGACACACCATCTATAACGCTGCTGCTTTTGAGAACACACGCAGGATCACTCTCGAGGAGAAAAGACAACGCAGAAAGAATCGCGTCTCGTCGATATCACCTGGGGAGTCTTTCTGCTGTGCCTTCTGCAACCGGACAGTTTTAGCCATCAGCACGCTTGTAGCAAGCGTGAGTAGAGCCCTTCTCAAATCTTCATTCGCAAAACCTGACCATGATGATGATAAGCATAGCTTTAAGGAATTGTCAACGTCAAACAGAACACATCTCACAACCCAACTAGAGTGCCAGTACAGGCATCCCTGGGCAGTCACCAGCTTAGCAGAAGGGTCGTGCTGCAGTTCTGAGTGGTTTCACCACGGGCTCTGTGGCCTGAGTCAGCAGAAAAAGCAGCAACCTCTAACTGGATGCACATGTTACACGTACTCCCATGGTTTTCCATTTTGGATACTTTTCTTAGCATTTTAATCTTTTTTTTCTTATGACATAATCTTCTGTTTCTTCAGTATTCTTTTTTCTCCAAAGAAATTTATATTTAATGTTGGCATCTGTCCCTAGAATCCTTATTTTTATCATGTCCTAGAATTTATTTAATTATTTAGTCATACCTCCCTTTTTTGTTGAGGCTGATGACATACAGCCTTTATTCAAGTGGGTGTATAAATTCATGCTTATATATGTTAAACTTTTGTTGCAAGATCTTTACAAACTCTCCTGAGTCCTTTATTTGCTACTTGCTAACATGACAGGTGCTTCACACACTCTCTCCTGTTTTCTGTTGCCTTGCACATGCCAGAATTTTTTTCTTGGCACTGCTCACTGAGGCGACGACTTGTCTTTTCATTTGTCTGCCTTGCCAGCTTTTAAATGGACCCATATTGTGCCATTATCTTTAGATACCTGGAGACCAGGTACAAAGGTGTTAATTCCTGAGCAAGTATTGCAGGACCACACTCTGAGGCCTGCCATGCCTGCCAGGATAGGTGCCTTGTTGTGCTAGGCTACTGAAAATAACATTTATTATAATGAAAAGTTTGAATTCAAAAAGTAAAACCCAGAGCCTTGCAAATGTGTTTTGTGCTAATGAAACATAAGGCACAAAAAATAGAATACATTATTATGATTATATGTAAGTGTAAGGATTCTCTGTAGCTACATCAGCAGCTCAGCTACTTATAAGGCTGATCTCAAGAATATCTGCCCACGGCACACAACTGTTGTGTGAATTTATGCCCAGGGTTGTTCTTACACCTACCTCTGCCTCCTCCTTTTCGAGGTTATTGATACATGTTTCTATTGTATATCGTAATGAGAATGTTCCTGCCTTTGGGTGATTTCCATTCTACCACTATCAGAGAATCTGAGATGCAAACCTATTTTTTGTCTTTTAATCAACCTTTTTAAAAAAAAAGATTTTTTTTTATCATTACAGTGATTTGTTACCGTGTTGAATGTTGTTCTGTTCATCCCAGTAATTAATTGCCTGCTAGTCCTTAAATGACTTTAAGATTGAGTGGTGAACTACTCATTTGCTACTACTGTGGCTTCCTCATGTTTCCTTCCAAGGCTAAAAAAAAAAGTACAAAAAATATCCTTCGTTTTTTTGCTACAGCTTTTGCTTAATTTTGGAGGTTCCTTTGGTAACATTTTTCTAATTTTTCAAGAGCACATTTCTTTTCCTTTTGACTATATATTTCTTAAAAATACGTTGTGCCCTTTTGGATCAACAATTTTTGACCTAATACATCTTTATGAGTTGTCCATTTAAAAACACATAAATCTGGGCAAAATCTCGTATCTGGCAGAAGGAGTTAGATATTAAAGGTTGTATAGGGAAGCCAGTGTTACTAATCCTACTAAATAAAAAAAAGTTATTACAGATCAGTAAGTACTGTCTACTAGCACCTTCTTTCTCAACTGTTCTTATTTTTCCTTCTGTTGAAAATGGCTGTTAAAACCCCACCTTTTGGTTACTGTTTTATTTAGAAAATCATCCCTAAATTGCATGTTTCATTGGTTTTGAAACTTAAAATTATCTTGGTGTCCTACAGGTTCCTTGGTGGACCTATACACTTGTTGTGCTGTTTTACTAGGAAAGGCATATTCACACATCTTTAATTTTTCTTGGCTTGTTCCTAGCATAGAGTTCCATCACAAGTTCTTTTTAAGAACAAGGCTATCAAGGCTATTTGCTGCACATTGCTTTTAAGTATTTCTTTTTCTGCACATGCATTTGGTACATAAATTACAAAAAAAAAAGTGTGTGAACAAAGGTGTTTGCTATTCTGAAGCTTTGAATGTTATTACATCATGTTACTACAACACAATTGAAATAAAAAGATGATCACATCTTATACAACTGACCTTGCTACCAGGTTTTGATTTGTCAGCTTTTTGCAGTCTCTACTGCTCAGCACTATTCCATGTTGGAAGTAAATCCATTGCCATTACTTGTTTTCAGGAGAGGATTTTTTTTGTAAAAATAGCGTTCCTACAGAAAACTGGTAGTTCCTTTAACAACAGAAGCCTCTGATAAGTTGTGGAATTGTTTCAAAATTACTAAGAAGATACATCAAAATTTGTTGTATTCAAAGCAGTATAAAACATTTTTTTGCTCAAGAAAAGTACATGTAAAAGGAAACTGGAAGGAAAACAGAATAAATGTAGATGTAGAAGCACCATTCATTTGTTTGAAAAACAGCAGAAGGGTTATCTTTTTAACCAAGTAGGAAATGTTATGAATAGAAATGGCTTATTCGATAGATATTTAACAGGACAAACAGAGAGGAGTATGAAATGGGTAGTGCTAGATGATGGAGTGTAACTGAGCTGTAAGTAGAAGAGGTTGTGTCCTCTGCTGTAATTTGTACATCATTCTCTGCTTCACTGCACAGTGCCTCTACACTCCCAGTTTGATCCCAATCACTATATTCAGCTCATTTTTCCTGGGGGAAAAAAAAAGTTAAGATGCCTGATGTGGATGTGAATTCAGCTTCACTGTAAGAAAACCCACAGCTCCACCTATCTCTATTCCAAATTCAGCAGGCAGAGTCATAGCAAATGTTTTGAGCCTTAGCACACAGGTTCTGGATTTCTTATTCCCCAGTCTTCCTCCACATGCTAGTTGAGGATGCTTCTGGTCACCTTGTCATCACAGTTTTGCAACTTGTCTTCCTGGGTAGCAGCAGTAGCAGCCAGCAGAGCTGTAAGCTGCAGAGCTGAGGAGAAGTATATTGTCTTGAGGATCCAGAAATATTGTTGGGCTTTTTGTGACAGCTTGCTATTCTAGGATTGGTATAAACCAACTTTTCTTTGTAAGTATCCACTGAATGTATAACACTATTTCTCATGGGGTCTTTTCTCAGTGAATAGAAAGCAAGCAGGTTGTGTAATTCATTCCTTGTTTCACGTCGCATTGAGGTATTTCCTTTATCTTAGCAATGTTGCAGGCTTGGAATGTGTTTGATATGCATTGTACTCACAGCTGAGGAATCCTGAGTTAAGCTTTTTTTACATAGTAAATGAATTACTTTAGTTATTCTTCTTGAAGTTCACAGTCATATAAAATGTGGACTACTGACCTGGGTTCTATGAGTTTATTATTGTGTAAATAAATCATAATTTTGATGAAAGATTAGTGTGATTTTACTTGCTGAACATACATATTAAGAAAGAAAATTAGCAACCAGTGTAAAATATTAACTGCTTTTAAATAATTCACTAGTCAGAGAATGTAGATACAGGGGAGTTTTCTTAAGGTTTGCTTCAGTGGGCAACAGGAATAGGTTTAGACTGGTGTGTTGTTGAAAGAGAGAAACTGAAAATATCCTCTAGATTCAGCAGAAGCTATAGGCAGGTAAGGTATCTTGCTTCATTATGTGTTTCAGTGTATGTACTGTAAAATGTGGTAGTGATTCTCCTTCCCTAAGCATACTTTCCCTCCATTATGTGTTCTCTGAGCACTGAAGAAGAGTGAAAAATTACATTTCTAAACCATCTTCTGCTGAAAAAAGTAGAGATGGAAGAGATGTCTCTTCAGACTACACAGATCAAGACCTCTCCTAAATAAAGGAGATAGGTTTTTTTTAAGAGTTGGCAGGAAGGAAAAAAACAAAATCTCAGAATTTCCCAAACTTTCCTAGATTGTCTTTCAGAGAACGATGCAGAATGTCAGACTGATGTAAAGGCAGGTTGCTTCTGGACTGGTAACAACTGATCTCAAACAAAGAGGTTCAAAATCTGTGCCTCTGACTAGAGACACTGCCAGAGTTCTTCCAGAGGGAGGTGCTGCCACTTTAAGCCTGGCCTAGATTTAGGCTGTTTGGATTCCAAATCCAGCTGGAGCCAAATGTGGGAGCACAGAAAAATAAGCTGAGAGAGAACAACCCTTTCTAGCAAAATATTTTATGGAAAATTCCTCTGAGAACTTACTCAGAATTGCACAGCATATGGCAAAGGGTTGCATCTGTACTTGAAAGCAAGAACCTGAACTAAGGTCTCTGAGCACAAATGTAATGAATACATTGGACTGTCCATCTTATTTAACTGCCTATCTCTGTCAGTCGCATGTAAGTCCTTCCTAAATGAGAGCCTGCCTCTCCTAATGGTAATGTGGAAGCTGTGATTATCTGAGGTGAGGAAGGGAACAAGATCGTAAGGAGAACAGATGGCAGGCAGTTCTGAGTGGGGATATGGCTGGCTGCACTGTGGTGAAGCTACCTGCAGCAGCTTAAGCTGTTATTTTTTCTGGCTCACTGTTTTCCCACCTAGCTGGAGATGATTACCTTTCTTGTGGAGTTGGCAGGAGGGATCGTATGAACACTTGGTGGCTCTGTCCACTAATGCCACAGGGACAGCCAAGTTCTTTTAGGGGTAGAACAAGAATTGGCCCCAGGGTTTTAGGTACAATTAGATATTTGTTATTGCATAGAATACTTACTTTTCAGCATAGTTTATTATGATCTACAGTTTTTAGCATTTAACATACCTTATTCTTGCACAAAGTCTTCATGAATTATTATACTTTCTGTTAAGCAAAAATTTCTAGTAATGCCTGTAGCTTTCTTACTGCCTGGAGTGTTTACTTACACTTTTAGTCATCTAGACTCTCTGTAGATCATGCCAAACTATAAGTAATAGGTGTGTGATACAATAATCATAATCTGGACCCAGACTTTACCCAAAAGAACATGAGTAACTCAGTCTTCAGAGGAAGAAAACAGTGGTTGCTGCACCCCAGGCCACTGGGGGATCACAGGTTTTGCTGTCCAGCATCAGGACTTGCAGCTGCTTGATTTTATGAGCAATATCTCACATAATGTTACACTTCTGTGTCCCATAACATCCTGGCAGCAGTGCTTGGTGGGCACATTTTTTTTTTCACAGTGCTGCCAGGGAATCTGGCTGTTCTATAATGGGGGTCATGACATCTTGGTGACAACTACGGTGTTGCAAAGGGAAAAAGAGAAGGAGGTAATACATGATTAGCACACATTTTATAGCTGTTTGTCTTAGGAAACTGTGTTGCTAACCATATTACCTGTAGTCAGGAGCAGGGCATATACAGATCACATGTCTCCAGTGGAAAGCCATCATCTTAGTGTAAATGCGACTTCCTGCACAAGTGGTTGGGATGTGTACATATATCATTCCCACCTCTGAGGCAAAGACAGTAATCCACAGTAGAGGGGAGCAAACATTACCTTACTTATTTGTTCAGCTGCAAATGTGTGTCCGTGACCAGGGAGACCAGTGCATGTGGCAGGTTCAGTTCCCATTCAGTTCTCCAGAGCTCTAGGTTTTTGATATGTGTGAAGTAATTTCTCTTTCCTGGAGAAAGTCCATGTATTCAGCAAGTTTTATGTTATACTAAGCATAAAGTCTCCAGAAGATTTGCATTAGTCTCTTCTAGAAAGGTGCATGTGTTAGCACAGACTGAAGGAGAGCCAAAGACACCTTTGCAGCAAAGCTGACAGAATGATCCCTTGCCATAGTATTTCCTATAATCTGAGAAAACTGGGCACTAACATGCTCTTTATGGGGAGACTCTAGTGATGTTCTCATCCTATAAAGAATGACTCAATGCTTATACTGGTGACATGCTCTTCCAAGCTTTTTGCAAGTAGGGCATGGTAGTCCATGGCCGTCGTGACAAGGCATTAATCACAGTCAGTGACAAAATGTCTTCTTGACTAAGCGTTATGTGTTTTTTGATATATTTGCAAACAGTGATCCAAACCAATCACTTGCGTAAGAACAAGTGCTGCATTATGTTCCCCCTGTATCTCAAGCCATCTTTGTTCCTCATGCCTCATCTGGGTCTGTCCTTTCATCCACACAGTGGACTATTCCATTCATAAACTGCTATAACTTGCTTTTCTAACATGAGGTCTTCATAGCGCATTTAAGCCCTGACAGCAGTTCATCTATCAGCCACAGCTTCTGTGAGGCTCACAGTAGTCAGTGCTTGAGAAAATTCTCTCCGCGAGCAATACATGGCTGGACAAGTTCCCTGGCAGTGCCTAAGCCTCTAGGTAAGCACATCTTCTCAGCTCACAGAAGAAGCTATTCCTATCTCTTTATTGGAAGAGTCTGCCTACTGTGATTGCAGCCTGCTCTCACTGTCTCTGCGACTCTTCACAGCCTGTCAGTTTTTCTGTTGACACTTTTTCAGTTCATCACAACCTCTCTCTTTTTGGTAGGCTGGCTTCCGTAAGAGTTGTGTGCTCAGGCTGCCTTGAACCAGCAAGTGGTACATTAACTCCTCTGAAGCTGTGTGTTTCAGTCTGTGTCCATGTTCACTTCGTTAGCAGTTCCTTTTTATCCTTCTTTGGTTTACCTTCACATGTTCACACAGACAGCAATAGGAACTGAACAGTGAAAACAAGTCACACATAAAATATTCATGAAAGAGAGGATAGTGACTTTCCCAGTTTGTCAGCACTGTCTGAGATTCATCTCCTGGCTAATCTGTTGCAAAGTCTACTTATGTTCTGCAGGAGACTTAGGTTTTATCTTCATATGTTGCAAGTAATCCATCTCTTTGTGTCTGAAGGCTTTATTTGATTCTTACTTTCTTCCAAAGGAAATGCACCCTTTGTTTTATTTAGAAAATTGTTAGTTGCACATTTTGTTTAAAACATGCTCTTCTGTCTTGTCTCATCTTTACGGCTTATGCAGATTTGGACCTTGTTTATGGAAGATCCCAGTACATCTGAGTGATTTTCAAGTCGTTTTTTTTTTTTCTTTCTTTTACCTTTATGTAGATAACTTTCTCCTTCATTACTGGTATTTTTACATTCATAGAAGAACATGGCGGGGGGGGGAAGACAAAGATGGGGCTCTACTACTCTTCTCTCTTTGAAGGAGCAACAGCAAGGAGAAAGGAAAAAAAGGCCTTCAGCCTCCAAATAGCATTCTTGCACTACAGATAAAACCAAATATTAAGCAACAAACAAGTGTTTTTTCTTATGCTTAGGCAACAGTGACTGTTCCTTTTACACCAACTGTGGAAAACAGGCACAAACATTGTGCTAGTATGATTTCTAATGAATTGTTTCTAATTATTTTCTCAGTATTTAAAGTATTGATGATATCTGGGTCAATTACAAGCCCCTCATGTTATAGCCTAGAACAGGTTTGTTCAAATAATGTTAGGCTTAGTGAACTACAGCACAAACACACCTTGATCAAATTTAGTAACTAGAGTCACACCAGGAGGCTAACATAAGCTTCAGGCTATCCAGGTGAGGAAAAATAAAGTTGGGAGTAAAATCATCTAATTGTGACTGGACTGAAAGCCTGGGAAAACTGCCCTTTTATTTCTAACCTTCATTGCACAATAGTGGAAGAGGTAAAACCTATTAGAAAGTGGGTACAACTTCCTCTGCTTTGATCCATGCCTTTGCACTTGGACTGACAATGGGACTACAAAGTCATTGATAACACATTGTTTGCATCATTTTCTGGTGCTGTGCTGAAGCCTTCTGTTCAAACACGTTATCTCTCCCACCTTGTTTGCAAACCAAAGGGTTCAGCAATGGTAAGAAATTGATACCACTACTGCATGGGCACAGTATTGTTATATATCATCATCAGGGTGACATACCTCCATGTGCAAAAAACATATTGAAGCTTGTCTCTTGTTAGGTGTGAATAATGCAGTCTGTTAGTTGCTTATCTGCAAGCCCTGGCCTTTAAACCTTTTGGGATCATCTGTTATTTCTCACACAGTTCTGTCTTGAATTTTGAAACAGTTTGGCAGGAAAGGGGAGATTCTATTCATTGTGTTTCAGCAGTAAAAGAAGTTATTTTCTGTGAAAGAGCCTGAAGCCGAGGGGTCTGGAGAAGATTCATAGGGCCACATCAGGTCTGACTTAGCCAGCACCTGTGACAGAAAACTTAGTGATCTTGCTTTTGTCCGCTACAAAAAGATTCTGTTAAGCAAAAATTTGTGTATTGCCAATAATTGATGAAGAGAATTATGACAGTAGTAGGAGTCAGAAGAATTACTAGAGTTGTAGAGAGACACGGAACATGCCTTTTAGAAGAGCATTTAATTTCCCTTTTCCAGCTTGCCTGTTGTACATCTCACACTTTATTTCCTTTTTCTTCCCAAGGAATTAAAAAAAAAAAAAAAAAAGGAAAAACGTGATTGTTGTCTGTTCACAGGAAGCTTTACAGGTACAGCAGAGAAATAAAAACACATCAGATGACTTTGAGGTGGTATTTCAACACTGGTGAAACCACCATTTTAGTACTCCAGTCTTAATTTTACTTTCCGTTTTTAATTTCCTTTGAAAATTATTTACCTTGTGCAAGCCATTTAGGTGAAATATTGAAGTGAGATTTCAGTTATCAGTTTACTAGAGACATCTTCAGTTTCTGCATCTTTTATACCCTTACAACAAATTTTGAATTTTCAGTCAAATTCAGGGAGAAATTAAAAATAGAACTATCCAAAACACTTGTTTTCTTATGGGGTCCCAGTATGTCAAGGCTGTAACTCTGCACACTCAGGAGCTGATTTGCTGTGGAAAAAAAAAAAAAAGTCAACAGCAACTGACTCTGGGATTTCTTGATGCTTTTCAAGATCGTAGACAAATCATTACAGCAGCCAACCTGGGCACTGAAAATGCAAGTCAGATCACAGAATGATATCTAGCACAACAAGCACAGTGGAAACAGCAAGTTGACCTGTGGAGTTTAGGTCCTGTTTTTGTTTTGAATAGACTCTTCTAGAATTGTAGTGGAGTTGTATTTGGTCTTATAACACTAGAAGAGCAAACACAGCCACAAGAGTTTTAAAATATGTAACAGCCAGGACTTCTTCGTCCTTCACAAAAAGGTTGGTTGTAATACTGGAGACTGATGTAGGAGCAGTGACTGTCCCAAATCTGTGACACTACCTGGCTATAAACTGTTCAGGATTATGAAATGCTGATAGTATTTATTTTTTTTTTTTAAATCAACTTGAACTGCATAAAAATGACAGGAAGTTATCTGGATTCATCTAGGAAAGAGAACTTGACATAAAACTTTTAGAACAGGAAAACAAATCTTGAACACTTAGTATCACTTTACATATGATGGAAGAGCGAAACTGAAAGAAGTTGGATGAAAGCATATCCAGTGATGTTAATCCCACATATATACCTGTTCAAAATTAGCAGTCACTTGAGTGGTATTTCAGTCATATCTGTCTTTGTTTCCTGGAAATAATGTCTCACGAAGTGGATCAAAGCACTTGCTCTTAGAGCAGCAGCCTCAATAGAAACGTCCCGGAGCGTGTAACACAGAGCGGGCGCGTGTGATCACTCACTGTTAATGAACTCAGACTTGTTAATGGAGTCCCTGGAAGAAAGCACACACCACTCCATGTTAAGCAGGCAGTGGCTGCTTCTCGGTCAGATCCATCTGCCTTTCGGGTGGCTTTCTTTGCTAAGTACATTTTGGAGGAGGTGTGGGAGGAGGGAGAGATGCTGCTGCTGCTGCTGCATGTTCAGTGCAAAGCCCTTGGCTCTGATAGGCTGAAGGGACATGGATACTCTGCCTATATATGCAGGCAACTGCATCCTCTCGGCTCTATAGCTGTCACAGAGGAGCGAAGAAAGACAGTGAGAAAGACAGAGGAGAAGGAAAAAACAACTCTCTGTAAGTAACATTCTTTGTCCTTAAGGCTTTGTAGTTTCGAAATTCAAGTAGATACATTTGGATTAATGCAACAAGTGGTTACGCAGCTCAGCTAACAAACAGCCAGCTCGTGTTACTTTAGAGATAATGATAAAAATAAAAGCATTTATTTTTAATCTAAGTTTGCACAATGTACTGTGTACCTCTCATTTTCTTTTTTTTTTTTTTTTACATCTGCTGTATGTCAGCTACAACTTCTTATATACAATTGTGCAGAATCACATGTATCCAAAAAGTTTGTATCTTGTCTTTTCAAATACAGGAGTGCTTGCAATAACCAAGTAGACCTTGAGAAATTCTCTGCCAATTATTTTGAATAATAAAATTTCAAGATATATTAAACAAATAACTTTTTAGGATGAGGTTTTCCTCTAAAATAACCCTTTCCTGTCACTGTAGTAAGACCTCAGAAGGGAAAATTACAAAGTAGCAAACTCTGTGCCAGTGACAGCAATGTATACAATCAGCAACTTCTAATGTAATTTTTAAAATAAAATGTGAGGACTCTTAACAGATATTCCTAATTTTTGGCTTTCACAAAGGTAGAAGTACAGAGTAAATCCAGTTCCTTTTTACTCACGCTGAAATAAAATTCATCCTACAGTCTTTTTTCAGCCAATATCCCATTGCCAGCAGTGGAAGTTTAGCTTAACAGTAGCAACAGCTGCAAAAACCTTCAGCTGGGTTCAGTAGCAGGAAGTTCTCATAGCTTCAGTGGTGTCACTGTAGCACCACGAGCCTTTAAATTACATTTTGTTCTGTAACAATCAGTTGGCAGAATAGAAAATGCACTTTTCTCATTTATTGGAAAGATACACAGTTATTACTTCTTTTGTGCAAATACAGCTATCAGTTTTAGGTGCTATTAATGTGTCTATGTGTTCTTCCTGTCTGTATTTAGTAATAGGAGCTGCTAAAAGATTTTATTATGTTAGCTGTTGTTTATTTTACTTTGATGAACTGGAGAACAAGCACACATAAAATTGTAATGTATATCAAGTATACCTCTCCCTTCATTTGCTCTCCTTTTCCTCTTTTCCCTCTTATTTCTCCTTTTTCATCTTGTTTTTTTCTTTTTCTTCCTCATAACAAATTTCCTGGTAGCATTTAGATATCTTTTACATTTATATTTAGTAAATACAACCCTCCCCACCCCACAAACAGATTCTAAAATTATAGACCTTTTAACAGAAATATTGAAAAAGCTGAATTTATGAACATAATATTGTACCTATAAATGTAGTTAGTAATTATTGTGTGTAAACTGCTCATTTGTATGGTTCAATTTCAAATAAATAAAAAAACTTCAAATGAACGTATGCAATCTGAAGGCAAACAACAATTTTTGGTTACTTCATTGAAAAAGGGTGTGGCTATATTCTAATTTCAGTTCTCTGAGGTAGAAGGAGTAGTTGAAACAAAGCAGCAAGGGATATGTCAACTTTAGATTGTGTTTACTTATCCTCTGACAAATTACAGTAAAACCAAAGACCTAAAAGTTTATATATGAATAAATAATACTAAAAAAGATACACTGATATAATTTAAAGTTAACGTGATTGTTCTTGTTTTTACCTGCAGTTTAGAGCAGAGATCAGTCTTCTTCAGTAAAGCAGGATTTGATCCGAAGTATGCAGTGATGACAAGAGCCATTGATTCTTGCTGGGAACAAAAATACTCAGACATAATGTATGCTTGGTAAAATTGTATTTTATCACTCAGAGTGAGGCTGTCAATGACTTTGCATACAGACTGTTTACAGTGTGGTAGAGGTTGATAATTAGGCAGGGTGCTTCCTGAGAAGCTGTGCTCTCCTCGCTTGGGGTTTAGCTGGCAGATCCTGAACATGCTGAAATTCATCCTGGGAGGTGTGAGATCTCTGGAAGCGTGGAGCACTCCTCACTCTTTAGGGGCCTACAAGAAGATAGACTACTATTAAATACTTTAGAGAGAGGCTTAATTTCTCTGAAATTTCTATTTAGTTTTGGAAACTTGGTCTTCATTATTTTGTAGTTTAAGTTCTGTCGACCTAAGTGGATATTTTGAGCGCACGCAGACTGTAACACTCATCCCTTCAGAAAATATGGATTCTCTCAGACAGTGTTTTCACTTTCAACCCTAAGGGCTGAGTTGTCTGAGGTATTTTGCTTCTTAGAAAATCACGTTCTGTATTTTTAAAATATAATGGCATAGAGGGAAGGTCTTTATGCATTGCGTTGTTGCATTGTACATGTGCTGAATATGCATGCAGGAGGTGGAAATATTTGGTACTGGTAGAGAGGTGAAGTAATTTGTACTTTGAGAGTATTAACTAGTAAGCATTGCAACTGTCTACTGGATGTGGCTTCCATAGCAAGTAGTAATTTCAAGCAGATGAAGTGAGATCTATAGTGAACAGTTCAGGAAGAGAATAAAAATAGGGATGAGAGTGTTAGTGGGTCTTGTCACTCACAGAGAAGAGATGTAAAATAGGAGGTGAAAAGGTGACCACTGTGTTCCTGCAAGGAGTATGCCTTCAGAGTTTCCCCATGAGATATGTATATTACAGTAGGTAAGGAATTTTCAGGCAAGGACTTTCAGGAAAGAGGATTCATGGACACAAAAAAAGTAGATTTTTAATTTCTTAGTGTTGCCTTTGGGGGAAAGAAGAATGGAATACTCTGCTTCAAACTGAAGCAGACTGATATATTTCACTGGATCAAACAGAATTCTAAGTATATTTGAGATTAAGTAAATACTAGTTTATAACAATTTGTAACACTGCAACCACTGTAGAGTATTTGGGATAGAAGGTTCCCATTCTTTA
>JAYRBT010000082.1:82178612-82201570 GCA_036023395.1 Myiotriccus ornatus | reverse complement strand
TCCTCTAGAAGCACTTTTTAGAAAATTTGCCTTTTACCTTGAGTGTGAAAGTTGTTTTTGCCAAACATATCACATTAGCATATCACATTATGTCCAGTGATCATTGCAGTGTGGCCGTACACTTCCTGTTCTTGAATTTGATTAGATTGGAGTTGTGGAGCACTATCAAGTATCTCACAGATCCTTAAAATTGTTTAGATGTTACATTAAGTGCCCGAATGTTAATAAATAACACCACAGTGTGGGCAAGGGAGTTCTGTGGAGCTCTGCTGCACTGAAGACACTATTGCTAAGGCAGTTTCATGACAGAGATGGAAAAACAAAATACCAGGGAGTCCCTGACAGCAGAGGCCCAAGAACAGTGTCCTGCACAGAAGCTTAGGCTGCCACAGCCCATGCACTTTCTGTCTTCTAGGCAGACAAATAGAGAACTCTGATTATGGAACTGTTGGGTAGTGGAGGTAAGAACTAATTTATTTTTAATTTGAGTAAAAGATAGATTAAAAATTGTGAAAAAACAAGGTAAGTTTTCTAAAAAAATGGGATCTTCCGTTACAGGCAGGTAGTCAAGAGCTGTTGGCTTGCCTCAAACTCCAGTCTTCTGATTTTGTGACAATTTGTTTCTGCTTCCTGCATTAGTTAAAAGTAACTATTTTCTGCCCTTAATACAGGTGACTCATTGGCACAGTCCGTACTTTTTCGCCTACTTCCCTGCAGCCTCTTCCTTCCCAGCTCTTCTTGCAGATATGCTGTGTGGTGGAATAGGATGTGTGGGCTTCTCTTGGGTAAGTTTACTACAGTGTGTACTGCTATGTGGTAATGGTGCTTCACCTTGCCAAGTTTTTAAGCATTTCAGTAACATTCTACAATGAAATTATTGATTAATAACAATGAAGTCACAGGACTATTTTTGCAGGTAAATTTCCTTAACTAATTGTTTTCCCAGAGACACCCTGAATAACTCCAGGAATAAAAGGTTATTTCCTCTTACAAGTTTTGCCCTTGAAAAATCACCAGCATTTAGAATTAGTGGTAGTAATGCAAACTCCCTGGTAATTCAATAAGTAGTATGACTACTGTCTATCTCCCAGTGTTGTTATTTCTCCTTTCATCTGGATGAATGGAAAAGTGTGTTAAAAATCTCACATTCATATGAGGTGGACTCTTCTCAAAAGAGGCTAGTATTGGATGTTGAAAAAAAAAAGCAAGATGCAAATCCTAGATTTGACATTTGATAGTTACGGTTCTATGTAAGGCCTATTTTGATTTTTTTTTTTTTTAATAAGTATTAGAAACAGCATGCAAAAAAATGGTCTTCAGGTCCCTAATTTAGCTGGTAACATTAGTCATCTCGTCTCTTCCTCTATAATGAAAAGGCATTATTCTTGCTCTGATAGATCTTGTTTCTCTTCATGGTGTAGTGAGGTTATTCCCTATGTTCTGTTTTTCAACACAGGCTGCAAGTCCAGCTTGCACAGAACTAGAGACTGTCATGCTGGATTGGCTAGGGAAGATGATTAATTTGCCTCAAGAGTTTTTGGCTGGGAAGGATGGCCAAGGTGGAGGAGTCATTCAGGTAAGAGGGGACCTGAAAAAACAATACAAATTCAGTTTGAGAACTTTATGATTTTGTAAAATCTTTATTCTAAGACACTAATAAAAGGAATACCTTTTTTTACCTGCCACATGGGTTCCCTTCTAATTTTCAGAAAGATTGATCCTCTGTGAGAAGGTCCATAGGTGGGTAAGATCATTCATGAAAGTAATGGTTTTGATTTTAGAGCAGCTGATTTCTAAAACAGTACTTCTCTGTGAAGAAGTACTAGTAGTTCAATTTAAAAGCACAGTTTAGGCTTTAAATTCAAATCTGCATAATTTAATTTGTTGATCAACAAATTGAGCTCATACCATCAATGTGCGGCAATGTCTCATAGCTGAAATTAGAAAAAAATCTTCTCAAATAGAACTATATCTGAGGAGTTGAGTAGAGCAGCATGAAAAGTGGTTATAAAGGCTTCCATGAAATCCACTTTACACATGCGCAATTATTTACTTCAGTCAGTTTTCAAAAGAGCCTTCCTGTTTTGTTTTGGTTTTTTTTTTTTTGGAGAAAAAGTGACGGAGATCAAACAATGGATAACAACTTAGGAGATAATCTTCGATACGCAGAAATAGCAGAATGTTGCAGAAAGTCTATCACTCTTTGTCAAAGATTACTTTAAGAAGTTTTCCTTACATAACAAAAAGAAATATTGGAATATTATAATAAAAATGAAGAGCTGCTTAAAATTTGAACCTAAGCAGTACTCTTGGTAGATAATACAATTTTCAGACTACACTGCATCTCCAAAATAGAACAAAACCCCAAACTTTGACATTGACTGCTTAATGAAACCTACAATGTCTGAACAGATAACATGAACAATAATGAATATGTCATCAGTGGGCAAACTTGCATGCATAATAAAGCTATATTATTTGTTAACCATAGCTCCACTAGCACATGGTCATTCTGCAAATGCAACTCTGGTCACAGCTATTAATCTATCTAAAATAGATCTCTACTGTGAAAAAGACTAAATTTTAAATAATTGTTCTGTGCTGCTTTGATAATCTCCGGAGTCTGGTCACTGGAGGCCAGGGCACAATCCATTTTATCCCAAGACAGGCTTCTAATATACATCTAAATTAGATGCTAGAACCAGAGGCTTCTTTCTTTGATCTCAGCTGCAAATGCCTACAGCATATTCCAGTGAATTCTTCCCAACATCTTCCAAGGCAAGAATGAATTTAACCCAACCGTGATTCTCTTAGGTGGAGCTGCACCTACACTGGTGTATTTACAGCATAGTTCTTCACTGATCTGCTTGCCCTGTTAGTATCTTTATCATTATGATTGCTAGGGAGGGGGTTATGTTCAAGAAATCAAGCTTTCATCATGCATCTTAGCAGCATCTCTTTTGTACCAGTGAAAGCAAGCAATTATGCCTGATTGTTATCTGCAGGAAATATTGCCTTTCCAGGCTGACAGTGCTGGATTGCCCATAATTTTCATCAGAAACCAGTCAGTTTCAGAAAATCCAAAGTGGGCCATGTTCCTGCTTACAATGCAGTCATTTGGGCTGCAGATCTTCTTGTCTTGCTCCTGAAACAATAATGATACCAATAAGAGACAAAGTGTGAGGCTAAGACAACATGAGTGTGTGAAAGTGCCAGTCATTCTCTTGGTAAATACCAAGTAATTATTGTAGTATTGGGTAAAACCGAGCCTGCGAAAATTGGCTCTTAATTACATTTGAAAGTCTATGTCAATATGAAGCACTTTGTTGTTATGTGCAGGATGACACTTCAAAATGGCAAAAGATGAAAGAAAATTTCAGTTCAGAGCTCGGATGGACATGAACATCAGCTCTTGCTGATATTTCTTCCGCCTCTTGAGCTTGCTTGCCATGGCAACCTTTGTTTGCTTGTGGTAAAAGGAAAGGTATTATCATCCTTCATTTAATGTAGAATACAGCATTCAAGAGGGGAAAAAAACAGCTTTTAAAAATAAATGAGAAAGCAACTTTTTTCCTGAAGTTTGTATCCTGCTGTTCATTCTAGATAAATTGCTGGAAAGTGAATTTTAAAGAGTTTTTTTTTCCTCAGCAAAGAAAAAGTATTTTAGGAGTGAGAGAAAAATATCTTTGGCTTGGCGAGGAACACTGCTGATTTATCTTTCTTGTCAGTTAGCCAAGTAGTTCAAAAACCAAGGGGGCTTTTTCCTAAAAAATATTTGGTGCAAGACTTCAGTGCCAAGTGTATAGAAGAGCCTTGGAAACCAGGTTCTGCAAACACTGTAAGCTTTAGTATAAAAAAGGTGATTTAGTATAAAAAAGGTGACTCACTATAAAAAAGGTGATTTATGGAAAGTGAGGCAAGGTGAAAAAGCCTGTGTCTATCGTGAGACATCCAAAAGCATTTCGAAGTTGCTGGATTCAGGTGCCTTTAGGCTATGGCCCAGCTGTATATCAGAAGGCAAGACTCAGCTGGGCAGCAGACCCTTTCCTTTTCATCTGTGTTTCCGTATAAGGACATTCATACAAGAGCTGTCATATACGTTGACTATGTACCAGTCTGGATGAACAGCCAGGATATCCTGTGGAACTCCATAGAAAGCTGAGGCTATTCTTCAGCCTAAGTCATTCGCCCACCCAGCCAGGCTGTCACCAGAATAGTGCAGGCCTAAATTTCCAGGTCTCAAATTAATGCCTTAGCTGTTGTAATTTCTTACAGCCATTTTTGTTTATGTATCTGTGAATATTTTTTTAATATGCATACTCCTTACATGTCCTGGAAATACACTAACAGTATAAACAGTTATTTTATTTCAGATATTTTGACTTCTTAGACAGAAAAAGTAGGATGATTTCTCCATGTGTAAAAGACAACTTTGTCTCATAAAAATAGCTCAGCTAATTTGAGTATAGGAGAAAGTCTGAATTCACTGGGATCATTTTCACATACGAAATCTGTCAGATCAGGCCCACCTTCAGGGAAGAAAAAAGACTTCTCAGGTATTTGAACATTTGTTGTAATTAGTAAGTATACATAGGTCTTCGACAGAGGGAGGATAGAATTTTGGTACAGGACAAAAAACATCACTCCAAAAGTAGTTTGTTGACACTGGGGATATTTCAGAGACATACATATTAATATAATCAGCTGTACTCATTGCACTGTTGTGATTCACATGATGATTGATTAACTTTTAAAGTACCTAAAGCCTTGATCTTGCACAAGACACCCCAGTACACTGAAATTTATGAACACGCATTTACAAACTGTTACTTGTGGTTTAAAGAGCAGTTTAGACCATGTGTCTTCTGCCTATTCTAGATGAAAACCATAAAAAGAATTTTTGGAAAGTTGTATTCTGTGAAATTTACTGAGAAATTGATACAATATCCAAGGCACATTTTAAACTGATGTTTTGAGAGTCAAAGTGCAATTTAGAAATAGTGTGTGACTGTTCTTTTCATCTGTGGTTTGTGATAAAGAAAACATATCTAACTAATACTTTGAAATGCAATTAGCTCTAATGAATCAACATTTTTTGTTTTTCAGTGTTTTTTCTCTTTTAAACACAATAATTGACTTACGTAGGGTAACTCTAATGTCAGAGAAGACATATAATTAGATTTGTTGCTTGATAGAACTGAGAGCTGACGTTCAGATCCTGATGGAACGTAAATGAGCAGAAATTCAGAGTTAGAACAGAAATCAGCAGTTACTCTGCATTGTTACTGGTTAACAACTGATCGGTGCCTGGTTTGTGATCCTTTTCACATACATATAAGTCTGTGAGTCCAGCTTTCTAGCACTGACTGCAAGGCTGGTGCCTAAGCTGAACAGGCATAGAGATTAAAGCAAACAGGCAGAGGCATCAAGAAGGAGGACAGAAAGATTAAACACAGATTCCTCCCTTGCTCTCAGACATATTTTTAAAAGTAGGAGATTGCACAGTGTCTCATCTGCAGTTTCTCTTAACAACTTTGCAGATTCATGCAGAAGAAAACATTGCTTTTCTTCTTCTGGAACGTTTTCATTTTGAACCTTGCCTCAATTTGTCCCATAGAGTAGTGCAAGTGAGGCCACCCTGATTTCACTGCTTGCTGCTAGAACAAAAACCATCAGACGAGTGCAGTCAGAAAAGCCTGAGCTAACAGAAGCAGAGATCATGGGCAGGCTGGTGGCGTATGCTTCTGATCAGGTGAGTACAACTCATTAACATGGAAGCATGGCATCTATACTTAATAATTTCAGCCATCTGAATGGGCAGGTGAATTAGCTATAAGCCCCTTGCATTGGTCACTATCTGGCTTTGCTTGTTTGAATCTTACTGTATATCGTAGGTGTATCCCTCAGAGGTCCATTCTGGGACCACTGTTATTTAATATCTTTCTTATAGACATAGATGAAGGGATGGAGTGCACCCTCAAGGAATTTGCAGATGATATTAAGCTGAGTGGGCAGCTGATAAACCTGAAGGACGGGATGGCACCCAGAGGCACCTGGACAAGCTCAAGGCCATGGGAATCTCGTGAGGTTTAACAAGACCAAGTGCAAGGTGCTGCAACTGGGTCAGGGCAACCCCTAGTATCAATAAAGGCTGGGGGATGAAGGGATTGAGAGCAGCCCTGCCGAGAAAGACTTGGGGGTGCTGGTGGATGAAGGGCTGGACACGAGCCAGTGAAGTGCACCAGCGTTGAAATCCAATTCTATCCTGAGCTGTATCAAAAGCAATGTGGCCAGCAAGTCAAGGGAGGGGATTCAGCACCTCTGGTCTGGTCAGACCCCACCTGGAGCACTGTATCCAGCTCTGGGATCCCCAGCACCAAGGGACAAGAAGGATATTGACCTGTTGGAGCAAGTCCAGAGGAGGGCCACCAAGATGATCAGAGTAATGGAGCGCCTCGCATATGAGGAAAGGCTGAGAGAACTAGGGTTGTTCAGCCTGAAGAAGAGAAGGCTCTGGGGTGACCTAATTGCAACCTGCCAGTGCCTGAAGGGAGACTACAAGAAAGATGGAAAAAGACCATTTACAAGGGCATGTAGTGACAAGACAAAGGGAAATGGTTTAAACTGAAAGAGAGTAGGTCTAGATTAGATATTAGGAAGAAATTCTTTACTGTGAGGGTGGCAATGCACTGGAACAGGTTGCCCAGAGAGGTTGTGGATGCCCCATCCCTGGAAGTGTCAAAGCCAGGTTGGATGGAGCTCTGAGCAGCCTGGTCTAGTGTAAGGTGTCCCTGCCCATGGGATGGGGATTGGCACTAGGTGATCTTTGAGGTCCCTGCCAACCCAGGCCCTTCTACGAGTCTGTATAAGGGAGAATCTCATGTATGCTACCATAATGCAAAGAGTAAATATCCAAACGTCAGTGTTACGTAAGTATCTCTTCTTTATAAAAAGAGCTCATTTGAAGTAAATAAAGATAATTAAATAAGGTGTTAATATTAACTACATTAAGTAATTCTGGAGCATCTTTTGTGGCATCCAAACTTGTGTGTCTATCTATGCACACGTGTGCATACACATGTGCAAACAAACACACACACATCATCCCCCTATATGCATTTATAGGTGCAGGTACCCAGACAAACCTAATGCATGAATATAAAGCAACTTGGTCACAGTACTTGAAGAAGCCCAAAACATTTTTTGTTTGTTTTTAAAGAAGGAAAATTCTAAGATCTCCATCTGTCAATCCAACTAAGAAATCTTATAAGGAAACAGAAAATATAATCCTTGATTTCTGACTGTGAGTGGTATTTAGCAGACTGAGTTATGCTAAATGCTCAGCAGGCCATGACCATGAGAGATTTTTACTGTCAATAAGAACAAATTGTACTCTTATGAGTTCTGCTGCTGCTATCTTTCTCACATACTAATACTCCTGAAGGGCCAAGCAATGTTGTTTCTCTTAATAGCTATACCATTTTCTTACCTGCATGTTAGTGAGACAGAAAAAAACACTTCCTTAGTACCTAATGTTTCTTTTTAAATAATATCTGATTATGCAGAATTAAATGGTCAGGTTTCAGCCTTACTTCGATTTACTACTATGTGTATGTTAAAAAGCACTGTAGAAGAAGTTAAAAGTACATTTGCTCTTTGCTGGTGGAAAGAGTGACTACACTTGCATGGTGAGAAGATTCAAGACAAGAAAATATGAGGAAAGATAACTGCTTTCAAGAGGCACAAAGGATATTTGTCCTTTTTTTTGCCTGAGACCCTAAGGTCAGTATTGTGCAGACCACCAGTCCCAGAGCTCTGACTGACCCAGTGATGCACAAAGGCTTTTACTTGTTCTGATTTTTTGTCCCATGTAAGTGGCTGACCTGAAATGAGGACTGACAGGCCTTCCTGCCTACTGAAGGTCAGAGGATCTTATGTTTACAGAAGGATTTGCCTTAAGATACTGTTGACCTTTCAAAGCAGATTGTTGCAGAGCTCACCGTTCCTTCTGCATTAAGAACAGACCTGTGTGACTCACAGGCAATAATCCACAAAAGAAAGTTAAATGTAAGCCATTCTGTGGGAGTGAAAACCATTCACTGACAGTGCCCAACAATGCAAGAACGCATTTGGAAGAGAATCTTGCTACACTTTTTAAGTCTTGATGAAGCAATTTAGAGGTTCTGACTGGCTAAAAACCTCACTGTATTATTATAGTTTGCTTAGTTGCAATTCTTGCATAAATAAGTTATAAAACTTATGTTTCTATTGTACACTTGAATGAAGTATGGTATTGCTATGCCACACATTGTTTCCACTTTAAAAGTTATATTTCAAGTTTAGGCTTCCAGATTTTCTCAAGTTGGTGCCTAATTAGTTTACCAAAGCATTTTAACAAGAGGCACTTCTGAGATACAAATTAATGATACAACTGCCTTTAAAACATGTAATTCCAGGGATATGTGAAGTTGAAAGGCAAAAGCTTTATCTTCATCTAGTCTAGTTCAACTGAAGTTTTGGATTATTATTTTTGTGATTATATGTTAAATTAAAATAGAATTAATAAGCACTCTTGTAGGCACTGGCAAGAATCGGCAAGGTAAGATGGAGATGTGAATAAGAATAGCCATGATATAAAAAGGTGAGGAATTTTTATCTTTCAAATTAATAATGATTAATGAAATCGTAGAAGGTGGAAGGTAAAACAGGTTTTAGTCATCCTGTAAATGAGAGTATTTTGTGGCTAAATGTATCTTTCATTGTCAATAGAGTTATTCTAGTTATTATTCTATTGTACTTCATAATTTCACAAGAATTTCTTAGTGATATATTTGTTTTTATTTTCTGACGTACTTTATGCTCTCAAAAATATTATTTCTGGAGAATTCAAATGAAATGGGTTGTAAATAAAATAAAATAACATATTGGGAGTGATCCTTACTTGCCTAACAAAATGAATGAATGATCGAACCACAGTTTAGTCAGTACATAATCTAAAAAAAAATGGTAATGTAAGAAACTATCTTGGTTTATACAATACCATGACGTGTACTATTTTAGAGGTCAGCAAAGGTGTACTCCATAAAAATACGCTAGTGAGCAACTATATCATTATCAGGCAAGCCAATTATCTGCACATCTTCAGTTGATTTAGAGCCAAATCCTCAAGCTCTACATCAATCCAACCATGTTAATTAAAAGATCTCACAAAGGTTAATTGAACTCTTGTCTGAATTGTGTCATGGCTATGGTCTCAAGGATATTTCAGGGTTTCTATCAGTTAATTGTGTGTGTAGGTGTATATATTTATGTGTGTCCATCTGTCTGTCTACCTATATGAAAGAGGGAGAGGTATGTATCTGTCACTTACCATCAATAGTCCCAGAATCTCAAGTATTGCTCTACTTGAAAGAAATTATTTTTTTTCTTTTTAAATTCAAATGAACTCACATTCCAATAAAAGGTGTCAGTCTTAAAACTTACCCATTTCCTTGTAGGCTCATTCATCTGTGGAAAGGGCTGCATTAATTGGTGCTGTGAAGATTAAAAATGTTCCTTCAGATGATACATTTAGTGTTTGTGGTTCAGCCCTGAAGAAGGTTCTGGATGAAGACAAAGCTGCTGGTCTTATACCGTTCTTTGTGAGTAATGGATTTTAATTAATCAGTGGATTTTTTGCTTCAGATAAGCTACTTCTGACAAGAGTAGATGATCTAATCCCTAACAGAGGCATCGATAGGCAGCTGAGATTTGTCGCTGCATGTAGTTCTGCAGTGTTATTGTCTCCTAACCCTTAAACTCTAAACTGTTTACCTTTATTTTTCAGTTTCTAACTTTCTTATGCATAAAACAAGCTTAAAGGAAATAAATTAGATTATGGTCCCTGAAGCTTCAATATCTTCCAGAAACAATAGTTTCCCCTCCTCAGTACTTTAGCAAAGAAATGAACCTCCATAATATACCCCAAATATCATCAATATCAGGCATTGTCAGTTGGGTATTTGTGAGTATGTAACTAATCTCTAACAAGTGAACTATAGGGAATGCGACTGTGGAAACTTCAGGTGTTATCATTTTTTGTTACCTGTCCACTTTCTTTTCCATAGATTCCTGTTTTTACAACAGTCTAGCAAAATCTCCCAATTGATGACATAGACCAGTGTTAGATTAGATAAAATTCCAAAGTTCTCTTCTACTGTAAATACCTGATCAAAAAGAGTATTTGCTTATTTGTCAGCTCAACTTCTCCTGCCGGTTTAGAGCACCATCTTATTATTTCAAGTTAAAATGAGATTTTACCATTTGACTTTTTCCCATGAAGTAAGTAACTTCTGTTGCAGTTTTGTACAACACCAACAAAATTTTTTGCTTGTTTCCAAGCATTATGCCTCTGCAAAACGTGATTTTGACCATGGGCTGTATAGATCTATTAAGGGGTATAATATGCTACAAGGAATATGTTTTTACTGGCCTCCACTGGAGAAAAACTGAAGAAAAAAAAAAACCAAAACCTGACAACTAATTTGGAAGCTGAGAACTTCAGAAACTGATTTTTTAAGAGATTCCAAAATGTGTCACAACATTTTCAGAAAAGTCATGTCCGACAACTTTTTTCTTTTTCATGTGGTAACATTTTGAAAAGGGCTAATGTGAACTTCAATTTTTATTAACTGTTTTTAGAAGGATTAGCAGATTAAGCTTTCTTATACTCATGGATAAGTGCCAAATGGGACAAAGAAGCTTAAATTTCACCAAGCTCTTTTGAAAATATAATATTTTTACTAATCTTGTTATTAACCTTTAGAGTCTGTTTTTTTTTATGTAGTGTAAGGATGACTAGAGTAAAAAGTGGTTTTATATGTGCAGAATGATGCTAATTTCTAGGCTGCCTAGAACGAGTGAGTCCTTGGAATGACCGCAAGCACATCCTATCAATTGCTTACCAGTATAATAAGACTATGACTGAGAAACAAAGCATCTCTAGGGCTTCCAAAATGAACTTTTTTCGGTGGGCTGCACCTACTGAGGCAGAGAACATGCCACAAGGCATGTTTCATTTCTCTGTTATATGATCCCATCTCATAATACCTTACACATGATCCTACTTCTATAGCTTACTGTTAATTTTAAACAATTACAAGCACAGCACTATATCATGTCTTTATGCACTTACTGCAAAGTTAATGTGTTTTTTTCTCAACTTTTGTCCATTAACAAAAAAAAAAAGGCAACTTGCCCTTCATAAATATTCATTCCTTATTAATTTTTCTATGTGTAACGAGGAAATAAACAAATCTGGTTTATGTATCCAGTGACACCTTTACAACGGGTGATTTAATTGTAGTTTTTCTTGCTCTGTTTGTTTAGCTGTGCAAAACAGGCTTTCAAAGACAGCAGAGGCTCCATCTGAGTTAATATGGCCTGTACCACGTCTTCCATTTATTTGTATGCATAAAACATGTCAGCTTAGATTAAACTAGATCTCATTATCCTTATGGTTGGCTTCTTAACTCAAAAGGTGCGCTAATTCTCTGCCGTGCTGAGCAGCAGTCCATGGACTGTATTAGTGCTCCCTTTTCTGGCTTGAGGATTTCAAAAGCGTTTCCATTTCTTTTGTTCTTGAGTAATTTGGTGCTATTTTATTTTGTTCTGACAATAAAGATACGCACATTACCAAGGAAACACCTTATGCCACTTGATTCCTTGTCTCCCTGTATTCACTGATCCTTCACTAAGGGGAGTGATTCAACATCAAAGCAACAAGTTTGACGGAAGAAATTCTGCCTGAAGAGACTTGTGACAGCAGAGAGATCATTCCTAATGAAGACATCTTGTTTGCATCCGAGCTGTTTCAGTCTCCCTTATCAGCAAGAAGCTTTGTAAAGGATTAAAAAGAAAATGCAACTAAATTACAATGCCTTATAGGCATGATTCTCCTCTTATACTTAATGAATAAATGAAGAGTCATTATACTGAACTTGATAGAAACTCTTTCCCTGTAGAGGTGAGTGGAGAATCAGGGCCAGGTTTCCTTGATGTGAAAGAGGTTCTGTCATTACAGCAACATGATAATTATAGGTTTGCTTTTCACTTACACGGGATGTTGCAGTCAGCCTTTTTTTTGGGAGAGGCATTGTCTTTAAAAGGTGTCTTTGCATTCCTACCTACCATCAACATTTTTTAGCATTAGTAATGTGTATATCTTTCTGTTCAGTGAAGGCTGTTGCCAATGGGGTACCCAGATCTCTACTTCTGTTTTCATTTTTTTATTTCTAAATTCATACTTGTGTTCATTTGTCCATTTCAAAATACTTTTGCAGAAATTGAAATAGGCGTATTTTCATATAGTAAAGCAAGCAGATTGTGCAAACAAAGCACTTAACCATGTCAGGTATTGAGGCACTAAAGTTGCCACAATTTACCAAGGAGCAATTTTCCAGTGTGGATGATACGCAGCCCTTCATCTGGCCACTATTAAAGGGAGAGATTTAAAGCATATGCTGAAATCATGTCCATTTCATTAATTGTAAACACACACTGGTAGCTAAGCACATGGCAAATGCCTTTCTCAGCTGGGCCCTATGGTCCCAGCTTGAGATAGGACTCTGCGTTTGCTGAATGTTGACTGGGATGCTCCAGTTTGGAGACCCCTAAGTTAAGCACTTCCAAATTCAGATGTAGTGTCCATTGCATTCAAGCCCAGTTCACTTGAATGTGTTTAAGTGGCCTGTGAGCTTTATGCTGTCTTTCATAAATCAACACTGATAGATTGCAGCTGGCAAATATATAGTACAATACTCTTCAACAGCCTTATCCTGTACAAAGTTGCTATGACATGGTTGCCTTGCTACCCAGCGTGAAGTCTCTCTGATTCTAGCTGAAATGACTTTTCTGAATGATGATCTGCAGGATATTAAGAAGCAGGCTGTTTATATCCAGACACACTTGGGAAACAATAAATCAGAATCAGACTGACAGAGGAGCCATCTTTTCAGTAGAAGTCAACACTTAGATCTTGACCACAGATTTCCATTTGGAAGAAGCATTCTGGAGACATGTACAGATGCCTAGGGTGATGTTTCTTAACCCACAGTTTATGAATGATTGCTGTTTTGTAAAATACTGAACTGTGGTTTAGAGAACTGTTGCAGTTTTCTTCAGGCCACAGACATTCTCGTAAGTGCAAGCCCGCAAAGAACTGAGTAGGAGAAAATAAAAACAATAAGGGAACATTGAAAATCCTGCCTCATTTTGGTTAGTCACAAATGAAAATCTTTGTGGTGAAACCATGCAAAATGTGTCCGTGTCTTTTGCAAAAGCTATAGGAGGTCTTCCAGTTGAAAAGATTGAGAGTAATTGCTCTCAGGCATCATAAACGTTCATGCATGTTTCCTGATATAGCTCTTCATTTCAGGAAACTAATACACGAGATGACTGATGCGAGCTTTTTAGCTGTTTTGTATTCACAGCCAGGGCTGAGTCAAATTTGAAGTGCACAACCTGAAAAGGATAAGGCCTGCAGGCTATACTGAGCCACCAGTCGCATTTCTGTGATGCAGCCTGTCCCCTGCCCTTTGCACAAATGTGATTTTTCTGGTGTAACACAGGCTACAAATTGAGTTAGATTCATTCTGTAGTACTGAGGCGGGGTAATGAGAGTCCTGACAAGAGCAGGTGCTGTCACTTTAAAGTGGTTTCTGAGAATTAAAGCAAGTAGCTTTGAGGCTTAGGCACCTGCACAGAGGAAAACAAAATTATTTTAGAAACTGATGTATACTTTGAACAATAACCCATTATTTAAACAGGTAAGAATATGTTTGAACTCATATAATCTCTCATTGAAAAAAACATACTCCTTATCCTGATTAGGAGAATACCTTAACTGCAGTACAACACTTGCAGAGAAGTCGTAAACGTATCTCAAAGCATTTTAATTTTTTTTTTCTTCTCATGTGACTCGAGAATATAGGAAGACCCATTATAGATAAAGATTAGATTATTTTGAGGAAAAAATATGTTAGCACACGATTTTACCAACTCTATATACAATGTGCTTCTCATTTTCAGAAGTGTATTTGTTTCGAACTCAGGTTCTTAGTAGCTTGATAAAGAAAAAATACTGTATTGTCCCTTTATTAATTTAATAATTACTTTTTGCAAGTTTTGCTATGACAGTATGTTTGTTTCTGGAAAGGTCCAGTGGGCGGACAAGTACCATCTAGGTTTTTCCTTTTTCTTCTTATTGTTCTCATCAGGAATTCACTGAGGGACACGTGCACACATACACACAGAAAAATGTGACTAGATGCTGATATATAGGGGGAAACTGTAGAAGCAAAAGATAGTGTGTTAACAGTGCACTTGGCAGAAAAAGTAACTAGAAATAATAAAATTTAAAAAAAAAGAAAAATTCTGGATTTGGCATTTTCTTAGTCATCTCCTGGGTGTACTGTAGTCTGTGTGTGACCTTGGATTAATTATCTAGTGCTTTTGTACTTCAGTACTCTGACTAAAACCCAGCATACTTCATCTGTCTATTTAAACTGTAAAGTGTCTTTTGTTATTTAAAAATCCAGTACAAGACAAAAAATTGATCCAGCCTTTATAAGTGTTTTTGGAAATGGCACAGGGTGTTTAAAATGCAAATGTATCAATGAAAAATAAAATAATGTCAGTTTAAATACATTTGGTATTTGGGATTTTTTTTGGTTAAAATTCTACCTACATATTCCCAGCAAATTATGATAGCTCATTTTCACCTAGTTATATTCTCCTTCTATTGTGAAACTTGAGCATTTGTTACCTCTGCTTTCGACCCACTGGTCACACAGAAGGGTACATTAAATGAGACATTAAAAGAATGAAGGAAGTATAGTTTCAGTATTTTAGGATGAATTTCTGAGAAGTTTATCTGGGAAAAAATCTTGTCAGTCCAATAGTAAACATATGGTACTAGGGAACAGCTTCCAGGCTGAGCACTGAGCACAAATCAGTTACAAATCTCTGTTGCAGAGCTCTAATTGAGGCAGCAGCATTTGATGACCTATTCTGCCGACGAGAATTCCAGCACCTTAGAGTTGCTCAAGTTCAGAACTTGCTTATATACCATGAACTGCAAATTATTTTGATGGCAATTTCATATGTGAGGTTACTATTTTGCCTCATGATAAGCATGTGGAACACATAGAAATTATATAAATTATAGAAACAGCATAATACTGTGAATATATTGCAGTACTTATCAGTCAATTTTATACTGACATTTGATTTTATGCATCTGTTTCAATGGATGTTTATGGGAGCTTTGGAAAAAACCCCACCCACATTATCAAAAGTTCCACTAAGGATTGGTAACGGCTAACATCAATGTATTTTGCCCTAAACCACAATAGCTCTATATCATTTATCATTTATTCTTTTTGTTTATTATTGCCTTTGCAGACAGCTTTTTTAATTTGGTAATTTTCTGTACTGTAACACTTCTTTTTTTTTTTGGTTCTGCAGTTCTGTGCAACTCTTGGAACCACACCTTGCTGCTCCTTTGACAAACTGTTAGAACTGGGTCCTATTTGTAAGTCTTTGCTGCTTCTTTCTAAAATTGCAGATATCAGTTTAAGCCACGCTGAGTCATTTCCAGGACGCTGGGCAGTGTCAGTGTTCCAATTCAATAATGTTACTTATAGATGAGACCTTCAGTTACAGGTTTATTTCTAATATTAGTCAAGCAGCAAATGTGCATTCTCGAACTCTTAAAAAGTAGAGAGGACATTGCCTCAAGTGGTTTTTTTTGGGGTGGGGGGGGAGGGCATATTTTGGAACACTGTCAGTTAAAAATTACTGTAACTGCTTCAGTTTGTAACCTTTCTCTTCAAGCCCTTCTACCTGCAAGTGCCTCTACAGAAATGGTGCATATCAGGGGAAAGTTGAACTCTCATTCTCCTCTGCACCAAATGTTTTGTTTCTACATGGTTCTAACAACTATGAAAAGTAGGGAAATATGCACCAAAAATCCACATTCTTAATCCTTACTTTCCCCTTCCTGATTTTTTTCATCTTTCAAGAAGATAGAACAAGTGCCAGGGTGTTTAATGCAGTGATTGAGTCAGGAACTCTTTGTAAGTATTTCTGTGTGATGGTTTGTTGTGTCAAGCTTTGATCTGCAACAGGGTTTGGTCAAAAGCACACACTTGCTGGCTGATGAAAATGCAAAGTGCACCATATCTATTCAAATGTACATTTAGAACAGGAAATTTACAGCTATGAGCCATTTGAAACAGCTTCATAGAAGCTGCATTTGATGTTCTGGTAATTTATTCAGTGGAGTTTGAAACTTTGGGCCTTGTGTGGTGTTCACTTGCTCTATGAGGTTTCTTGCTCTTCAGCACAAGCCCCAGAGACTCAGTTTCTCCCAGTCCTCCTTTCTAAACAGGTTTCTAGTAGTCTGCTTAGCAGCTACAGGTTATTTTGCTGTCTGGCTTATTCCTATATACCTGACCTAATAAAACAGCGACACCAATACTTTTAGGTATAGCAGCTAATCATGTGTTTCACCTTAGTGATTCCCTGTTTGTGCTGCAAAGATGAGAAGTATTTCACACCACTGGAATCAGAAGTCTCGTGCTAGCTTTTCTGCCTAATTTTCCTCGTAGTATACGTGAGCATATTTAAAAATAATTAATCAGTAGAAATTTCAATATATTTTCAAATAAACCTCAGTTGTGGGTTTTTTGAATAATATTGTATTAGCTTGAACTTGGTGCCCAATTGCAGATCTCAATGGATATACCTCTGTATGTGGAAATAGCAATCACAATTATCTGGTGACCAGTGTAAAAATGTTATGTGGGCTTTAGCCATCAACTCATAGACCAGAATTGTTACCAAATGCATTAATACTGTGATCTGTAATAGAATGTGAATACTAAATTACAGGGAATACATGAGCTGCTCATATGACAAAATATTTCTGCAGAAACCATTCAGTGACTAATCAAAACTAGCACTTTCTTAACACTTCAATGCTTGCTTTTGCAGAAGTATCTTCATCTTGTAATAAATAGTTTGCTGCTGGTAGTTCAAAAGCATGTGCACGCATGTATATCAATATGCAAAAAATACTGTATAGAGACGTGTTTGTGATTCATGAGTTAGAAGTGCAGAGCACAGCTAATATTTTAGCTCTTACTGCCAAAGTAGTTTTATTACCTTAAAAATTATAGCTAAATCTCTAGATACATCTTTTTTTAAGATGTATTTTATAATGGTTCTTAAATCAAAATCACATAGTATTTTATGTTGCTTAATATTAGTAAGATAAGACATGATGATCTTTGTGATCCCTTCCAACTCAGTATATTCTATGATTCTATGACTTTGTTCCACTAGGAGTGGGAAGGAAAAATATTATATTATCTATACATCTTTATGTGGAAATGAAAACCCAGGTGGTAGAAACATTTAATCTCTTAATTTAATTTTAAATTGGAAAAATAATAACATCAAAGAAAAATCTCTCAGGCACTTGGTTTCATGCAAATTAATAGGGCTTTTTAATCTGCTGTTTAATTTATTTCCCCTCCAATTATTTTTTTAGGTAATAAGGAAAATATCTGGATGCATATTGATGCAGCCTATGCTGGGAGTGCATTCATCTGCCCTGAATTCAGGCATCTTTTAAACGGAGTGGAGGTGAATGGTGTTTTTTTCTCTAAAAGGCTGCTAAAACCTTGCTCTTTGTGTGTTGCTTATGTATCTAAGATAAATGAATCTTCCAGAATCTCTGAGTAAGCTGCACCTCAAATCCCTGTACATTCTATTATATTACTTAAGTTTATATAATTTTTACTGTTTTATACTGGGAGTATGCAAGTTACCCCTCTATGCATAAGTTTCTCATTCAGAATAGCAAGTAGTAGTGAATCAACAAAGCGTCTTACAAAATAGAAAAGTGGAACTTTTTCCCAAATATCCCAAATGACACATTTATAGAAGCCTAATTCTACCTTACACACACACACACACAAAATTATTCTTAAAAAAATGTTATGTCTGATTATGTCATTATGTTTAATTTTTTTCTTACATCCTGAAAATCGTATAGGATAGAGCCAGTAGCTCTATCTCAAACAGACAGGGTTTAATAACCAAGAGAGCTAAATGAAATATTCCCCCAACAGCACTCCTGTTCCTTTTTCCTCCCCTTGCTCAGCTACTTGGCATTCAGTTGCTTAGATAAGAATACTTCAATTTCCTGCTGCTCTCCTCAGACAGTCAGATAAGTCCTTGTCTTCCATGTCAGTGGAGAAAATATTACTGTTTGGTAAAGCCAGAAGTTTAAACACAGCACTGATAGGTAGTGACTAATGAAGAAGAGGAGGGAAAACCCCCTCACAAATAAAGCATTTCTTTCTGTCTCTTTTTTTATCAGCAAATGAAGCTTGTTGTAATTTCCTGTGTGGGAATATTTTTTAAATTATTGTTATTGGTTCCTGAAGGAAATGAAACAGCATCCCTTGTCTGGGCCAGCATTTGTCATAGGAGTAAATATTTAACCACCATGAATAGGTTTCCTACCTTACCCAGTACGGGGTGATGGCTAGATAGATATATAGATAGATAGACAGATAATCTTCTCTTATTAGAGTAATTGTTAATTGTTTACAGGTGACAGAGAAGGTTATGAGAAGCAAATGAGAACATAAAAGTGCTATAAGGTGCTGCCAGGCCCTCATCTCTCCTTTTTAAGGCTGATGACTTCTGCCTCTGTTGAAACAGAAAACATGGATGAAGCCTTTCCCACATGATGTTCTGGGTTTCTTCTGATGCCATGCCTAAACATATCTCAAGTAAACTTGGCCTGGCACACTATATGTATAAACATGTATTGCCAGTCCTTATTCTTTGGTAGTATTTCTTTTGACTTAGATGAAAAACTAATTTCTTCTGAAAGAAAATACCCTATCAGTAAAAAAACCAAAACCAACAATCCCCAAACATTTCCTAGTCAGTTGTAATTTTATGAATGAATGTGATGTGCAGATGCTGAATTAACTAAATCATTTGTCTCTGTATATTTGAATTTTGTGTGTATATGTTTATGCTCTTGGAAACAGAAAGCTTACTGAATTGTTATTGGAAAACAGGATATGAACCACAGTGAAAGTTTCTGAGTATACAAATTTATTTATTTTTTCAGTTTACAATGAGATATGTACTTTTCCTTAACCTATGTATCTGAAAAGTATAATTGTTAACAAATGCTCAAAATGTTGATAATACTAATAGCCTAACTGCACACCTAAGATGAATTACATTCCCAAAATGAATGAAGATTTAACTAAAACAGTTACTAACTAAGGTGACATCAGCATGAACATTATAAAGACCCAATTCAAGAATTCATTTGTAGTTAAGGGGCACAGAGACAATATTACACTGTTGTATCATTAGCACATGGATACTTTTCTCTTTCATAATTCTGTTTTTATTTTTCCATTCTCAGTTTGCAGATTCATTTAACTTTAATCCTCACAAATGGCTCCTAGTGAATTTTGACTGCTCTGCTATGTGGTAAGTATTACAGTTAAATGAAACATTGCAAGGGGAAAAAATCACATTATATTAGTCTGCCTCTTTACCAGTAATCATTTATTTACATTTCTCTATTGAAATGAGGAGAACTGGATAGATTCAAGTCTTGTAAATTATTTACAAAATTCCCTTTTATTTGATCCAAGTTTCAGAAATGTGAAATTTAGAAATAGGCATTATGTTCCAGAAAGAGAGAGAAGTCCCAAAAAGTCTGCAGATTCATACCTGCTCCATTTTGGGACTGTTTAAAAACATAAATGAAAAACTTAATTTAGGGATATCAGTGCAACAGCTTTTTGTTTTTCTTTTCCATAAAATTTCTTTTTGTTTAAGCTTTTGTCTTTTAAAAGCCTTTCTAAAAATGTTTGAGATTTGGCTGATGAAAAGCAGCTGATTTCAAAAAGGACTGTTTATATAATTCTGTACTGACTTTCAATTTCCCCAGATGACAGCAGAGATAACACTTTGATATAAAAAGATGCCAAAATAGAAACCCATAGACATACTTTCAAACAAACCAAAGTATCATAGCAGTAATAATAGCATGGTTTTGTTAAAACCATTCCATAATAAATGATACTATTGTGTCCCAAACTAGATGTTTACCAGCATCACAACTAAACAGCTATTCAGTAAATGCAGACTATTTACCAAAATAAGGGAAAACATTAATTTTAGTTATAAAGGAACAAAATTTGCGAAAATGAGAAAAGAAGAAAAAACTGAATGTTAAAAAGAAGACTCCAAAACGTCATGCAGAGATAGGTCACCTTATTTAAAAGATGAATAAATGTGAGACAGTAATCACTCAGTTGCTTTTGGTTAACCTTTGGCTCTTTTAATGGCTGACTTTTCAGGTAACATTTTTTACATAAATATTTTAGCTGATACAGGTATTTCAAATATTCCAAGCCATTATAGTCTTTTTTTTCTTTTCCTTAGGGTAAATCACTTACATTTTGACCCTAATTCATCAGTAGTGGCAGTGATTAACCCAACACTCCAGTTTATAATTACCTCATAATGTGCTGTGTCTCTGTGTATTTGGAAATAGGAAGACAATGAAACAAACTCCTTTGCTAGTTTCTCCTTTCTTTTTCCCGTTACTCAAAGATATGTTAAAAAAAATAGCCACCTGCAAGTAAGGCAGTACACTATCATTCTCTTTAGTGTTTGTAGAACTATTAGGGGCCAGAGTCTAGTTCCTAAAGTTTAATTTCCCATTAATTCTGCTTTCCCTGAAAACCCCATGGAACTATGTTAAAAGTGTTTTACCTGGCTTTCCAGGAAAACAAGGTATATCCAATCCCACTGTGACTTCCATCTCAGGTGATTTAACTTCTTCTTAACAAAGCTTAGAATGTTTGTTTTCGTAGATAGGAAGATTCCATTATAAGGAATCTCAAAGGACTTTACAATGTCTCCTTACTCAAAGTTTCAACTACAGCCATACAGGCTTTATTTCAGCAAGGCATTTATGTATAGATGTTATTCACTTAATAAAGAATGAAATGTACACTTAAACTCTTTGACTTGAAGCCAAAACCACTGTCCAGCTAACTCTAGGACCCATGTTCAGAATTTACCTCTCTTAACAACTATTACACTGCCTAAAAAGGTGAAATTTGATAAGAAAGGATGAAGGAACATGGTGAGAAAAAGTAATTGTGAAGGATACATAGTCCTCTTAGGATCCATGGGAAGTATTTAGCATGATATTCTGGCAACATGGAAAGAGTTCAGTAAACACTGAACATCATTTCAGGATCAAAGTAATATGAATTCCTTTGATGAGCAGGCTTCTAAATAACTCAGGCTTCTCAGCACTTTCCTCAGTAAACACTCGCATTTCTTTGCTGATTAAGATAATCTAGCCATTAGATCTGTAATGTAATTATTTAACTACTCAGTGAAATATGTGGCACTGATATAATTTTGGATTTGGAGGCAATTTCATTATAAACATTTTGTAAAATATTCTCAGTCTTCTTGATGTACAGAAAAGAGCAGTCAATTTCCTAGAAAAAGAAATTTAATATGGCCATTCCAAGAAGTGCATATTTTCTATATTAAAAAGCTAGAGTTCTTTAGAGACTTTGCCTTGAAACTACCAGTCAGTTTTGCCTCACATGTTCAATTGCTACTCTGGAATATTACAAAATGGGAAGAAGTGTCTTCATTCAGAGAGAGTGAAAATAATAATCTTTCAAAGTCTTGGTATTCTTGTTTTTTTATTACTCTGTTCAGGGTTTAAGTGTTAACTTTTGGTTGGGAAGGGTGTTTTAGTATTTTGAAGGAAGGTGCTTACAGAAAATGCTTATCTGTAGATCACTGAGCACGGAATGGTTAAGATTGAAAGGAAACTTAAAGATCATCTAGGTCCAACCAAGTGTATGGTTTCAAAGCCGTGTATCTCTTCTGTTTCAGTCCCTCTAATACTGCTTAGCCTATTAACTGTGTCTTGTAATTCAGCCACCTGCCACAACAGGTAATCAACCCGGGCACACTCTGTGCAGGTACCAGCCTTTTCTCCAGTAGAAGTATCAGGACATCCATTGCAAACTGCCACCTGTACTGATGTCTCCCTTACCAGTTCAGTCTGGGCTTGAGCAGCAGTCTTCTCAGGGGCTGTCTAGTAGGCACACTGGGTTTGGCTCTGAGGTGAGTGCCCACCGTTATGGCACAGACCTACAGCTCTCAGCCCTCTGGTGTGGACCTCCTGAGCACTCAGCACTTACCTGAGGTGTGGACCTACTTGCAGATTGCAGCACCCTTCCTGCATTCCCTGCTTACATGAACTGCCACTCAAACTGCCATGCCATGTCACATCCTTCTGACGTGATCCTTCATTTGGCCAGGGGTATTTGCAAAGTAAGTTAAGAACACCACTCCTGTCACAGAATCCCAGAATATGCCAAGTTGGAAGGGATCCACAAGGATCACTGAGTCCAACCCTTAGCCCTGCACAGAACCATCCCAAGAGTCACACCATGTGCCTTAGAGTATCATCCAAATTCTTCCTGACCTCTTCGAGTTTTAGTGTTGTGAGCACTTCCCTGAGGAGCCTGTTCCAGGACTCAACCACCCTCTGGGGAAAGAACCTTTTTCTAATATCCAACCTAAAGCTCCCCTGACACACTTTGGGCCTTTCCCTCGGGTGTTGTCACTGGTCAGCAGAGAGAAAAGATCAGTGTCTGCCCCTCCTCTTCCCCTCAAGAGGAAGTTGTGGATTGCAACGAGGTCTCCTGTCAGTCTCCTCTTCTCCAGGCTGAACAGACCAAGTGCCCTCACCTGTGGTGGTAATCCCCCAGCTGGCCTGGGGGATTTTGGAAAGGTTAAAGTTAGATAGGAACCTTTGTACAGGCGTG
>JAYRBT010000082.1:82139983-82174331 GCA_036023395.1 Myiotriccus ornatus | reverse complement strand
TCCTGTGCCTTAATCCTGAACTGGCATAAATCTTGCATTTTATTTCTTTTGTCCGTTTCTAAGCAATGCAAATATAGAACAGTGCAGTAAACAGGAACATGCAGTAATTCTGGAGCTGAGGTTCACCCTCCAAAAGCTAAAATTGTTAAGAAAATAATATGTACTCTTTCTTTTTCCTTTTTAAATGAAAAATACAAGTTACAGCAAATACATTTAAGGCACAAGCTTTTACTTTACGTATGTTAAAAATATTTCTTTTCAGGAGAAAAAAAATCCAACCTTAACTAAAGTGAAAATATGTTCTTGTGACAACTGACAGAGCTGATGCAAGTGCCTCAGACCTTCCCCAGGTTAAATAACACCAGAAGAAAATCAAGCCTTTCTTAAAAGTAGGGTGCTATTAGTAAGGACATCTAGTTGACCTGAAAACTTTATCACTTCAGTTATATAAAAAGTTGTTCAGCCTTCATCTTGCCTTCAGAAGCAGTGAGAGCATGTTATATGATCTGACATAATGATTTCAGAGAGATCAGCTGATTAATAGGAGCCTAGTAATGCTAATTTTTTTCTATTCTCTATTCTCATTTACTATCAATTTTTGCAAGGAGTTGGACAACACTTTTCAAATGCAAATGTCTCTAGTTAAACTTCCAACCCACACTTATGCCTTCAATAAATGTAGTCAAATTTGCTACACATTTACTACACAAAGGTGCTACAGTCCCTACTGATCCCTGTGTGATTTATGAGATGTCAGCACTCCTGGAAGTATGACTTGTCTGATGGAGGGTCTTATTTTCTGAGTATGTCTCAGATCTGAGAATTCCCGTCATGGTTTACAAAGCAAATGAAGTAGTATTTTTGAATTCACTCATCTCTCACTCAGGAATTTAAATGAGTGGAAAAATATCTCTATCTGTGAGCAATTACTCTTAATAACCATATGGCAATTATGTGTGTCCCCAAGGGGAAAGTCTTTATTTTGTCATTAATTATAATTTTATGTGATTTGCATCATCACACCAGGAAGATTATACTAGCTTGCCTGACAGCCCAGGATATAGGTCAAATCCTAATGGCAGTGTTAGAAGAATGCAGCTTTATACTTCATTGTGAACACTACATATGCTCCCACAATGCAATTCCTCCTGGTTAAATACAGATGTAAGACTAAGGCTTGTAATCAAGGAATCAGGGACTAAGCATTGATTACATTCTGCCTCACAGCTTGTGAAAGGCGTTGTTGTGTATCATTAGACATAGCCCCTTGCAGGAGCGTAGGATTATTTATCCGTCACCAGTTGCTTTCCTCTCTTTGCTACCAGTCTTGCAGCTTTCAAACAGAACTGGCTGCTACAATGCAGAAGAATATGAATGTTATCAGTTTACCTCGTTCAGGTAAAAAAAAAAAAAAAAAAAAAGCTGAGACAACCACATTAATTTCCTTAAGTCCAGGAATAGGTTAATGATTGTTGGTTGGTGTGTGTGTGTGTTTTTACCACCTGGAAACCAACACAGTAACAGGTTCAAGAACCCAATGACTATCTGTTACAGGGAAAGAAGGACCATGTTTTTTCCTATGTTTTGGCTGCATAGATGAGAGGATATCAGCACGAGAGTGTGTAACACAGGAAATAGTCCTTTTTTGGTGTTTTTTTTATTATCTCCTAGGAAACATAAAGCCTGAAAATTATGTAAATGACATAGACTGGTCAAATTCAGAAGCTACAGTTCTATATAGCACTTTGCAGTACACAATTCCATGAGCACGTAGCATTTTCCCTAGGAATTCAAGTACATACTTTCCTATGGAGTTTATACACCATGGTGGAGTAATAAAGCAGAATAAGGAAGCTAAGCAGATGTTTCCTGAAGAAATGCTTTAAATTTTACATCTCCTAAATTTCTGTCACTGACTTAGAGCAAGTAACTATGTTACAATTCCCTTTTCTATGAAATTAGTTTAATTACCTTATTACAAGAAAAAGTAGATGCATCTTGACACTGTGTGTTTATATAAAGGATAATTAATAATGCCCTCTACTTGCCTCCCTGGACTGCTTTGTGGCTTGGTCAATCTATGTTTGTAATGAGCTTTCACTAAAACAAATGAAAAGCCATAAAAAGTACAGAGTACTATTGTCCAAGCAGGAAGAGGTCAAATTCTAAGTCAATTTTTCCAGTCACTTATTAGACATGCTGAAGAATTAGCAACAAATATATGTATGAGTATAAAAGGTAGTTAGAAGTGAATTATTTTAAGTTCCCAGTTCAGGGTAAAGATAAATGACATTTCACAGCAGAGAATGAGTGATGAAGTGAGTTTTGGGATTCTGCAAATTGTTTTAAACAAAATTAATAGTAGTCGTTTTATCTGCTGCTTGTCTTCCTTACAAGAAGAAAATAAACACAGTATTTGGTCTGTCATCTCCACAGCATCTGCAGCATAAAAGAAAGGAAAATTGTGTTTCTTCTCTGAAAGGGCTTAATTTGAGGCATATTCTGACTAGCTAAGGAATGAAGGTTATTACAAGCACCTTCATTTAACATGCTGCCAACTATCCTACTAGTTACTTAGTGGTCTTGTTGATACTGATGATGCTGAAATTTGTACTAGATGTAAAGTATAGCTAAGATACAGCTTTCTAATTAACATTAGAATGATTGAAGGCTTTGGCTATTGTGATGATGCAATGTGAACATTTTTTCTTTAATTTCCAGGTCTTGTAACAGATTATCGGGTAAGTACAGCATCAGTGTAATAATTAATACTTGTATATACTTGTATATACTGGTATTTTCAGGACTTTTATTTCCCATTACTATCAGAAACCTAAAAAATTTGTTTCTTTCCAATAGGGATGCAGCTTGCTAAATTCTTAACATTCCTCAAACTGAAATTTTAAACTCTGTTTTTTGAAAAACAAATTGTTTAAACACAGAAATTGTCTTCATGTGCAATATCTCGAGGTTCAGGCAGTAGAAAGAAATGTCCTAAAGTTGTGGTTTGTTTTTTTTTCTTTAACACAGTGAATATCACAATTTAAAAATAAAAATAAAAGCATATGCATTTTAATCTTTAACCCATGGAAGCACTGTTGTTTTGAAATGGAAAATGGGCCTGTCATTATAGATGCTAGCCCCACAGCTGCGATGTAACAAGCTTCCAAGGTACTTATTTTTCTAAAGCCTTTGAAGACAATCCAGGATGCACAAATAAAATTTGATTTGCCATGTGACCCTTCCGTTCTGACACAAGGGCATTAAAACAGGAATAGATACTCCTACTATTATTTGACCCACCTCTAGGAACTGCCTGTGGTTCACTTCAAAACTGTTACAGAATGTAGTTCCTGCTGCACCGCTGCAACGGTGACTCCTAACACGGGTGCCCTCTCTCCTCCTTGGTTGCAGCACTGGCAAATCCCCCTGGGCAGGAGGTTCCGCTCCCTGAAGCTTTGGTTCGTGCTGAGGATGTACGGGGTCAAGGGGCTGCAGGAGCACATCCGCAAGGTGATTTGCTTTCCTGGGTGACTTGTGGTGGGAAGGCAAGGGAAAGTGAACTGGCTGGCTGCCTGTCTACTTTCCATGACTTCTGTACACATCAGAAAGCACAGGCAACAGTTTGAGGCAGCTCAGTTCAGCAGCTGGGGCTGCTCGTTTGCCCCATGTAAGGTCACAATTTCATATCACGGCAGGATCAAAGCTGTCATCCATTTTATGTTAATCTTTAGGGAAGACAACTCTCGGAATTTGGAATTTCTACAATATGGGACCATAGGTCCCTCGTGATTAATCCAGAGCACACTCGTGGTTTTATTGTGGAAACACATGTATATTCATTACTTCTTTATCTTAATGTGCATGCACTGATAGCATGTTTAGATTATGATTAAGGGATACAGTGACTTATTTGGCATGTCTACTTCTGCTGCTGCTTTATTTCCTGTTTAAAATGCATATTTTATTAAAAAAAAAAAAAGAATGTGTACAATTTACAGTTTGTTAACATTGATATAAGTACTACGTTTATTCTTGATGTAAAAAGAGGGGGTTTTTAATCACTAAAAAAACCATCTGGCACCAGTCTAAATTATATATATACTTGCTCTATAGCAGTAAAGTCAAATTCAGGCATACCTTTCATCTTTATGAAGTTTAGGGAAACTTCTAGTTAGGGGAGATCCATGACTTGGCTCTAAATATTTACAAAAATATCCATTAGCTAAAGGTCTGGTCTAGCTTACCAACCTCCCTGCAGACACGCATTTAGTACTACCTATTGGGGTACTAAACAGAAGAATTCCTAAAAAAGACTTTCTCCACTCTTGTAAAAGCACTGTGTGAGGAAGTCTCTTTTGATTTGGAAAGGTTCTTTGATGGAAAATAAGAATGCTCTTTATTTTAATCACACTATAATTTTCAACAAATTCTCCAAATATCAAAATTAGATTTTTATTCTTAATGAGGCTTTCAGAAATAAATGTTGGCAGCTATGGAATCCTAATGTACTGTCATCCTTATATCAATCTGATATGTATCCTTCTGATGAAAAATTGATATGAGGTTTGTTATCACTTTATTTTTCTATCATTACCATTCCCAATGGGATTCTCTCTCAGGTTAGATTTCTGAAGATTGCAATTATTTCAGTATGTTGCCAAGTTTTTAAGTAGGGCTAAATTTCTCACTGGGAAAATGGGCTTGGAAGCCTCATTTCAATTGCATGGCCTTCTGGTTTCCACAGGTCAGTATTTACACTGAACAAATTCCCTCTTTCCCTGTCTCCCAGATATTTCTCTGACTGTCCAGCCATATAATCACAGCTGAAGACCAAGTTCTGATATTTGAACTATACAGTTCAGGAAGGCTAAGCAAATCAACCTTTTCTTAAAAATATTGACTCCAAAATAAAACCTTATTTGTGAAGGTAATTCAGATAACTAGATTTCCAAGGGCTTGTAGAACTGAGTGTGTATGTTTTATATTTCATTAAGGACTACATTATTCTCCAGTGTAGATATAAAAATAACTTATGAAGGGGCAAGAGGGATAATTAAGTACAGAATTTGGCTTACTGTATACTTCTTCAAACTGGAACCATTAGTTTCCCCTCACCCCCTGTTGATTCCCCCCAGTGAATGCTGGTTTGATTCAGTGGGATCCAGAGCATCTTTTTAAAATAACCCAGTAATTTCTATCTCCAGTAAGCCTCTCTGAACTTAAATTTCAAGAAATAATTGCATTTCATTTGCTCCCTGCTCGAGCAGAATTTCAGATATCTCTTGTGAGTTTTCAGACATGTTGGTAAAGTTATATCAGTAGCTGCAAAATAAAAATTAGAAGTGTGTTTTATATCTTGCACATTTTGCTCTCAGGATTTATCATGAGCTCCAGATACATTGTGATGGCTTTACTTTGGATGGAGTAGCAATGAAGTATGTAAACCAGCCTGACACTGGTTTGTATTTTCAAACCCATACATAAGCTTCCAAATGAAAAGTAATTTTGAATTTAACTTCACTTGTTAACTGCACTTTAATATTGCTTATCCCAGTGCCTGGCCTTGAAAAATTTCTTTCTTTTAAACATGTTGTAGCTGAGCTTATAAAAATCCCAACATAGATGCTGTGATCACCTAGGGAAAAAAAAAAAAAAAAAGGACACTTCAGTTCCTAAGTGGTGGAAAACTGTGGGAAGATCTATGCAGTGTTTGTAGATTTCTAGTTAGGCTTCTTTTGTGCAGCCAGGTATTACTTACAAAGTGATTTGAGATTTTGAATAGTGATGAGCTTCTGACATGATATAGAGGGGAAAAAACACTTGTATGTTCTTAAGAAGCTACCATATTTGTTGTGTAATTAGCAAGATTCTATATGGAAAACGAAAGACATCTGCAACAGTCTCTTCATAACCTTTTTTTTCCTGGACCTAAACTGTCACAAAAATTATTTTTCTCTTTCTGTCTTCTTTTCTTCCCTTCTTTTATTAGTATGTTTTAAGAAAAAGATGTCTGTTATCTTTGCAGCCTTAAGGTTTACATCAGATGACTCGATAACCACTGCAACCTGGCATTTGCTTGAGGATGGCATTTAGGAACCAAAATATTCCTGGGACATGAGAGTGTGTGACTTGGATTTAGATACAGTAATTTTTTTTGTTTTCCAAACATTTGTTATGCACTCCTCTCACACACAGCATGTCATATTAACCTATTGCAAAGTATAGGTTTCAAAGCAGTGGTAAAGGGGAGGACAGTCATCTCTGAAGGATGTGGGGAGAAACAAATACAAATTTTGGAGGTAAGTCCCAAAGCCACAGAGGAGATAGATGTACAAAGAGGGCGAAACCAACAACAGTAATTGTCTTCTGGACTGATTTTAACCACTCTATGTCAGTATAAATGCGAAACTCAAATGGCCCATTTGCAAACGGCCCATTTGCTAACTGCCTGACCATCTATTACTCCTTTGTTGGTTTAGGTTCTCTCCAAGAGCTCATAAGTAATTTGAGAAATTTAGTGTGCTTTTGTGTGCAATCTCTGTGAACATTCTGACTCAGCTGAGTACTCCTTAGGACCAGAAGTCATCAGATTACCACATGCTTCTTTCTTCACCAAGGATAATGAATTCCATTAAAAATTAACAGCGGAGTCCAAGAAACTGGAACTGTAAAGAGCAGCAATGCCAGATATAGCATTTCAGCAGGGGAGTGGCACAGTCCAAGTGGCTGTTGAGAAGCCTCTTTTGACAGCATTTTCCTTCAGAGTGTAGTGGGATGCAAGCTAAGGCAGGCAAAGAGGTGAAGTCTGTAGGAGGAAAAGTATGAAATGATCAAGACTAGGCTGGTGTGCTTATTTGCATGTACACAGTAGTGTACTCTGATGCTTCAGAGAAGCTCTCTGCAATTAAAAACTGTTTTGGCTCTTGAAGGCTTTGCCCAAAAATTAAAATTCATTTTAAACATTTCAGTGGAGAAGGATTCATATTTATATTCACAAATATACAGAAACAAAGATTTTTAAAATAGGTACCACATCTCACAAGTTTTCTGCTCCTATTATTATGTCAGACATTTCCCTTAATCCTAAATAAGCAAATTTATTAGATCTCTCTGTTGTTTCCCTCCTCACTGCAGAAGAGCAAGGGTTATTTACCTGAGATAATAGTGACACATAAAAACTCCTTATAAGTTTCTTTTCTTCAGTCGGGTAAATTTCACTGTGAAGAGCAGGGCTGATATTCTTGCTGATAGCAAGACATTTCAGGACACTAACACTGTACGTGGGATTCCACTTTGAGAACCCATGTGATGAAGGGATTGTCCAAATCCCTGAATCATGGAATCATAGAATGGCTTGGCTTAGGAGCGACCTTAAAGATCAGCTAGTTCCAAGCCCCCCGCCATGGGCAGGGACACCATCCACTTGACCAGTTTGCTCAGATAATACCGCTAGAAACAGTATGTGAGTTGGTTTCTGTATGTCCACTTTTTTGCTCAATTACATGACGCTGTTAAATAAATTTGAAAGATTAAATAATATTTGAATGCCAGCTTTAAGTTAATGGTGCTAGGGACACAGCCTGACACGGCTGCCAAAAACAAAAGCACTTGATTAAAATATCCAGGCTTGGTATGTACACATTCAGCAGAAAACTGAGAACAGCCTATCAGTTTTTTACCTCTTCTTCCTTCTTATCCTTGGTTGCAGTGCCTGCAGTTCTGCAAACAAGACTTTATTTTCACAGTGTTGTCTTGAAAAGTTGAAGCACTAAAGCCACACGTGTCCTTCTGTGAGTTATCGCAGTGCTTACGTCCAGAGTGTGGGTGCAGCTTTTGGCTGCACTGAGGAAGCTGTGATACCTAAAAGCCCTTTGGTTTTACAGAGTTTGAACTTCCAGGCTTAATAATATTTAACTTTACTGTTGCAGCAATCTTGGCAAGGGCAATTCAGGACAATAGCTAATAGTTCAAAGGTGCAGGGCCTTGGGTAACTGTATTTAAGCAAAGCTTTCCATGTGAAACTCTAGTTAAATCACCACTTTCTCTCCTTCTAGTTCTGTAAAATCTAAAACTCTTGGTGCCCCCCAGTGTCTTTACCAATTATTGCTACTTTTTGAGACTTGCCCTGAATAAAAGCACTTGCATTCCGATATAAATGCAAAATAATTTAAAGGTTTTGTTTTGTGACTTGCTGAATATTTTCTATTTCCCCTTGCTTTTATTTCTTTCAAATTCTTGACAAGTCCTTTACTGCAAAAAGTGGACATAAATACCTGCTATAAAATGTACAGGATGGGTCCAGAGCTTTCTGGTACAAACTTCTCGTAGTAAGCTAAATCTTAAATGTTTGTTTTATTCAATTCTTACCCAGATAAATTTTGATGAAACACTTCATATTAGCAGAACATTCAAATGCCCTGGAAAGGACTGGGCATTTTATTGGTCTCATTCCTGGCTCAAAGAGCTTTTAGGCTAATTTTAGAGGGAGATGATAAGTGAATGTAACAAACAGCAGAGAGGAAGTGGTAACAACAGGAAGATTGGCCGGTTGTGTAGGATACCAGTGTGCCCAATGTGAAGGTTTTGAAGCAATATTTTGATTCAATATAAACTATGTTTTTCTATTTGAAGAAATAAAAAAACATCAGAAAGCTATGATTAAGATTGCAAAATGTGTTGTTTTCTTCTTTTTTCCTTTTCTGTAATTTCTGTTTAGCCTTATTCTTTTCCTTTTGGAAAAAGTTCTCGTGAGATGAAACACTCCACATTTAACCCTGTCCCGAGGTGAAATATTTCATTTTGGTTTGATATCTGTCTTTGAACTTGCAAAACGTCAAAGTGCAAAAGCAAGAAACGCATGGGCTTAGTTGTTTATTTTTGTAAAATTTTTTTCAATAATAAATATATCAAAACTAAAGAACTTTTAAACATATTGTTTAGACGTTTCAGATAACTTTTGGTTTAGACAGGCTATTACATGAAGACAAACTGTAATTCTAATAGCTGGTTGCTGTTGCTGGCTTACCTTTTTTTTTTTTTTTTTAGGGTAGTGAGCATCAAGCTGATGTTATAGCTAGTGAGAGGGGAACTGGATAGGTACTGCAGGTACCTTTTTTCCCAAATAGTTTTGAATTCATTTTCTGTTTGGAAAAAAGCAAAGCCAAACATAATATGAGCACTCAAGTATCACTGACTGGTGTTAAGGATTCCCAGCTGGTTGTTACCATACCTCTTGGTATTTTTCCTATTTATTTGATTTTGGAAGAGCACTGGTTTCCTGTGCTTCAAAATACTTCCTTCTGGCTTGGTGCCCAATGTCATTGCTGTATCCCCAGTAACTTATCAACAGGTTTGCTGAGATTTGCTATTCATTTTCTTGATTATATTGCCATCACCTTTCTTTTCAACTGAAGCTGAGCACCCAGGTCAGAAGAGTGAGCAAGTTCTCCCATTCTTCACAGATATTCTCATATTAAGTTAAGTATTCTAAAAAGAGTATCTTTCCAGCTTAATTTGCACCGGAATTGTGACAATTTTCTCTCTCTGTATCTGTGCATTTCCCCTTTTCCCTCTAAAGTCTTTTGGACTCTAGCCATTCCCAGCCCGAACTGACAGTGGTAGAAAACCCAAAGGAGAATTATTAAAATTATTTACTATTAATATGCTATCATATGAAATTGTGCTGAAATGTCTCATTAAGAAATAAGCTAGTACTGCCTAAGATAGGCTGAGCTACTGATACAGTAATGGCTCATCTGAACATAAACAGATGGTGACACGTGACTGTTATCACATATCAGAAGAAGGAACAGAGAAAAGGAGTGGAAAATTCTTTAGCAAACCTTTTCTCTCGATGAATCAAATTTAGACAACATTGATATCTTCTTTCTCTTCTCAGCACGTCAGGCTGTCACATCAATTTGAACACTTAGTCCTTCAGGATGAAAGATTTGAGATCTGTGCTGAGGTTGTCTTGGGATTAGTCTGTTTTCGGCTGAAGGTAAGACCTCCCATTTCTTCTGTCATGTTTTATAGCAACATGATAACCTGCAATTGAATATAGTCTTTGTAATTCATATACTTGATTATTTTTTAAGGAAAGGGAGTTCATGCAGAACAAAGCAGATTAAAGAAAGAAACTTAAGACAATTTTGTTAAAACTTAATCAAAAGCTTAAGAGAAACTCAAGCATATTAGGACATGGAAATATATAGTCAAGGTAAACAAATGTTGTAACCAGTCATACAAAATGACTGTTATATTCTATGATGAGATTTGATAAAGATGATTGTTTTAGTATATTTCCCTAGACATCTGTATATGATGTGTGTGTGTCTATTACATGTTTCTTGTCAAGTTAATTTATTATGAGTGTATATTGAATATTCAATTTTATATTTATAATGACCATCATAGATGAAAATTAGAGTGCTAAACACTTTTTTTTAAAGAATAGTTTTTCATCAACAGAACTCTATAGTCAGACATGGAAAATTTAAGCAAGATATGTATAAGAACAGGTTACATGGGAGGCCAGCTTCCCAACTGCCCTTGGTCCTGGTCTGCTTTTTATTGCTGAACATGATCCTTTTGCCCCGCTTGGCCTTTTATACCCCAAAATCTCTCAAAGTACCAAATTCATTGATGTGGAGACCTTGCCTGACAGAAACTAGAAAACTCACTCTGCATTCAAAGCATAAAAGCTGCAGTAACTGGGAGGGCTCATTGTTTAATCAGACACTAAAAGAGGATCAGTGTCTTATTTTAAGTAATGAACTCATTTTATAGAGAAACTCGCAACTAAAGCCTTTGTAAAGAACTGGATGGGGACACTGAATCTGACCACCAAGCAACAATAACAACAGCACTAGTGTTTTCTAGTTCACATGATACCTAAATTAGCTTTTAGCTTTTCTGAAGGCTTGCAAGCACAATTTGGGTCCTTCTGGGTAGTGTGGTATTACATTTTGTCAAAAAATTCTTTCACCAGTCATTCAGTTGCCCCAGTTACCTGGGTTTGATGCAACTGGCTGAAGAAACTAACAAATCTTTAATGATGAAGTAATGGTGAATTCATCTGGAACTGGAAAATGGTTTGGTTTGAATTTATATTTCTATTGTTCAAAATAAAAGAAAAAAAAGATCTGTCCCTAAAGGATCAGACAGACTACAGAATGTGGAGTTTTTTCAGTAAGTGGACACACGAATATAATCTCTTTCCTAAGAAGAACTTTTGAAAGATTTTGAGGAATGGGTTCTGTGGCTTTTATTGCTCAGTAACAAGATGCTGGTTGCAGTCTGCTCTCTCACGTGGAACAAGCAAACACTAGCTCTCCAGATCCAGAGACAGCTGTTAGTCAGTGCTCTACATTTACTTTAAAGGAACAGTCCTGGTGAAATAGAGCATAGCAACACAGGAATTGTCACTTTTGATCAGACCAGTAGTTCATCTACATCTGTTCTTCTGTCCCTGATGACCCAGAGGAAGAAATAACATCTACAGGGAAAGACAATTTTACAATAGGAGGTAAATATTGAATGCCTAGCTAAGAAAGTTTTGGAAAAATGGTAGAATAAAGGCCTGATTCTACTGAAAACCAGTGTTGAAAGAGCAGTGTTTTCATTGCTTGCCGAGGAAAAAAAACCCAAAAAACAACTAACAAGCTTTTAAATAAAGATATTTTTATGGCTATTTTTGTAGCTTTATTTCCTTTTTTATATCGGTCCTTCAAAAATCTTTCTGCAATTTTTATAATTCTTATTAAAATGCATTTTAGAAGCAGAATATTTGTAACTTCTATGTAGTTACAGTAGGACTACGGGTCAGGAGACTTGAACTATATAATACTGCACAGCTGTAAAACTATGAGATATTTTTTCTTCCTTCCTTTGTTCTTGAGTAACCTTTTTTAATATATTTTTTGCCTAGCTGTAACTTTCAATTTTTTGCCTTTCACACTGTTGAGCAAATGGACTGATTACCTATGACTTTCATATTATAATTATTTCATCAAATGTATCATGCCAAAGGGTTAGTTTTTGGCCTCCTTGTCATGACTGCAGATAAATATAAGTCAAGCTACTAATTTCTCCAAGGGAGTGAGAATGCTGTCTTATTGAAGCTCACAGGCTCAATCAAAGCTGGCTTCTCAAAGCTCTGGGAGAGGATTAGTCACTACTAACTGCAATTTGACGTGACACCTGAGTGTCACAGCAGCCCTAAGGTGGAGCTGTGAGAGTAGAACAGAAGAAAGATACATGAATCTTTCTCCTTCCTTCCTTCACCCCTGCCAGCTTAACATCATATAACTGCTTGTATTGCCTAAAAGCCAGTGCTGTGCATTTCATACTAAAGGTAAGGATTGTCATTTCAATAATGTATTACCTTTGATAAGAAAGCAGGACATCGTTGTCAACAGTGACTGACCCGTAATAGATGGGGACTTGGAAAACGCCGAAGTTTTTCTGTTTTCTTAGTTAGGAGCATTACAGTTGCATAAATATCTCCTAGAAGAGTAAGGCTAAGCCATGAATTTCAGGATGTCACACAAAATTCCAAAGAACTTGTGGTAAGTCAGAACACGGTTTTGACTTTGGTCCAACTCTATCTCTTAATATGATCCAAACCCATGAAAATTATACATTTATCCTTATTGCCAATGGGAAACTGTCTGCCCTATGCTTTGGTTTTATATGGAGAAGGCTAACCAGGAAAGTCACAACTGCCCAGATTTGAGAGAAGGTGTTTTCTAACATGGATGTTTTTAAGAAGACCTATGCTGCTAGTGTCACAAAAGTGCTGCCGAACAGATGGATTGGTCCATTTGTGACTCTTTTACCTCAGTGTCCAGTAAAGGAACATGGCAGGAAAAGCGCAGATGCTCCCAGAATCTCTTGCAATTCCGTTACCTTGAGTGTAATAGAAAGTGTAAAGGTTGTGCAACAGCTAAGATACTTTCCCAAAGAATAAAATTATAGCACTCCAGATCAACCTGATATGTCCTAAACTATTATGGCAAACTGTCCAGCAAAGCTGGAGCCATCTCTCAGTCTGCTGATAAAAAAGGTAGACAGACAGGTTCCTTTAATTTGGCTAACAGAGACTGTCAAAGACATGCAGCTAGCACTTTACCCTGTGACATTAAATCTGACAAAAATCCCAAGATTTTGGGGATATCTCCATTCATTCTTTTCATTTAAAGTGATTTGCTACTGTTTTTTAAAATCTGAGGACATCTTTTGTTGTTTTTCAAATGCTGATGGACATGATCTAGGAAAACTATTGATTCAACATTAGCTGAACCTTCAGAAGAACCAGTACTCCTCACCTTCACTATTTGTGCATAAGAAAAATTAAGTACATTAGAAGGAGGTGAAATTCAATACTGCATGCATGTAGAGTCTCTTTGACCTTCTGCAAGACATTTAACATTTATATCTTTGTTTCTCAGAATGCAGAAGACTGTTTACTTACAGTGGGTGGGTCAGTTTACCACATATCTAAATTCCTTCACACAAAAAAGCCACTCTGTAGGATTCTGTGGTGGACACCCCCTATAGAATTTGAGGCAAATGCTTTTTTAGGGCTTCCACTGATAGTACGAAACGTACATATGCCAGGGGCACATAACCTTAACAATTTCTCAGTTAAGGGTAAGATTTCCATATTCATATTCAAAAGATTGTCACAGCAGCCATGCTTAAGTGAAGACTGAAAGGTTTGTTTTACAAAAGCTAGTATAGCTCACTGCAAAACTTCCTCCCATGTTTGTTTGATTAGATCCAAGAAGAGTGTAATGACATGGATACAATAATGAATGTTTTTACATAACCCATGACCTTAGGTCACAAAAAAGCACTCAGCTATAACAAATGCCCCAGTGTGAACACTGCTTCTAAACGCAAGGTAATCCATAAATCTCTTTGTAACTCAAAAGTTATCTCTTACACTGTCATCTTTTTGTAATGCTTTGATAGCAAAGCACTGACAGATGAGAAAATGGCTTCTTGTTACTAGTGGTATTTGGGCTTGGCTGCTCAGTAGAATTTACATATTCCAGACTTGCTTCTGAAATTCATCACAATATCAATTGAATTACAATGATTTCAGGGCTCAAATAAACTAAACGAGGCACTTCTTAAAAGCATTAACGAGGCCAAGAAGATTCATCTGGTCCCATGCCACCTGCGAGAGAAGTTTGTGCTACGTTTTGCTATTTGTTCCCGCACAGTGGAATCCACCCACATCAAATTTGCCTGGCAGCACATCTCACAGCTGGCAACCGATCTTCTGAAAACATGGGAGCAAAACCACCACCAGCAGTAACAGAAGTGAAGTACAAGTGGAGATGAGGTAATTAACTGGCTTTCTCTGTGTTGCCAAGTTTTATTTTAGGGGCAGGTGGGAAAGTAAAATTATGAAGGAAAAAGATACAAAACCTGTTGTTATATAGCCCAGCTGCAGTAGCAAAGTCCTTGCCAGCAAGTTGCGTTGTAACCTGAGTCATTTAGTGTAGTTTCATCTTGCCTGTTTCCAGGATGCACATAGCCAAGGAGGCTCGAGCTGTCATTTCTTACCAGTTTGTAACCAAGAGCATTTATTCAACCAGGCAATGGAAATGGAAGGGTTAGTGCTCCCTCTGTTGTCCCCACTCTCCTCTAGCACACCCACTCCTTCCTTCACAGATGAAACTGAGAGGTGTTATAACCAATGAATTTAACATTACTATGGCTTTAGAAGAAATCCAATTTGAGGAAGTTCAGTAACCTGTTTGGGTCTTATCTAAATAGGCACGCACAAATGTCATTGTTAGAATTTGGGGCACTGTCATGTCATGACATGCTGCAGTAATTTTGTAAATGAGCAAAGGACAAAGGACTTCAAGACTTCCTTCATTACACAGCCACACTGAGGGGAATGACCACTAACTGAACACTACCCATCCTTCTGGCAGGTTCTTTACTTTCCCCTAAAGGGTTAGCTTTTAAAACAGCCATTTTATCAAATATCAGCAAAGAGGTTATGCTGGCTTTTGGTTTCCACTTTGATCATTCATAATGAAGCCTCTTAAAAACTCCTCCTGAAGAGTTTTGTCAAAAGCCATGTGCTACCTGGCATTCTATGTTTTTAACCAAGTTACTGTAAGCAGTGATTACTTGAAAATAATCTGTAAGATATGTTCTGTGAAATTAAGTTATGATTTTTTTTATGGCTACCATTCTGCTTACTTCATTGTGTAATAAATCTTTGAGAAAATGTGCTAAGAAATCTGATGGCAAAAAAAATGTTACTTTTCGTTTCTCAAATTAGCTAACAAAGGACAATAAAAATAGAAATTAAGAGAACTAACACCCAAAATATGCAGTGGTTCCCCCTTCAGTGGTTTTCTTCCATTAACAATGACATGTGGAATATGAAAATACTGGAAAACAACTTTCACTGAAAAAGTTGTGTACTTGATACAAACCATTGATATGTCATCCTGTTGAAGGCAGGTACAGTAAAGAGCTAAAATGAAAGTCAGATGTGAAATGAAAGTCAAAACAATATTTGACTTTAAGAAATACTTTTGCTGTTTTTAAAACATAAATTCCAGACAGTTATTTCTATACAAATAAGAACAACCTAATTAGCTACTCCAAGAAAAATAATATGTAGGATTAATTTCTACATCTGCATTTTAAACTACCTTTTACTGCTCATATTACTTCTAAAGCATCTTGAAAACTTGTACAATTATTCGGCTTTCTTCCTCCATGCCTTGCAAATATACTTCCTGTGGCTGAGAAGTTGCAAGTAGACCATGAAACATGGAATGGGACAGTTTATTTGGCACATGGTCTGCTCCTACTCACTGTCTTTCCAGAAGGGATTAACTAAGTTGAATATGGACTGTGTGGATTTTTCTGTTGATTCCTAATCTATCACTTCTGAGGTGCAAACTAGGAAGGACTACTATTTCTTTAAGAAATCGATTTCCCAGGGAACAGATGACGAAAGGGATGACAAATCAATCTGGCAAAACCCTGTAATATTTGAGATGAGTGACTCATTTCAGAAGACACTACTCTCATCTACAGTATCAGAAATTTTGATAGCATCATTCTCTTTAGCAGAACCAATATGAAATAAAGCTTTTCTCTAGTAGCACAATGCAATAGATTGGCAAACTGAAGAGAGCGGAAAATGCTGGCAGTTGTTTCCTCTCTCCGTTAGTCTTTTTTAAAACAACATTCCTTCATTCTCATGACCTGGAAAACAATGTTCATCCATAGCACATATGGTCCACACTAATACAATTTTACAACTTTTACATCATGAAAACTCTAGAATCTTGGAGCCAGAGAGGAATTACACCTTGTCTATGAGACAGTGAAATATATAAACAGGTCTATCCAGGGATTAAAAAAAAAAAAAAAAAAAAAAAAAAGGTCAGATTTGAATCAAAGCTATCATAGAGTACATCCAGGATAATTCCACTGAAATGAAATGGAGTTGCTTTGGTCTTAGGTGACTATAATTGATATAAAAATCTAACTATTAAGTATTAAGTATTGAAAAAGAAAGGCATAAGGTAAGACAACACTAAACTAAACATAAGAAGATTTTCGTGGAAATCCTCTCCACAGAAACCAGACCAGAGGTGGATGATGCACACCTGTGTGAGCCTCAAACTGCTGTAAAACTGCGATGCAGGCAGGATGCACATCCAAACTCGGGAGAAGTGAAATGTTCCCAACAGCCCAGAAATTAGATATAGATCCCTCTAGACATTTGTGGGAAAATCTTGCCAAAACCAACATTCAATTAAGCATTTTTCAGTATATGCGTATCAGTTTTAGAAAAGGCTGTTGTCTAGATACCAAAACTCCTGTTGGCAAAGAATTTAGGATAAAGGCTAATTTAAAATATAAATGCAGTAAAAGTTATTTAATAAAAGTTATTTAATATTTTATTTAATAAAAGTGACAAATAAATATTCTAATAAACAACAGTGACAAGACCCATAGAATTACATTTCCCCATGGCTAGCTCAATACAGAAATCTGAAGTTCACAGTTCTAGTTTTTCTGAAATTCTGGGATGATTTGAATATGTAACTAGTAAAGGCCTTCATATTCAGTCTCTAATACCCTCTTCTTCCTTTGGGATAATTCCTTTGTAAACTATTAATGTTAGGTCATCTGAAAAGGAAATCTGGGCTATGTTGTCAACTCAAGAACAAGTGTTGAAAAGAACATTTTGAAAGAAGACTATAACTGCTGTTTCTGTTCTGTAACTTTGCAACATATCTGTAAGTGAGAAACACTGTATTTATGAATAGTTAGTATGTTAACCTGCATTTACTGTGCCTTTTGTGCAAAAGCTAATACAGTCTGTGCCGATAAATACTGTTTGATATTAAAAATAATTACAAAATCTGAAAATTGTACTTTGGTAGAATATCCACATCTCAAGGACAACTGCGGCTATTAGAGAAGGAGGAAAAAAGCTAACTTTTCAGTAACCACAATTTATTTTTTTTAAAGCAGAGTACTCATACAGTATTTACATTCTTAATGACAGATTATATTTTATTACTGATGGTGAAATATTGAAAAGATATGTATTTATGAAAGTATTGGTAATGTATTATACTCTGAACTGCATTATTAAATTTCTAATTTACTCTTGCCTTTACATATAAGATTCTACTCATGGTTGTTGTTTTGCTGTTTCTGTTGTTTCTTGTAAGGATAACATACATGATGAGCAGTACTCATTGCAGTTGCCTTACAGCAGCAGTCTAAACCTTGAGAGGTATAAACTTCAATTGCTCAAAGACAGAATGAGAAACTGATGACCTGGGTGGTTGGTGGGGGCAGATTAAATAACCATCAATAGATAATATCTACATAGCATATGTAGAGTTTGTGTGACTTAAATGGAAAAATAATCAGATGTTTAATGCTCTAATTGTAATTTGTGAGCTGTTGACTTCCTTTAAAATCTGTGACCAAACCCTGCTGAACAGACATGTAGTTTTTAATTGGCAACACTAATAAACAGAAACAAATCTATGATTATGGTCTGTCTTTGTTCTTAACCAAACTTTTCCCATCTTATTCATGCCAGACGTGCTGTAAGAGGTCCAACTTCTCCACTAATATCAAGTCAGTGCCCTGATTTTCACCATCAATCACTTTTTCTCAGTGTGTCCTTCAAACAAATTACTTTGCAACTGGGAGTTTGCAAACTTTCCTGAGGGAAGTTCCTCCTCAGCAACATGCATCTGAAAAATACATTAATATAACCAGGGCTGTGTTGATCCTTCTATGTAGTTCTGCACAGTCCTGCAGCTGTATCTGACACTGGAGCCAGCTGCCCAGCTTTGGCTTTGGTTTGCAGCTCCAGAGCCATCAGGTACAACAGGGAAGCGGCCATGTCATTAGTCCTGCCCGACTGCAGCCTATGTCCCCAGGGGCAGCTTGCAGCTGCAGGCTCCTTCACTGCCTGCCCCTGCGCAACCCAAGGGAAATGGGGGAAGCATGCCTTGGGAAAAATTTGATGGCAACAGTATCACAAGCTCTAAATGTTAGCCCAGCTGGGTCTGAGATGATAGCTCACATACTAGCACAGACAGTTTAATATGCTGTCTGCATTAATGGTGTAACAAGTTTAATGTATAACAAAAACCTGACAGTAACTGCAAGAAATGTTTCTCACGGGAAATCAAATGTCCACCCACACACAAGTGTCTATGTTAATACCAGAGGTGTAACTGCAGCTTAGTGTGCTAATTTGCATCTAGTTTGGTGTGCTAATTTGGATGTGGGTTAGTGTGATCCAGCTAGGGACTCCACGATCAGATTCCGCACACGGGATACATCCACCCGGGGCCACCATCTTTAGCCCTGCAAAGCATCCTGTCATTCGTCTTGTCCCTCTGCCACAAAGTCCAGCTACTGCTGCTCAGACCTTCGGCAGAGCTGTCCTCCCAAAGACGCCTGTCCAGCAGCTGCTGTCTCCAGGAGTGTCAGACAGCAGCACTTTCTGACGCTGCCGTGGCGGCCCCGCAGCTGTGCCACAGTGGCGGAGACGGAGCGGGTGGCTGTGGAGGCCAAGTGCTGTGTGCGAGGAAGGGTCGAGTGCACGCTGCCGGCACTCGAGCCAAGAGGGAGGCCGGGGCTCTGTGCCTGGGCCTGTCTTCCCCGGCACCCGTCTCCCGCGGAGCTCGTCCTGCACACAGCGCGGTTGCCAAGGACGGAGCCCAGGGCCCCGCTGCCTGGCCGCCTCTTCTTACTGCGAGAGTAAGGAACAGCGGGCAACGGGTGTGTTGATGGGAGGTGGCCGCCCTGGCATTTTGGGCAGCCAGAGTCGAGTTCGGCACGGAAAGGGGCGCAGCAGTTCTGCTCCTTCAGCCACTGTGCGTGAAGGCAAGGGCATCCTCCGCCTCGCAGGAGCAGCGCACCTCCGCGTGGCCAGTTCCCGCTGCCGCTGGAAATGGGCTGGACAGGCGATAAACATGGCATTCTCCAGCCTCTCCCCTCTCGGCCGCTCTGACTTCCAGCCGAGGAACCAAGCCTTTACGAGGAAAAGTTTTTCCGAGGCGCGTGGCAAGGGCTGGCAGGCCGCCAGGGCAAGCCACAGCAGCCGGAACACCGGCCGGCACACGGCTGCCGAGGCGAGACGGGCGGCCCGCCAGGGTGCGATTTCCCGGGGCAGGCGCGGGCGGGCCGGGCCGGGAGCGACGGGAAGAAGCCAGGCGGGAGACGCGCGCGCACCTACCCGCGCGCTGGGGGCGAGGCGAGCCAGGCCCCACCCCCTAAGGCACGGACCCCGCGCCCATTGGAGGGTGCGAGCCTCGGGCGCAGCCAATAGGGAGCGCCCGCCCCGCCCCGCCCCGCGCCTTCCCGCCCAGCGTCTCCGGCGAGCCCGATGACGTCACGAAGCGAGCCCGCCCCTCTCCCGCTCGCCCTCCCTTCCGCTCTCTGATTGGCTGCGTCTCGCGGAACCCTGTTACCCGATTGGCGGGCGGGGCGGGGGCGGGTCCGGGGGCAGCGCGGGCGCGCGCGGTGCGCGGCGGCGGCCGGTGGGTGCGGGGGGCGCGCGCGGGAGCGGCGGGAAGCGGCGGGAACCGGCGGGAAGCGGCGGGGACCTGCGGGCCCGGCTGGGGCGTGGGGAGGGGGGTCCCTTCGCCCTGGCGTGGAGGGGCCAGCGCCGCCGAGGAGCCCTCGAGGCTCCGGGCTCGGCTTCCCGGCGTGGTGAGGGGACCCGGCCGCAGCCGGACCCGCGAGGGCCCCTGGACTGAGGGGCCCCGGGCTGAGGGGCCGTGGCTGCCGGCGGGGCCGCATCGCCCTGTGCCCGCTGGGCTCAGCCGATCCCGGGCAGCTTCCCGCCGGGATTGCTTGGCCTGCGGGCAATGAGTAGGGGGTGTGCCCGTGTGCTTCCCGGTGGTTCCCTGGCCTGCAGGCGGGCGTGCCCCTGGTGCGTCCTGGTGTGTCTCTGTGTGCCAGAAATTCATTCGTGTCAGTGCTTGGGTAAACCTCCCCCCAGCTTCAGGCACTCACAGGGAAGTACGATGTCCTTGTCTGGGAACAGTTCCCGGCTGAACGTGTGCGCGTTTGGCTGTCTCCTGCGGGAGAAATAGTGAGGCTGTGAGGACAACTAACAGGGATTAGAATAGGGGGAGGGAATATGATACTAGGAGATACTTAAGAAGTATCTAAGTGTCTGAAAGGAGGGCGTTAAGAGAGTAGAGCCAGGCTCTTCTCGGTGGTGCCGAGCAATAGGACAAGAGGCAACTGATGATGCCCAGGAAGTTCCACCTGAAGGTGAGGTGGCCAAGCACTGGAATAGATTGCCCAGAGAGGCTGTGGAGTCTCCCTCAGTGCAGATGTTCAAGAGCCCTGTGAATGCAGTCACAACACGCACAGCAGCGCGCTCTGGGATGATCCTGCTCGAGCAGGGAGGTTGGATCAGATAACTCACTGTGTGCCCCGGCAACCTGACCCATTCTGATTCTGTGAAAAAACAAACTGAAATTTTAAACTGGCTACCACTATGCACTTCTTACGACCTTCCCTCGATGCTGCGAAGGTGGTTGCTAAATCCTTCAGGGAGTGGTAGTGAGCTTGGTTTTATTTTCTGAATCATGGAAGTTACAGAAATATTTAATGGGAGCAAATGCATGCTATTAAACTTTTTCTGAACTTAGCTTTTACGTTGCATAAGATATTTTTGATTCTACAGTTACAAAAAAGTTATGTGCACAGTGACTGCTGTTGAGTAGTTGTTTAGAGAAAAGAAACCTTTCACTTCCTGTTCACTCACCTGTCACTCAGCTACAGATGGATTATGATGTGAATTCACCCTGGATTTGGTAGGCAGAAGTTAGACTTCTCATAGTGCAAAAGGTGGCAGTAATTTTTCAGGGAGAAAGTCTTATTTTTGTGGGAGTTTTTTTGTGTTTTTTTTCTTTAGATTTGCTTTTAAAGGCGCCAGATTTGCAGGTAAACTGTATTTTAACTTTTCTAAACAGCTCTAAAAAGTTGGGCTGCAGTCTAAAAAAAAATTTGAAAGAGATACCTACTCATTATTTATTATGTGTGTAACTGTATAATCATATGCACAATAATCATATTGTGCTCTCTGTTGTCTAAGGCTGATTCAAGACTTTTTAAAAATAATTAGAGTGGACAGCCCCCACACCCTGTATTCCTTCTGTTCTGTCTTCCCAGTCTTGTATGAACATTGCACCTGTACCTTCTTCTGCACTTGTACATAGTCTGTAGTTGATTCAGAAGAAGATTACGAGTTGGCTCATCATCTGTTGGAAGGGGTGCAGAATAAATGGACTTACGCTTTAATAGTTTTTGTTCTAAGTAATTTCTGTCTGGAACATGCTTGTACCTACCGAAATTAATAACAAAAAACCCTGTTAATTTACTGAAGTAAAAAAAGATAAGGAGATCGAAATTACTGCATTGAGAGCTTTCTGCAAACCCTGTTGAGGCAGAAGTGGGTTTCTCTTAATTTTTCTTGTTCCAGTGTCTCCTCTGAAATGATGAATTCTTGATGTTACTTGCAATATCTCTGCACATGATACTTTGCAGAGGAAGAAAATACATCATAAACATGAGCAAATCATTTCAAGTCTTAAAAAAATGCTCCTTCCAAGCCAAATGTCATCTTTACTATTTAAGTAAAAAATCATTAAATTTAAATTCCTCTTTTTAAAACTGAGAAACAAGCATTGCTTTAAACATGCAAGAGCTTTGTTTCTCTAAAGTATAAAATGGGGACATTTTAGTGTATTTTAAAGAAAATAGTTTTGAACATTTGCTGTGAGTCTGTAAATATTTTCTTAAACTGAAAGTTTACTACACTCAGGCGTATTCATTCTGCTTTTACCTCCCCTTGGAGACTCTGCATATAGTTTTATTTTTTAACTTCATTGTTTCCTTTTTATTCCCATCACTGTAGTAAACAGTCATTCTGGCAGCGGTGTGTAAATCTGTCCTCCTCTGCACTGTGCCTTACTCTGTCAAATAAGAGTGAAAGCACTGGTGATTTCATTTAACAGGGCCAATTTTTGCTTAGCCATCTGTTACCATTCTTTGCAGTCTACTTACCTCCCCAGGAGACCTCTGGTTAGAAGCAAACTCTCTCCTTTTTTTCTTCACCCCCCTGCTTTTTTTCTTCTTTTCTTTCTTTGAACAGGGTAGAAGAGAGAACCTCAGTTCAAATGCCTTTACACCACAAAGCTGGTCGCTTTTTGAAAATAGCAAAGTGTCCGGACTGTCTGAGTAGGTTGCAACGTCTGCTGCGCTGTTTCTCTAATCGAAATGATACGTTACATGTTTCACGTGCATGTATTTAGGAAAGGGGGGAAGCAGCTGGTGCAAATGGCTGTGAAATGCATTTTGTAACTGCAGGTATTTTCTGTTCCAGCATCAGTGATGGAGGCCCCCACCCCCAGCTCCGTGCACCTGAGCGACTGGCAGAGAAGTTACTTTGCTATTACCTCTGACACCTGCACACCCGCACAGAAGGCAGATGAGTACCGTGCCAAAATCCTGCGTATTCAGTATGCATGGGCAAACTCTGAGATCTCCCAGGCCTGTGCTGCCAACCTGTTCAAAAAGTACGCGGAGAAATACTCTGCAATTATTGACTCTGGCAACACGGAGACCGGCTTGAATAACTATGCGGAAAACATTTTGACTTTGGCAAGGTGTCAGCAGAATGACAGTGACAAGTGGCAATCTGCCCTGACAATAGATAATGTATTTGAATTAAAGTGTGTGCAAGAGAGGGTGCAGACTGGCAAAATTTTCCAGAGCTCTCAGATGGCACCGACAGATGCCTGTGTACGAGCTGGTAAAGGGGTCAGTGCCTCCGCTGCTCCAGCTCCTTCTAAACTCTGTGCCTTCGGCAGTGCCGGAGAGACTGAGCTCTGTGCTGGCTCAGCAAAATGTGCAAGTGAGGGACCAGATCTCCTGGAGCATCCCTCGTCTTCAAAGTCTCTTCAAAGCTGTGTGCCCCCTGTGACCAAGACTCCAGATACACTTCCTGCTGCTTCAGCCTCCTTGAGCAAAAGGGTTCAACCGGTTTTCCAGGGAACTCCACTGTTTGGAAGTAAAGAAGCCACAAGTAGTAGTTCTCTGAAAATGTCAGGTAACTGTTGTGATGGGCAAAATTTGCCTCTTTTTAACCAGTCAGCTGCACCCGCATGGTCTGCGAGTTCTGGGAAAAGAAAAGCATTCTATGGTCTGGCTGATGAAGGCAGCACAGTTATTCCTAGCCCTGCTCCATGCCAGCCTCCCATTAGCACAGAAACCAGTAGTTTTTCAGGGCACAGGAACAGAAATGAAGAGAGCAGTGCTCCAGGTTTTAAAACTGCGAAAGAACAGCTGTGGGTGGATCAGCAGAAGAAATCTCAAAACCAACCCCAGCGCGCACCAGTCTCGTCATATGGAGGTGTAAAAAAATCCCTGGGTGCAGGCAGGTCTCGGGGTCCATTTGGCAAGTTCGTTCCTCCGGTTCCAAAGCAAGATGGAAGTGAAAATGGAGGAGCACAGTGTAAACCTCACACAAGAGGGCCAACAGATTCATCGCTGCCTGTAGATGAACGGCTGAAAAACATAGAACCAAAAATGGTTGAGCTCATTATGCACGAGATCATGGACCATGGGCCCCCAGTCAACTGGGATGACATCGCTGGAGTTGAATTTGCCAAAGCTACTATAAAGGAAATAGTGGTCTGGCCCATGCTGAGGCCAGACATCTTCACTGGGTTGCGTGGTCCTCCTAAAGGAATTCTGCTCTTTGGCCCCCCTGGGACTGGCAAGACTCTCATAGGCAAGTGCATTGCATGCCAGTCTGGAGCAACTTTTTTTAGCATTAGTGCCTCTTCTCTGACTTCCAAATGGGTGGGTGAGGGGGAAAAGATGGTCCGTGCGCTGTTTGCTGTGGCACGATGTCAACAGCCAGCGGTGATTTTCATCGATGAAATTGATTCTCTTCTGTCTCAGCGTGGGGAGGGGGAGCATGAGTCGTCAAGAAGAATAAAAACTGAATTTCTGGTCCAGTTAGATGGAGCAACAACCTCCTCTGAAGATCGTATTCTAGTGGTTGGGGCAACAAATCGACCCCAGGAGATCGATGAAGCTGCCCGAAGGAGACTGGTGAAGAGACTGTACATCCCCCTTCCGGAGGCCTCAGCCAGGAAGCAGATTGTTACCCGTCTCATGTCCAAGGAGCACTGCTCCCTAAATGAAGAGGAAATTGAACTCATAGTTGAGAAATCCGATGGGTTTTCTGGGGCAGACATGACACAGCTCTGCCGGGAAGCTTCTCTGGGCCCCATCCGCAGTCTACAGTCCATGGACATCGCAACCATCCTGCCGGAGCAAGTACGGCCCATCGCTTTCCTGGACTTTGAGAGTGCCTTCAGGACCGTGCGGCCCAGCGTCTCCCCCAAGGACTTGGAGCTCTATGAAGCCTGGAACCAGACGTTTGGCTGTGGTAGATGAACTGCAATCTTAACTGTTACACAGTTACAACATTCCTTTAACACCTCCATGTGTTAAACACGTGGTAATTTAGAGTTGTCTGCACTTCTTTTTGTTTCCGTCTGGGAATTAAACCTTCTTACATTATGCAGGCAGATGTCTAGGCTCTGGCCTGAGGTTTTGCCAGCTGAAAAGACCACGGGGAACTACTGGTCACAAAATGAAAAATTGCTGAACACCAGTAACAGTGAGAAGCTGACAAAATTTACAGATAGGTGCTGTGAAAGGTGGATGAATTTCATGGATGTTCAAGGGGAAGATGGTCAAACTTCACATATAATTGAAAGGAGTACTGGGGGCAATCTTGCAAAGCCCACTGTGCTGTATTAGAAGAGGATCCAAGTAATGTCAGAAATAACAGTTTTGGGTAGGGATGTAGCAAAACTTGGACTGATGGGGAAAATAAGTCAGAAATGCATTGTTTGGGAGGAGACAGGAGCAGAGGGAGAAAGGGCCAAGGTGGATGTAGAGTTGCATGGACAAATAGAAGGGGGAATAAAAGGGGAAAGTCTCTTGAGCAGTGCTGTTGTCAGCCTTTTGACACATCACTGCAGTCCAACTCAGCTCCTTATTAAAAACTTTCTCTGATGATTTTCTGCCTGACCTTGCTTTCTGTGCTGCATCAGTGTGTGCGGATGTGTTTTATTGGGAGGTCTGGACACCTGCAACTGGAGAAGAGGCCATGGATCATAGGGGCTCTAGGACCTGGGGCCAGCCCAGTGTGTGTATGACCAGGTGCTGTAGGGATCCCCATGTGTGTGCAAACTTCACTAACAAAACTCACTGGCAAACTTTAGGCTGGACTAGCTGGCAAGTGGGACAAAACCAGCATCTGGAAAGAGCCCAGGTATAAGCCAGTGGCAGGGCAAGGGGGCTCAGGATCTGGGAATGGGTATTTGATCAACTTAAATTCTGAAGGCTCTGAAAGCATGGTGTTCTTGTGAAGCTGGAGAGTGTGTGTGGGAGGTTGTGTCACACACTGGTGAGCTTTTGTCCCGTTTGGCTGGAGATGAGGGACAGGATGGGGCTGTTGGTGGATCTGTGTGAGTACATTTGTTGTATGTGTGTTGGTGAAGGTACTGCTTGCTCTGTGCCCTTGTTTCTGTGTGTGTGCATGTTCTGTGTGTGTGTTTGGATTAGGGGCTCAGACTTGCTCCTGGCTGGACCCACAGGCAGAAACAACAGCAGCTGCATCCATCAAACTAAGATGGAAGATGCCTTACTCCAAGAGTGCTGGGCTGTAGTGATAAGGAAGGAGAAATCTTGTGTCCCAACACTGATTGGGTTCCACTGCTCCTTAAAAAATCTTGATACAACAATGGTAAAATTTCTGACTAGCTTTTATTTGGGATTTCTTACCTAAGGTATGAAAGAATACATGGCCTTTTGTTCACGTAATTGGTCCTTGCCCACTGGCTGGCTGGAAAATAAGTGGAGATATTTCCTTTGGATTCATTTGTTAGTGTGGCAGAGCTGGCTGCTGTGGTGTCTGTGTTTCATTTTCAGTTCCTCTAAAGCACTTTTTCTGTAGAGCTTAAAAGCTAGTCTTACTTAGATTTTTAAAAAAATGGATAAATGCTGTTTAGCTAGCATTTTTTAAATCCATTTGGGAACTTCAGGGGCCGGGAGACTATAGTGAGCCTTGAATCTAGAATAATTTGGAAGACTTGGAATTTCTTAGAGCTCATTCTGATTTAAACATAAAACTCATTTTTATTCATAGCTCATGTATTTAGTAAAATCTGGTATGTATTAGAAATTGTTTTGCAGAGATGTAAAAATTTAGGTATGGGAATTTTTCTTAAATTTTGAAATAGTGAACGTAGAATAATTAGATTATTTTGTAAGGATAAATGTGCGATGTGCTCCAAACTGATTGACTTTTGTGCCACTTGAGTAAAGATTATGAGATTAAGTCTGTTCTTACAAGTTCAGTATTGGAGAGCTATAAATATGTATTAGGTAAGATTTTTGCACTCTCCCAAAATTTCTTTAAAATCATTGCTCAGGCAAATGAATGAAACAGCAGAGAATTTTACTTGTTTAGTAAAACCTAAGGGTTGCTGCAGGGTAATAAATCACTTATCTATGGATAAATAATTGCCTTATTTATGCTGGGAATTACTCTGGTATGCTATATGAGCATTCTGTGGTCATCTGCATGTCTGAATATTCACATTTTAATAGAAATGACTCCAGAGAAGGACCAGTGAGAATGCACATGGTGATAGACAATAAAACTCCCTAAGATGACCAGGACTGGGACAAAAGTGCTGTGCTGCTGTATTTTGCAAAGTCGCTTGCAAAGTGGAACTTGTGAAAGAGATAAAAGGTAGAACCACCAACACCAGACTAGAGTGTTTTTCCTCCTTATGTTACTCATTTCTTAGCCCTCTCTTGAACTACATGAATGGACTTTTTTTTTTTTTTTTTTTTTAGGAAACATAGAAATAGTGAAAGGAGACATTAGGTAAAGATTATTCTGTTTTAATAATGATGCAGGTAATATGGTCATCTCTTCAGCCATCTGGCATTATTCAGGCTTTGCTGCAGGGCTCACAAGTCAGCAGGACTTCCAATGTTACCCCAGTATGTGCTTCATAACCCTCTATAACAGAGCCACCACACAAGCCATTAGATTGCAGTAACATAATTTCCCAAAATACAGAAAATTGCACAGAAGTGGGGCATGATTCTAATTTAAAGGAAATGGTGCAGATAAATCCACCTTAATGGATCTGTTTAGTGTATGCAGAAACCTGTGTACTTCATTATTTATTCTTTTTGGCTGGCTGAACTTTGGAAGAAGAAATGCGGGACGCTCCTCTGGTTTTGTGGTTCAGCTGCACTTGATGCACAATCTCTTAGATTCTTTTAAAGGTAAATAATAGCAGTCCTGGAAAAGTGAGGTCTCATTAATAAACAAGGCAATTCAGAATCTCCATTTTCTCGGTGCATCTTGTATTTGAGTTAGCTAAATTGTCTCAGAACAGAATGAAATCCCCAGGGGAATTTTCGTTTACAGAAAACTGTGCCAACACAAGTAGGGGAAAAGCTGCTAAGGCAGCAATGATCATCACCTGCTAAGATGAGTGGATAAAAGCCAGACTGGCCTCTGAGAGCATTGCTCAGATTGTCCTTTTGAAATAAGGCAATTTCTTTCTAATAGGAATTACGGAATTACTCACAAGCCAACATGCCATTGGAAAACAACCCACCAAATAAGCAAAAAAGACTATTAAAGTGATAATTTTGGTGGCAGTGAGAGATTCGTCTTAGTGAGCACTTAGATTAATTAAGACTTAAGAGATGCTTGAACTGTAAGATACACAAGCAGTGTTTGCACTTGTATTCAGACTTATGAGTGGGCATTCCTTTGAAGTTTAAATGAGAGGACAGACTTGGGAGAGTTTTGGAAAAGGGCTCCTGAGTAGTTTTCTTACCTAAAAAGGTACTCTGACAGTGTAACCTTGGCTAACAGCCAGGTGCCCACCCAGCACCTCACCTACTCCACCTCCTCAGTGAGACAGAGGGGAGAAAATAGGATGAGAGGGCTTGTGGGTTGAGATAAGGGTAGGGAGATCACTCACCAGTTACCACTGTGAGCAAAACTGACTTGGCGTGGGGCAAATTAACTTATTACCAATTAAAATACATTAAAACATTGAAACAGTACCTTTACTCCCTGTTATTTCAAACTCGGCTTCATTTCCAGCTCTACTATCCTGCCACCACAGGGCTCAGGTGGGTGGGATGTTGCAGTCAGTTTCTCACTGCAGCTCCTTCCCCCTCATGTTTTTCTTCTGCACTGCTGCAGGCAGTCAGTATAGAGGAATATCCATCTGCTTTGGCGTGGGCTGTCTCATGGGCTGCAGTGTAGATATCTGCTCCCCCATGGGTCTGTTGGAACCAGATGTGTCCAGTGCAGGGCAACCCCGGCCTTTCCCTACAGAGGCCACCCCTGCAGCCCTCCACTATCCAAACCTTCACATCTACTCCCAACACAGATGCCTTCAGCAGAACAACTCATAACTGCCTCTCTTAGTGAAGACACACAGAATTCCCAAAGTCTAGATTTCTTAGCCTTGCTTTTTAATATTTTATTACCATTCTTCATGTTATCTGGAGAAAAGCAATAATTTAAGGTGCTGTAGCTAAGGCAGCTGTAGTACTTATAGGTCTCTAGTACTCATTTTTGTTCCATTAGATCAGAAACATCGTATAACCTTGGCTCATAGATGTGAAGCCAAAATAGCATTATCACAGAGTTATGGGTCTGAAAAGGACTCTAAGAAATCATCAAATTCTCACTTCATCTAGGGTGAATTAGTTTTTGTGATTCCAGATGCATGTTTTGCCTAATTTGTTCTCTAAAATTTGTTATTTGATGTTCATTCCCATACCAGCGATATAATCACACTCGGGACTTGATGTATTCAGTATATGCTGCTACACAAACACAGTCTGGTAAATGTTTAATGTTAGCCATTAATGAAGTGGCTTTCTTGCCTGGATTCTTCTTTAGCAAGATTGAAGGTGAGTAAAATTCTTCCCAGTGCCTCATCTCTTGCTGGGATGTGAATGTTTCATGCTTTATCTGTCCATACTGCTCACAGGCACAGGGAAATGTTTAATCATCCCCTTTGTAGCAGGTACTTACAGCGGTTGAGATTTGTTGTCATTAGGCATTACAATACTGCCTGTACTAAAGAAATGTCCCTTTTCTGCTCTCATGGAGTGTGCTGTTGGTTAGACTTCTGATAGCTTCTTGGCACTGAGATCCCCTGAACAGGGCAGTGCCTGTCAGCGGTAAGGGGTGAAACTGGAGCAGAGTAGGACTGAACATGAGCGTAGGGTGGAAGATAGATGAACTATTTATTGTGGCATGATGTTTGTGTTTTCAGTTTATAGCTCATTGTCAGCAAAGTTGTTCTGTAGTTGCTGTGTTTTCCCATCTTTCCCAGCTTGGTTTCATCAGCAAAGTTACACAGTGGAGACTCCGTCTTCCCTCACACAGTTGCTAGTGAATACATTGTCACTGCTGCAGGAAAGACCCACTTGAAATCTCTGATACACATTGTTGCTTGTCTGTAACTGCACTTTGATGATGGTAATTGGTGTTACAATAATTTAATAATCTCTATTTTCAGAAAATATCACCCAAGAACACTCACATCAGGTATGTCCTGTGTTCATGTTTCCAAATTCCAAGGCATGTTACCTGTTCTAGAAAAACACTGGGTTGTTTTCTTGTGGAGAAGATTTAATAGCAAGAAAAAGGCAATACTGTTCTCTTCCTGAAGCTGAGGGCCAAGGAAAGTGAATGAAAGCTTCTGGGATGCTGTAAAGATACCAAACTTGCTTTTTGGCTGGCTGAGAGATGATGCAGTGCTTCCTCCCTGTGGGTTACTGGGGATAAGGGGAAGAACTGCCCTTTCTTCACCCAGGCATGACCAGAGTTGTTAGCTGGTCAGGGAGGAGGGGGGGCAACAGGAAAGGGGAACCTTTAGCTGTGTGAGTGCAAGCAGGGGCAAGGCTGCTGCTGTGGTTTGGTTGTAGCATTACAGCCATGTAGCTCATCCTGCCTTGCATGTGTGCAGCTGAGGTTGTGTCTCAGATTGCCTACCAAACCCTAATCCTACGACTACCCCTTTTCGGGTTGGGTTGGTTTGTAGTCTGCGTGGGTAGGGTGGCATCTCGTGTTCTGTCATGCTTCTGATCATGTTACACCTTCCTTTGGCTACGGGTGTAATCAAACACCCAAGCTAGAAACACAGCTGGGCTCTTCAGAGGCTTTACACCAAAGCTACATAAGAAAAGCTTCCAGGAGCTGAGGCTTTCCTTAAACTGTGCTGATAAAAACTTCCAGTTTCAGACTAGTTTGCCTGGTTTTGGAACTGGAATACTGCAATCTGAAATTCTCACTGGGTTTTGGAAAGTGGAAACAGCTGGGTACCTGAAATTAAATGGCCAGTATTGCTTTGAAAGACTGTCTAGAACGACTGTGTATTCACAGGGAAAAAAAATAATGCTGGCATTTTTTTTTTTTCCCCAGAAGTAGGTCACAAAATTCCAGGCAGTGGCTTGGGAAAATTCCTACCCAATTCTTACAGGTTTTGAGTTCTGTACTATGGGTAAGAATGTAATGAGAGATGAAACTCCCTAGGCTTTTAAATTTAGAGTGTTTCCTAGTTTGGTGGTGGTGGTGGGGTGTTAGTTTGGTTTTGTTTTGTTTTTTCCTTTTTCATTTTTGTTTTTTGTTTGTTTTTTTTTAACTCTATTTACTGATATTAGGAAAATGTCTCTTTATAACTTTTTACTTACAGCCAAAGGAGAATATGTCTTTGCCAGCTGGAACCAGTTCCCCCTAAACCTGTTATGCAGAATCATTTTAGTTAATAAACATCACCAGTTAGAAATATTACTCAGTGATGATTAAGACTTACAAGTCTGTTTTCTCCTTTTTCAAATGAATAATTTTATTTTGTGACGGTTACAACTATTGACTGCTTCTCCTTGCAGATCTGATGTAACCAGTGACATTTCTCACAAGAGTTGTCATGAAATAGCTTGTGCTCATGTACTTAATTCAATATTCTAAAGAAGGAGAACTTTGATCTTCGTTTTTATTTCAGCTATGGAATTTTTTTTACAAATTTGAAAAGGAAAGAAGAGTAAAATATTGACATAGGGAGTTTGAATGCTCTAGATATATTATATTTTTTGCACACGAATTATTTGTGCTATGGAATGGATATAGATCTGGTATAATGAAGAATATAGCCATTTACATGGAATTATAGAGACTCCTGATTTTTCTTAAATGATGGAGAATCTTTTTCCAGAGAGAACATGAACCCTGGAAGATGGTTTCTGCAAGCTATTCTGGTGCCAGCTACTCATAAAAAAGAGGGAGAAAAATCAAAATGAATCAACAGAGAAAATGGAAAAGTGTTGTGGGGAAATCAATACACATAAAGATGCAAATTAATATGTACACTTTCAAGTTATTTTGTCAATGATAGTATATTTGTCAATACCTGTTGATGGCCTAATGTTATATAAAAGCATATATTTAGTGGTGATGGCACAAAATAGAAAAAGGAGAACTCCACTTTCAGGAAGGTCACAGAACCTCTGGGCTAGTATAGCTACAACTGGAGAGAAAGAAGAGGTAGAAAATACCAATAGAGATGGTGAGTCTGTTATTTTCTGAATGTCCCTTTTGTTTTTTTTTTCAGTGATTTTTATGCTAAATTTAAAAGGTTTCACCCTGCTTATGTGGTGCCTTAGTGTCATATGACAGTGAGTCTTAAAGTTGACTGAAAAAAAGTAAATGTGATAATTAAAACATTGTGATATCAGAAGTCATTCCAAAACCAGAAGTTTTGCACCAAAGAAATGCAAGATCAAATTTTCAGCAACTTTTGCTATCATCTGCTGAAAATACACGCTAACGCCGTGTCTGTAAATGTCTCAGAAGGGACAAGGCTAAGCTCCCTGGGGACTGCTCCATTGTGGTTTCATTTATGAAAACTATTTCTCATGTGCTTTTAAAAATAGTTATGGTACTGCAGTGCCCCAAATAGTTACAATAGTACAACTCCTCTAGTCACCCCAGAGAAGGGGCAATTCATACCAGGGAATGTTACCTTTTGTCTGTAGAACATAATCCCCATAAAAATTCCATTTTAAAAGAGTCTTTATTGCCCTTACAGCAGTGGAAAAGTAGTGCCACCTTACTTATACCGCTACAGATGGATATGGGTATTGTCCACGGGTGAGTCTTAATATCCTGGGCACATATGCCTGCAAATGCAGGCGGCAATGGCACTGCTGCTCCTCATCATCCACAGGCTGGGGATGTCTTTCACACAGCTCTGTCCGCAGGAAAAGTTGTGCCATGGGATATGTGAGCCAGATGAGCACAAATGCTTTAGCTATGCATGCACTTAGGACAGGCTTAGAAAGCCTAAAAGATGCCTTGCTCATTCTATCCTATATAAGGCTTAAAAAAATCACAGAGAAATAATTATCCCCGCAAATCCTCTCCATTTCCAGTAACAGCAGTCTTTTCCAGGGAGATGAACCCCGCTGTAGTGCTGAGTTGATCTTTTTTATAGCCTACCACCAGATGGAGTTCTTTTCCCAAAGAAGTCCATCCAATTTCTTAAGGAAACCCCAAGAGTAGTCAATGTTCTGTTTCCTTGTTTTGTTACTTAAAATGATCCAATGTTAATGACTTGTTACTGGAATTTTATTAATTATTATATTTATTTTTTTTTTCATCGGGTGGGCTTCGATTTTTAAGATTTTTTTTTTAGGGAGCTGTGAAAACTAGCCTGACATCTCTAAAACTTCCTATTTAACAGAGAGGGTTCTAAAAGATTAATTTTACTTTGTGTCTCAGGTCAACTAAGGCTGGGAAAAGAGGTGAAAATCCTGATACAGTACTTTTTTGAACACTGCTCCTTGATCTTAGGAATTTTAATAACAGAGTAAATGAGCAGATATGAGCAGTCTCCCAGCCTGAAGATCCTGAAAAAGCACTGAAATGTAGATACATAACCGGTAGGTAACAGGTTCTGAATCCAATTAATTCAGCAGTCACAATTCATTTGAGTTTTGGTTGATAGTAAATGGCATTTGTCTCTCTCTTAGTATTGCCTTGCAAATAAAAATCATTAGTTCTATTGCAATAGGGTCAAACACCTGGCACCACTCTCACCCCAGTGGTGGAGGGACCTTTCTGACAGAACTCTGTGCTGGGTAATTAGTTAACTTTTTGGATGATCCCTCTGCTAATGTTCCACTGAGCTGTCTGGGCAGTGCCAGGCATGCCTGCCTGTGGCCTGTAGTATGGAATTTTCATGACTGAAGAAACCATTTGACTGATTTTTCAGGTGCAGTAATTCTCTGGAGCTGCTAAAGACTTCAGCCCCTTGAGCACATTTCGGGTGAAAATCACTGATGCCATCCTTGATCATTGATAAAGAATATTGAAATATATTTAGATATAGGTGGCTAATATTGCTCTATCTTCCTGAGTCCTACAGTTTCTCACTTCCCTGCTTTGGGGGTCAGATGCTCTGCAGCCAATTTACATCAATTCCTGGCACTGTTTTTAAAGGAAGCAAGGGGGAACAGCGTGAAGTCTCACTTTCTGCCAACAACAGGAAGCGTACGCTCTTTGAGTCAGGCAGCTTGTTTCAGCCATCCCTTTGGTTGAACCAGCAGATTACTGGAGGACAGATTCGGTCTTCAACAGTACCTCTCAACAAATCCTTGG
>JAYRBT010000082.1:82048546-82139883 GCA_036023395.1 Myiotriccus ornatus | reverse complement strand
GCCATCCCTTTGGTTGAACCAGCAGATTACTGGAGGACAGATTCGGTCTTCAACAGTACCTCTCAACAAATCCTTGGGAAGGCAGTGTCACTGAGTGGCAGCATGGATGGTCAGGGGGAAAGCTCTACTCTGCTGCAATTCCCTTTTCCAAAGGGAGCATTTGCTTTAAAGACCAATCGTCTGAGGGAAGAGAAAGGAGACGGTGATAATATCCCTCTCTTGTCAGTCCTGTAGGTCTGAACGTGCTGCTACTGAAGTCTTGCTGGGGGTGATGGCTGGAGGAGTCTCCTGTTGGCCTCTGAGAAAATGCTGTGTAACATAACTGTCCTGCCTGTTGAGGCAGGGTGAAGAGGTGCATCCTTGTGTCCTGTACTTACTTTTGTGCCTAAAGCAGGCCAGGGTACTCTGTGGGGTCTGGGAATTTGTTATGTAGTTTTCTGAGACTTCCATAAGTCAGTTTGAAATCCCTTTCTTTTCTTTCCTGGTATATAGTTAAAACTGAAACTAAAATGAGGCTACTGTAAAAATAGATAAATCCTTTTTTTGCAATATGCATCTTTGGGATAGCCCACTTAGCCAGGCCCACGTCTGTATGCTGACCATACGTGGCATTTTCCCTTTTATTTATATATATTTTATTTTTTTTCCTTATCACTGCAGTAATGCTTTTAGAAAGCTAACTGGAAAATCCAGTGGTTTTTACATCATTCCTCCCGGTGTTTTCCAGATGCAGAGGCAGACTTAGCTTAGTCTAAAGAAGTGAAGAACAAGTAAAGTGCATATTCTGAAGAAGTTATCCTTGTATTTTGCTGCCCCCCAAATACTTTTTAATATTGTGTAAATTCGCTTTCCCCTTTCTACTGGCACCAAACCTCCACGTGTTGGTTTCTTGTAGGTATTTCCTTTCTAACTACAGGCTAGCAAGCTTGTCAAGGTGTGCTGTGGGGCTGAATGCAATACCCTCATGAGGAAATGGGATGTCTCAAGGTGCCAAGTTAAGACTAGAGGCAGATGAATGCCCCTGAGGGGGTTGTCTGCTGGCCAAGGGCCAGGGCTGGGCTGGGGTGCTGCTTGCTTTCCTCATGTGTAGACCTGTGCACTTGCTGCAGCTCGGATGCTGGAGGAGCTGGTGGGCCTCAGCAGGGCACATCCCAGGCTGGCAGTACCGGGCGTGCACACGCTGGGGAAGGGCCTGACCGATGTGTTGTCAGGTGGCAGTGGCACTGGGACAGCTTAGAAAGCCAGACCTGTCTACCTACCTATGACAAAGCATTTATTCTTCTTTTCTGGAGAAAAAGCTCCTAGGATGACCTCAGGAAACACTGAGAAAGATGGGCTGTGTAACTACCCGTGTTGGCACGGTGTGAAATGGCAAAGGGACTTGGCCCTCTGTCCCTGCGTGCCTTTTGGAGAGGCTCTGCTGGGAGGTGCTGAGTGGCATCAGCCTCCCTCTTCCTACTGCCCTGGAGACTTTACCTTGTTCATATTAGTGCAGTCAGGGGTTTAGAAGTAAGATCCTGATACAGTATTCATAATATAAAATTATAGAAGTAGCCAGAGACTTAGTAGCAAAAGTACACAGCACAGTAGGATGTTGAAATGATGGGGTTTGAGTCGAATATTTCAGAGGAAATTAGGCAAGCAGTTTATACAGGAGAAGCAGAACCAAAAGGAAAGCTCTCAGTTTTCCCCCTTGGCACATGCTGTTTCTCCAGAGAAGCTGCGGTGATCCTGCAAAGTTTGACAAGGAGGGTGTAACAAGTTCTTCCCTATTTTCTGGAAATCCCACCCTCTTTCCACAGCTTATCTGAAGTTTCTATTTTGCATGTTGGTATTTGTACAAAGTTTCCCATGAACTTCATGTTTTCTGTTGCAAATGAGCCTGTAACTAAAGCCACCATAGGTTGCCTTTTTTTTTTTTTTTTTTTTTTTAGCATTATATTTTCATATGGCTATTGCCTTGCTGAGTTTTTGGGTTTTTGGTTGGTTGGTTGGCTGTTTTTTTTTCCCCCTGATATAGTTGGGATGGTAAATAGAGTGACTTTGTTTTGTGTTTTTAAGGCTTAGAAAAGCATCACAATTTGTTAAATTGGTTGGTCATCATAAAACTGATGTTTGAGCATAGAAAAACTGAAAGGGCCCACAGGGCTGTACACCAGACAGAGGGCCTCTCTCCAGTATCGTTTTCCTTTTTATCTGTGCCTCATTTGGATCAGGGGTTGGACTTGATGACCTTGGAGGTCTTTTCCAACCCAATCTATTCTATGATTCTATGATTCTATGATTTAAAGACATTTGCAAGGCAAAAGCTGTCTAGCTTCAACAACTAATCATGGAACAGAATATGTATCTTTATAGGTTTGGTCAAAATATTCCGTGAATTTAGGCAACATAGGATGTTTTCAGTAACAAAGACATGGAAGGAAAACTGGCAGCTCTTGGGTAAAAAATTATAAATTATTGAATATTATGAATTAGACAAACGTATAGTTTATACACATTTAGTACATGTGCATGCACACCCACTCACACACCCACTTTGATATAATCTACACGCTGAATTCTTAGATCTGTGGTGGGGTTTTTTTTCAATTCTTAGGTGTTAGTGCAAGGGCCTGCAAATGGGGATTCCTGAATTTAGAGCCCACCAAAGAGCAAACCTAGTTCACAACTGGACAGAAACAAGTGTTAGGAGACCTGGCTCCCAATCCTGATTTTGTCAAAAACTTATTGCATGATCTTGCGTAAGGAATTCAGGTTTTTTTTTGTTCTACAATTTCCCTTTCAGGGAAGGGGAAGGATGTAATTGTTTCACAGTAGTGCTGCTGTTTACCAGCTTTTCAGAAAATGTATCTTGAATTTTGGAAACTGTAGAATAAATTCAAAGGTGATAGGAAGAACTTACATTACTTTTTGTTTCAAACTAATTTACACTTATTTTAATCTTTCATGCATACACACATACTACACCCCCAAGTCAGCAGAGCTACACACCTGCAGTATTTGAAACAAAAGTGAGTATTCTCCAGAACTGTGTATCTCCAGAGACTAGGTTATTAAGAAAAGAGAAATTTTATTTAACATTAATGAGAGCATGAAAGGAATTGTTGAAAAGGATTTACACTTACATGATTCTCTGCTCTGTCAGGTATTGAAGAAAAAAAGGAAGTGTGAATGTGTAGTGAGAACACCTGCATTGTCTGTCTGGATTTGGCAGGGGTGGGGGGTTAGGGTTTTGTCAATAACATCCAAATAAAGAATAGTTTTAGCTCACAAATTGATTTCAGGTTTAAGGATAATCAAGAGAAGAGGAGAACTCTCCCATAATATAACAGGCACTATAATAGGCATAAAACCATTGAGAAAAGTAGAATATTTTTAATTTCCCTGAAATGCACTGGGTTTGGCTTTTCTTAATTCTGTGGTAATAACCCTTGTGGTAGAGAGTAATTTCTTCACTGCTGAACTTGGTGTGTTAATTTTTCCACCCAATCTTCTACCACCCTTCATTTCCCTTCTGGTCTGCCTATAACTTCTGGTACATTTGCTCGTACCTTCAATGACCAATGGATAAGCTATCAAGAACTAGTTAAGGAAATTCAGGCATATGCCTATAGTCTCCTTCTCCTGGCTTGGGCTTTGGAATTTTGTTGAAAACGCTTAATTTTAGGTGACTTATTCGATTAATGCATGCATTTCATTGTTTTCCTAAAACCACTCCAGCTTTTCTCCTTGTGTTTCTCTACTCTTTCTGCTGATCAGGGTCCTGTCTTTGTACAAAGGTCAGTTAAACACGATGTAGTTGTGACTCAGGGAGAAGCAGCTGGATGTGCACGAACTGCAGGGTCTGTTGGTACTGTATGTTCTTCAGCAGCTTGAGTATTTCCACTTATTCAGGTTTACCCTGTTTCCTGCAGTAGAAATTCTCTTGTCAGATACTATCATAAAATCAGTGTCAGACCTTATAAAACTGGTTCGGTCTCAGCCTTATTTACAAAGAGAGGGTGAGACAGATGTTTCCAAAGCAGAAGTAATCAGTCTAATTTGTACCAATATTTAATGAGTCCAAAAAAACCCCTACATCCGTATACGTGTTAGGCGCAATCCCCATGTGCATTTGCTAGACTATGCAAATAAACTACTACATATATTATTCGCCTAGAACTAAGAGCTAAGTGGATGCAAAGCAAAAAGAAAGAGTTTGTGGATTTTTCAGAGACAGACTTGGGGAGGTAAATTGCATATGCGCTTTGCTGAAAAAAAAAAAAAGTAAAATTCATGTAACAATGTTTTGGTTACTGCCCACAAATATGTTTTCAGCAAGTATTTACACCCCCTTCTTTTTCTCCAACACAATGGAGAAGGAGTCTAAATTCTCTCCCATGGCTGCACTCAGGAATCTCTGTGAGATGATAAAGGTACATTTTTGTGCCCCACAACTACCAGCAAAACAAACCTGGAGTATTTAACTGCAAATTTGAACTTCCCCTAATGTTAAGGGCTCTTTGGATCTCTGTTTTAATTTATAAGATGATTAGAGCTGTCATATATTTAATTCTTGTAAATGCAACAGGGACACTATAAAGTCAAAGCTGCAGTCAAATTGACATTATGTCCTTTGAGAGAAAATAGGGTGGAGTAGGAAAATACAAATCCCTCTTACTTGTAGTACATCGTATCTATGTATTAAACTGTCCCCTCAGTACTCATGCTATTTTCCCAGTTTTTTTGGTAAAGTGAATGCATGGCAGGCAGGTGCAAAGGTTGCTGGAGCTTTGTAGCCAGAGGTCCACATCCCTGCTTCCTAGGGCAGTGGGGAGAGATGATGGGCTTCTCTGGGGCCCCTGGCTCTGCTCTTGGTAGTAAAGAGTTTACAAGGGACGTTAGCCCAGGCTCTGTGAATTTTGGTGCATGCAAGTAAAGGATAATAGCTCAAGCTCAGGCTTGCTCCTTGTTCATAAGTTTTTGAACTTTAATTTTAAAAAATCAGAGCACGCTTGGAATTAGTCACTAAAATGTCAAGTGACTGAACAGAGATCAGGGTTTTGCCCCACAAACTTCAGCAGAGACCTGCCGAGTCTTCCCTGCCTGTATCACAGGTTTCCCTAGAAGATAGCTGAGAGCAACCCCAGGCCAACAGTAAGGTCAAATTTAAAATTTAATCTGGTTGAACCTTGAGTGGGAAACAAGAAGTGAAAACTGTCAACTGTGCCCAGATCCATTCAGATCACTTCTAGGGACAGTTTTGATACCAAATTATCCTTGTTATGCAAAGTTCCTCACCAACCGGCTGGTTCCCAGTTATGCATGGGGAGAAGCGGTGGCCACATCTGCTTCCCGTTTTGCCCTTTCGGAGACGAGCCATCTGTTTGGCCTCATCCCGAACAGCCTGCTCAGGGCTGATTAACTTCCTCACCCCCATCAGCCCCAGGCTCACTGTCTGCTGCAAGGTGTAGATTTTTTTTTCTACTTTTTTTTTTTCTTCTTTTTTCTTCCCTAACTGCTCATAAACCAGAACCTTCACTTCTCTCCCAAGGGACAGGAAGGCGTTGGTTTGTGTGATTTGCAGCCGCCACCAGTGGCAGCAACAGCTGCAGCTACCCTCTATCATTCACATTTCATACGTGTGGTCAGGACAGATAAAACCAGGAATTGTTCTGTGTCCTGGAATGGTCTTTAAAGCAGTGACACCTTCCTCTATATGAAAAGAGAGAAAAAAAAGTTGTAACGTTTAATGCAGCAGAAGTCTCACTGCAGTTAGCAGGGATCTGTTCATTTAGCAAGAGTCACGCTCACTGCAGCCTTTCTTTGTTTAAATGTGGTGAACTCCTGCCATCTGAAGCCTGGCTTTGGATTTCTCACTCCCATTTTCAGGCAAACTCTGCAAAAGTTTGTCCCTCCTGTTTCCTGCATACGCATTTTTGGCAATTATAGCAGGATCTCTGAAACGCTGCATGTCTGCCTCTGCCAGTGGCTTCTGTCAGAACTGCATGTTCAGCAGCCCTGAAAAGTCAAAGTCTGTGGGGCCAAAATAAAGACGCACCAAAAATTAAAATTTAGAAACTGGGATAATGGACCTCCTGTTAAGATTAACATTTATGTTGCCTTCCACGGGTCAGGTTTGAGGAATTTTTGTCTTCCATGATGCATTTGGACCAGAATTTGTTCTCATGTACCATTTTCCTTCCAGAAAAGAAGCTGCCTGTGTTTCGTGCTGGTGGACACTACCTGGCTGGCCCGTAGCTGGGAAGGATGCCCTGGAGCTCTGACCCACAAGACATGCATGAATAGTGTTTTCAGACACAAAACATTTTTGTTTTCCAGTTGTCATGTTTTCAGCTTTCAAACTGCCGGTACTGCTGTTGAAATTTGAAGCTTTCAGTGAAAGATTTTCCTTTATTTTTGACCATCTCACAAGCTGCCAAAAGCAGTGCAATATGTTCAGTACACTGGCAGAGTCAGGAGCATTTCTAACCCCTTTTCCCCAAATAAGATGTTGAATGATTCACACAAACACATAAAAAAAAAATAGGAAATTGTGACATTATCAGGTCTGCACGCTCCAGATCTGGCTCTGAGTTCTCATTTTGGTATCTACTAAAAGGATCATGTGTGTTTTAGTGTATTTCTTGATTTCAAAAAGCACTGGTTGTTGAGCACACATTAACACTATTTTGGTGTTTAGATGCTCATGTATGAATTGGGAAGCCTTTCCGGGGACTCGAGGCTGAAAATAATCACCCCTGCTAGTTGTAGGTTTTGTCTGTGTAACAATTTGTATCTTGGCACCTACCACGGTTTCTGATGTAATATAATCAAGACACTGGAGTAGGAAAAAGTATAAATATGATGACTTGACGAGAGTCTTTTAAACATAATAGACAGATGCCCAGAATAGATTTTGAGGTAAACAATCTTGCATATAAATCTGTGGACGTCTCTACTTTGGTTCAAGGATTTTTTAACATTGGTTGATTTTTGTAATTATTATTACAAATATGTGGTTTTTTTGGTAATTATTATTATTAAAAATTCTATTTTTGTAATTGTTATTATTATTAAACAATTATCTTTTTTTTTTTTCTGAAGAGTCACCTGCTGATACAGAAATTTGTAGTTTGTTTCATTTACTTAGAACTAGCTATGATGGAGAACAAAGGAATTAGGATGTTAGTTCCTTTTTGCAGACAGCTAGTCATAGTTTATGAAAAAAACATCTCACATAAAGTTAAGGAAAATTTAGATTTTGGAAACCTGTAAAAGAATTAACTAATACCATTAGTGTTTGTTTTGGGTTTGTTTTCCTATTTTTTAAAAAATCTCATTTTGTTCATAATAATACAGTTTTACAAATGGAAATATTTCTAAAACTTTATAAATGGTGCTTTTTTTTAAGCAAAACACTGATTCTTGTTTGCATTAAGTATCTGATATGAAATTTACTGTGCTGGAATCTGAAGGGACGCCCACAGAGAAATCACCCTTGTTATGGCAAATAGTAGAAATAATTTCTCTGTGTTTTATTTTGAATTACCGTGATTCTACATGCAGAGGTAATTGTGTTCTGTAATGACTTCGTCTGGTGGGTGGGAGGGAAAGGTAAGAGGAGAGGGCTGGAGAGGAAGCAACCATCTCAAAGTCGGCTGCTCACAGGAGCTGTGTGTGTTTTTCGGGGGGGACACTCCAGGCAGCAGGGAGCCAGTTCAGGACTTGATCTGGATGAGCGAGGCTGCCTCACGTAGGTGGTGAGCAGGGGCTGATGGCAGAGCCTGGCTTTTTTAGGCCCCGAAAGATGGGTTGTGAGGACAGCACGGATGCACTCCCCGTGGAGCAGGCCGTGGGTCTGGCAGCAGGGGCTGAGGCCCCACTGAAGGCTCAGCGCTCCCTGAGCCCACAGAGTGTGCCTCCCTCTGTGTGCCTGCACCTCACCCTACACTGTGCCCCCCACAGCCACCACCCCACAGACACAGCTGTGCCCAAGGACTTCATCACCCACGAGCAGACTGAGAAAAGGATTCAGGGGGTTGGGGTTCTTTACTTTTGTCTTAAAGGATGCATCTCACTTTGCAGACAAAATTTAATTACATTTCCAATTTTTATCAAATTTGCCTTTTTTTTTTTAAATACAATATTCTCAAAGAAAAATGAAGTTACAATATAAAACCACAGAAAAAAAAAAAGTGTAAATACAACTTTTCTATTAGAAAAGGCAGTGCCTGGGGAAGGACTGGGAAGCAGTAATTTTTTACTTTTCAAAAACAGACAAACTTAAAGCCACTCACATATTTACTCCTTTTAAATTTCAGCTAAGCTACATCAGGGTATTGCACTGTAGCAAAAAAAAAAAAAAAAGAGAAAAAGGAAGGTTACACTAAACTAGCTTTCCAAGGGCACAGTTTGTTTCGATGTACACAGACACAACATCCTATTTTCATGCCATCCTTTCATATGTTCATAAATAAAATTATTGAACCACTTGTTTCGAAACAAATTGATTTTGTGCAAAAGAGAAAAAAACACTGGAAAAAAACAAACCTAAGAAAGCCCTTTTGTGAACAGAGAATGCCATTTGCTCCTGCTTTTAGACTATGCCCTCTCATACGTTGTGCCTTAATATACTTACTTATACTACTGCACTGTTTAATATATAACATCAACATATTCTGTTATAGTATAAATAAGAAAACTCCAGAGTCAGGAAACAAACCCACTGTGACTGACAGTGCATCATCATTTCATATAAACCATTTTAGATCTATATACAAATACATATGTATATAAAATATTAATGATACACACAAAGCCAAGACACGGCATGTGCATGTCAGCAAGAGAAGTGATACAGAGACTCGGACACGTGCATGTGTGCACAGAAATGTTGTGAAGGCAGCAAACCTATCCAGTAATCATAAATCACATTTCAAAGCCATGTTTGAGGCAGTCTTCAACTCCACTAGAGCTGTGCTTGTTTACACGGTTCATGAACGTGACGTTACTTGTGTCAGATTTTGGTAAAAGCTAAGAAACAAAACCACCTGAGTAAGCTTCTGTCCCCCTCCCCTTTATAGCCTGGGGTCTCTTAAAATAAAGGGTTAAAAAAAAATATGGCATAGGATATATATAGTGACCTAAATCTTGGAAGAGCAGGAAAGAGGTGTAAGAGCAATAAAAGCAGAATGTTTCTGCACAGCCAGTGTCTGATCTCACACAGGACGTTGCACTAGGGCTGGGAAATTACTTTGTCCCCTCTTGGTTGGTATTGATCTAAATTGGAGAGGGGTAAGAACAGGTGAATGTATCCCTACCAGCTATGAAAAATGAATCTGTTTCAACTGTATTTAAATAGAAAAAAATTATTAATGGACACCCATCAAGTAAGCTCCCCCCTTAAAGGTTCTCTTCAGGTTATTTCTATGTAAAATATTTGATAATAGCTCTTTGCCAGGTTCAGTCTGTCTTGAAGCTGAATATGTAGCAGGCATTGATGACAAGTCTCAGCTGAGTTATAACGGGGGAGTGGAGGGAGATCAGTAAAGTTCCTTAAGGCTACCGAGGAATGTAGGAATGGAGGGGATCACCTTTGGGTCTGTAGTTTATACTACTCATTTTTGGGGGATTGTTGGCCATCCTGCATGTACAAGCCCACCTACCATGTGCTAGTGATGTGTTCTCACTGCTGCGGGTACGTGCACCAGGTCTGGGGACATTCAGACCCAGCATTCACATCTGGTGGCAAAGCTGCTCAACTGTCAGTGACACGTTCATTGTAAGAACGCCCCTGTGCCCACGTGTCAGGTGAAGCAAGCTGGCATGAGCTGGCATGAAAAGCTAAGGCCTGTATGGCGTGCCTTATATAGCATATAGAAGCATATATTTGTAATTCGTTATTTCATCAGTATCTTTCCTCTAGCTTCAGTGTTGTTGCTCCTGACTTACACCTGCAAAAGTGAAAGCAGAAGAGGGAACTCTGTGTGCCTGTAATAGTATAGGAAATGTGCATCAAATATAGCTCCAAGTATCAGGCCACACTGGCCTAGATGCAAGCAGTTCATGGGCCCATCAAATCTTCTTTGTAATAAACAGATGTGCTTGCATGCACTTATGAATGGAAAATGTGTAAATGTATGACAAGACTGCTAGTCTTGTAGGTTATTTGATTGTGTTTATTGCAAAATATCCAGCTATTATCAGAGTGGAAGTATTTATACATTAAGCTACGAAGATGGGTTATTTTTATGGATGTTGCTCAGGAAGTATTGTAACACTGATGACAGATTTTTATGCAGCTGCAAAAATGTCTTTTTTGCCCAGTCCTAAATTATGAGGGTGTTCAGGGAAAGAAAAGAAATATTTGGAAGAGGAAGCTAAGTAGAAGCTTAAAAAGAAAAAAAAAAGGAAAAAAAAAAAGAAGTATTTTTTAAATATCAGTTGGGTTTGGGGTTAAAATCTATTTGTCATAGAAATTTTTATTATAACTGAAGGTACAGTATCTGCAGCAGAATCCCATGGAGAAAGCTTTTGGTTGACCTTGCTGCACTCTGCAAAGTGCTGCAGTCTCTGGTCTCCCTTCTGCAAACCCCACCATTTTTTTAACCTTAAGATTAGTTCCCTGAAGTAAAAGTAACTCAAAGCATGTAGTGAAATGACTAAGTGAATAGAAAGTCGAGGTTTTCAGCACCTTTGTGGGCTTGCTCCCTCATGAAACGGCAAATGCCAGGAAAAAAGAAGAAGCCTGCAAATTTTGACTGGATGGTTTAATTCTTCTGAGTGCTTTAAAAATAATTAAGTGCAACACTTACAAGTAGAGCCACAAAATCTACAAGAGGACGTCTTCTGTGCAAGCAAAATGGGATTTTTTTCATATGTAAGAGAGGGACATTTGGATATTTTCCAGACAGTTTAAAAAGATGAAAAATGTGTATAAAGAGACTTTCCCCACACATATATCTATCTAGTGCTTCTCTCAACTGTACATCATACTTTTCTAAATAACTGAAACTTTAAAAAGAAAGAAAAATTAAATACATTGTAACTTGCTTATGCAGAGAGAGGAGGGGTTACTTAACAAAAAGTGGGGGTTTATTGGATAGGAAGAGAAAATATTTATTCAAAGAAGAGCCAACAATTTTCTATACATTAAATGCAATTTATACTTCACAGAGTATATTACAAGGGTGTTTCTTCTATCTTTCACATTCCTGCCCACCTGCCTAGTGACACAAATAAGGCATGTTGTGATGTCAATACCAGTACCACCCTTGCAGGTGGAAACGTTCTACTTTTTACCACCAAAGCAACTCAGAACCTTCTGGTGGGGGGTCCTGTGCCACCCCAGCTGTCCGTGAAGTCATCTGAGATGGGCCCATTCTTCTTTAGTTGAGTTCAATCTTCACAAAAGAGTCAAATAATACCAGGAAGTCAAAAAACATACATCTGGTAGAAGAGCCCAATGCTCAGGGTGTTAATAGAGAAAGCTTGGCCACTCCTGCCTGTTGTGTCCTCATCATGTGGTGCATGGTTAACAGTTCTGGCAAGGGAGGTTTGCAAGAAGCATCAGTTAAGGGAAGGTTTTTCAGCTATGTGACTACAAAAGCTCCTACTTACATTACTAAAGGTTTTTGGTGATCAAACATTTTCAGTAAAAACTCATTTTAGAAAACTGAGTTGCAATGCATGCTACCAAAACGAAATCTCTTTTCTTGTGAGAAAAAATTGCTGAACTTCTGATTCTCTTGTTACTTTTACTGTCCAGCTGACTTGTGCTTTGTTGCTGTCATGGCTCGTGCAGCTCCAGTAACACAGCTGTTGAGGCTAGGTCTGTGCCAGAGGAGTTCTAACTCATGTGGAAACGGTGCTCCCCTCGAGTTATGTGGGAAGAGAATTCGTACCTGTCCTGGCTATGGTAGCCACACATGTTGCACTCAAAAGGATCGCGGAACCCATGGCAACCCATATGGATTGTATACATCACATGATCCAAGAAAAGGACTCGACAGTGTTCACACTTGTAAACTTTCACTTGCTCCCCATTGCTGCTGATCACTTTGAAAGCATCCTGGGAATTGTCACTACCCGCTCTCAAGACATCATATTGCCTGTTTTCTTCTTTTATAGAGATGCCATTTCTTGCATGGGAACCTATGTGGTTTGTCAGGTAGATCAAACCACTGCGCTCCTCATTATTGCTCTCTGTATCTGTTGAGTCTTGGCAGCTGTTGCTGGGAGAGGCATCTCGTTCAGAGGAGACAGATTTGGTTTTGGAAAGCAGCAACAAGTTTTCCACTGCGCTGTCCTGAGGAAGGTTGGAGCGAACCTGACTGTCCCCGAGAGGTTTGTGGAGCTGATACATGGGGCTGATGACAGGCACCACCTCAGAACCCCCTGGTGGTGTCTGGACAAGGGGACGCAAGGACTCTGCCCCCAGGTAACTGATGGCATTATTAATGGCCTGGTCGATGACGTGCGTCTGCATAATCTCATTCTCCTTCTCGTAGTTGGTGGTGGCGTCGTATGGAAGGTCTGGCAAACACTTTTCACCTGCAGTGAAAAACAGTGAGAAGTCAGATGGTTCATTTCTACACAATTAAGGAACTGCACATCATGGAAGAAGAGAGTTGACCAAATCCACCTCTGAAATCCACCTGAGGTATTCACAGTTCTCTAATATAGCCGGGCAGAAAAATGGTGGGTTGGTGGCGTTTTTTTAGCCTGAAAAATAACCTGAGAGCTTTGGAAAAGCAAATGGATGAAAACCAGATTCTGGAAATAATTATATGGGACTCAGGGGCACTACACACCAAGTGCTTCATCCTCTCTTTGTCATTTCTAACTGGAGTCCCTACAGTGAGCTGAGGCATTGTTCCTGTGGTTAGTGAAGCCAGTGTACCAGAAAAATCACAGTGAGTCTGGCATTCATGCGTCAGAGTTTGAAGCCCATTATCAATATTTTTCCCTAAAGTATTACATTCTTAGACTAGAAATTGTATGCTTTAGTTTTAGACCATGAGTTTCTTAGAAATAACCCACATTGCAATGTGGTCATACATCATTTTTAAAGAAAAATCAACAAAAACTTTACATTTTGTACTGCCACCACCACCAAACACCTGGTTTTTAAATAAGCCATGTTAGACACATTACCAGAAGCTACCAATGTTCCTAAATATTTTGTGTCAAAAAGTTGTCACGTACAGAAGTAACCAAGAACCATGGAAAAAATTAAAGTGCGTTTGTAGCTGGAATATATTTTTCCCACATGGTAAAAAGCCCCATCTAGAGCAAGATTACTTGTTACATATAACTTGACTCTGTTGGGCTGCCAAAAAGTAAGGGGGAAATCTTAAACTTTTAAAAAATCAGACTGCACTTATGTATCTCTAGCTGGATACCCCAGTACCCTAGAACACAAATTTCACTACAGTTTCCCCCAAATTCCTGGATAGATATGACTAAGCAAAACACAGAAGGCAAAAGTTAGGAGTGCAAGAAACTATTCAAATGCACAGATGCTGATTTTATGAATTTAAACAGTCTTCTCAAACAATGTAAACCATGAATGTTATTATCAGGCCTCTAATAAATTTATGCAAATGAAAAGAGGTAAAATATTTCCACAGATTCCTATGGTCTACCAATAAGAGAATGTTTGTAGTCTGGATGGATTTTCTAGCTCTGCAGATCTTGCGAAACACTGAAAGCCATAAACATCTCTATGTGCTGTCATTATTTCCTGTTCAATATGAAATTTGCTGGTAGGTCTCACAGAGTCCTAATTTCTTAAAAGGAACATTAACAGAAGCATGGAAAATCTACCAGAAGTTCTGCACATTAATTTATCAATAATTCCCCCACCCAGTTTCTACTCAAATTGACTATCCAAGGTCAGAGAAGAGCCCAGAAACATTCTAGCATGACACTATTGCAAGGATGGGGATCAAAGTGTAGGAAGTCCTGCTGTCCATATTTCCCACGAGATATGGTTTCCTACTAGTTTGTCCCTGCTCTGCAAGCAGAGAAAGAAATACTCTGAGCATTGCATAAGTTCCTATAGGGGTTGTAGGGTACAGACACCTTCTAGCTGTGCTACATAAGCTTCCAGTTCCTCTTGTTTTCTTTCCCAATCATTCTGCCAATTTAAGAAGCCCTTTACTGGAGTGCATTCTTCAAGATTTATCCTTGATAACACTTTAGTTTTCAGGCAGAATTTGATGATTAAGATTCAAAATAGGCATTGTGAAAGCCTCTTGAAATAAATACAGAACACTCCTCCTAATATGAATTTATACTCTTGATTCAAGGAGGCTAAAATGAGGTCAATATTGTTTATATTCCATGGGCACTGCATACCACTGAAAAGTGGGACAGGTCTTCATTACACACACAGTTTTGGGCATCCAGAAGGCATGATTTTAATATCTCTTTCTTGGATAGTATTTGCTTTATGTAGCATAACTAGTTGGTAGTTGGCCTGAGAGGATCAAGTGTTCATGAGGAAAAATTTTTTCCAAGTGAAGTGTCTGAAACAGACGCAAACCTAAGGTAGGCAGGTACCATTTCTGTATCTGGGCAATGCAGGTAATACTTGTACTCATTAAAAATAATAGCTCATTTCTGTGGTTATTAGAGCATAAGTAAATTAAACTGCTAATGGTTTGGTTTGATGCACTTCAAGTTTTGCACTGCTCAGGATTCTGAAGCAAGTACTTAAAAGGTAAAAGTGCACTCAGCGCATGTGGACACCATTTTTCTTAGTATTTTTAATTCCTCTCTTTTCTTAGCTGCCTATTTTTTTAAAACATGATAACCATGTGTCAGCCCTTTCATGCAGTTCGCATTCTCTGGTTTGGAGGACACAGTTCTGCTTTTGGGTCTGGGAGCTATTCCAGTTTGGAATACAGAGATAATTTTACAGGTAATTGGCTGAATTTGGTGAACGATCTCACTTTTGAAAGGTAATGAATTCAGTCTTGAGAAAAAACGAGCAAAGCAGAAGACAAAGACAGTCCTTCTCTTATGTGAAGGATGTCCTTTGCTCCTTCTCCCTGGGATTGGGATGACACAATAATCTGAAGGAGCAATAAACATGTCTTACTACCCAAAAACTCTACTGACCAGCTGGCCCAACCTTGAATTAATCAGAAGTGTACCTATTACATGAAGCAGCGGGTGAGGACTGGAAAGGAAAGGATTTGGGGGCATTTTCTTGTCAGAAAAGTTTGCCCTTTTGAAGGTTAGCAAATTTCCAAAAATATCTGCTGTCAGTAGGTTGTCTTCCCACACTGCACCCTGAATAACTAACCGACAGGAAACTCTGCCCTTCCAAAACTCATAGTTAAACTGGCTTTCTCTACTGTTTCTCAGGGTGAAGAGAGAAAAGGAGAACGATACAGCTAGTCCACACCCACGGATACATTGCATATAGAATACTTGTTAGTACCTTTTAAAATTTAGTACTTCTGGTCTTCCTGGAGCTTTCACAGAATTAGTATTTTGCCTGATGCAAGCAGTTACTAGAGTGTCTAAACTAATATGGTTTGCCTGACACAGTTGACATATTTTTGATAACTACCTCTACTACAACTTTTGTCCTTTTACAAGCATTTATCCTTTACTGCCTCCTAGAATTGTTGCCTTTGGACTTGAAAAAATCTTGGACTTTGTTTCAAAATCTTTTGTTGCACCTTCTGATGTAGCTGAAATTCCCCTTTCCTTGTCTAGAAAATACTAATTTTCCTTTCAGCCTTGTGTCCTTGTTGAAGGAAGTGTATTTGCATTTTCTGTCCCACAAACTGGTCTTTTTTTGTCTTGACTTTTGACTGAAGACTTTCTCAATGTGCGTTTTGTTTCAAAGACTTTAGTTTTATCTGGTTGTCTCCTATAGAATAATATTATAAAAGAGTGTACAGAGAATTATAAAAGAATCTAACTGGATATGAGTATATGATGTCCTCCGATTTCAGTTTTTATTTATTTAAGACTACCCTCCATAGCTGGCAAAATATTGTCTGTGGGTCTCACAAAACTGGTGTAACCACTGCTTGATAAAAACAGAACAATACATGAGGAGCCTTCAGTTTTATAGGCATGACATCAAATTTTTCACTGTTAAGACAGGAACTACTAGGTGCAAATGGGCATGAAGTTTTTGCATCATTCATAGAAGTACTCAAAGATGTTTTAATTTTTTTCTCAGATATATCCATGATCATTTTGGGCTTTAGAAGTGTACAGACTTTAGCAAAGGGTGAAGAATATTACCCACTCTATGTTCAACTATTCACAAACACTTTCAGAAACACCAATATGCCCAGATCTAAATGTCATCCAAGAATTCAATAAAATAACTCTGAAAGTGTGGTCAAGTGCTACCCTAAGAGGAAACTTCTATTCCTATCTTCAGGTTCTTAAGGCAATTTTAAGAGCCTGTCCAGATCTTGTAATGATCTGGTTCATAAACTTTTAAAAAGGCAGGAAAAAGATTTAAATTTGATCTCCAGATGTAGAAAATTAAACATGCAAAAATGTATGCTGGAGATATTTATTTGGGTCTTTTTTCCCCCCAGCAAATCTCTGTATCTGCTTCTGTAGAGATACGTAGTATTAATTAATAAAACCAAGTAAAATAAAGCAAAAGTAAAAATCCTGTAATCTTTTGGGGGGTTTTGTTTTATTTTTTAGGAGACAGCAAACGTTTAACTCTTACCAACAAATTTCTGAGGCATAGAGCTCTTACGTTTGGCGACGTTACTTGCTAGTCTATCCAGCACGAGGGCTCTTTCTGACCCTATCTTGCACAGGTCTTCAGCCATTTCACTCTGGTTAGTTTCCTCTTTTATGACTGAAATCAAATGACATCAGAAGGGTTAGGCAGGCTTGTTCCATTTTAATGGAACTGTTGTCTTCAGGTTATTGTTTGTCAGTTAATGTCTTTTAGCTCCCAAGCAGCTGGATGAAGGAGCTCACCGTATCAGACACAGGACAGTTCTGACTCTTGGTAACAAAGTCCCTCACACTGATAATTCTATGTACATATTCGTGTTTCCCTCATTTAGGATACAAAAATGAGATATCAACTGTAAGGTTTCTGCCTGTATGTCATGCAATCACTCCACCCTTGTTCTACAGCTACTCTGCATTTCTGTGAATAAATGAAGTCCTAACATTACACTGGACACGAAGCTGTTTATTGTTTCACCCTCCCGCTGACACCTCCCACTGTCCCTCTGCACCTCTCTGAGTCAAACCACTTGTATGATCATCCCTTCTTTAGCAGGAAAAATGGATAAATTTCTCAACTCCAGCAGAGGAAGATATATTTGCAGGCTACACCAACCCTTCTCCCTAGCCCCTTTTTCCCCTAGCAAATATTTAGATACTTCCTTGATGCAATTTATATTTTAAATAACCATTTAAACTGATAAAATCACACCTACAGTGGAATACTGATTTCCAATACTCAAACCTGTTTCCCAACCTCCTGCTGTTGCTGAGATACTGTAGAATTAGGAGCTTAGCTGTGAGGCTCTAGGAAAAGAAGACTATTTCACTTTCACTATATTTTACTTCAGTATTTTCCTGCAGAAACAAAAGGGATGTATGAAAATACACTGTCAAAACAATGACTATGAAAAATGCATGGAAAAGTATTTCTGACTTCGAGCATCTAAAGCGAAGATGATATGCAGTGAGATCAGAGCACAATTGTTTTGTTGGGTTTTGTTTTTTGTTTGGTTGTTTTTTTCTTTTGTCGTTGTTGTTGTTGTTTGTCAAGGCAGAGAGAGGTTAATTTTACTTTTACCTGCTACTAAGATATGGACATTTTTCCTGAACTTGTGAGTTTCTGTTAAAGGAAGAAGCAAAAGATGAATTTTAGGCTTCAATTCTTTAAGCTGTTTCAATTAGGTGCCCTGCTCTGCTACATTTTACCTTCTGTGCTGGCTGAGAATTCCTTTTATCAGTGGATTTACTGGTTCACAGAACCCATTACTCTGGTACCTTGGTGTTTCTCAATAGTTGAGAACACATTGTTCTACTGCAACGTTATTCTGACAATATACCACAGCCACAAAAGGATGGTTGTGAAAATTTCACTGTCCCTGAAATACATGAAATCAGAGTCTGGCGGATGACTGTGAGGAGCAGGTTAAGTGTTCCAGACAACACCACTCTGCAATATCAAACTGAAGAAGGTTCCTGAGTCCCTGCTGCAGCAGAACATACTACAGTGATAGTGACAATGACAATGATAGTGACAGGGAGTCTCATAGAATTATGCCCCAGTCCCATAAGACACTAAAGATTGTGACCAGTGTAAGAAATGAGCAGAATTTGGTCGTGAAGCTGAAGAAGAGTAAAGGGTGTTGATGGTACATAGTCACCACGGAACAAGCACGCACCAGCATTTTGTGCTGGCCAAGGCTTTCAAGTACCACCTCAGGAGGAGACTTAACGAGAATGTTTTAAAGCAGACATTTAACAGGGAAAAAACCCCTGATTTTTTAGTTAAACATTGAAATGATCAAGAAGTATTTGTTTAGAATATAATAGCATTACATTTCTAATCAGTTCAAGAGAGGATGAATCATGTATTCAACAGTCAAACTTTAAAACTTTTAAAACTGCTATTAAAAAAAAAGGCAAATTGTATTACGTACTGATATCCAGCATTTGCAACTGAACCCCCCTGTAATTTGTTACCAACTGGAAAACTATTCCTCTGTAATTCAATATCTGTGAACTGAAAAAAGTAAATAACTTTATCCTTTCAAATTAATATTCCCAAGTGACTGAAGAACCATAACTGACCTTTTTGAACTTAATAAACTATTTCTTCTGTTATTTTATAAAAGCCTGGTAACACTTCCACTCAACTCAAATGCAAAACTCCAGGTAATATCTCTAACAGAAGAATTTCACATGAACAGTGAGATTCTAGTCCTCTAAAATAAGAATTTTGCCATTAAATTCATCAGCTTCCAATTTTGTGTTGCATTTCCTTCTCTTAAAGAAAGAAAACAAAAGTTAAAATATAAATACAATCTCTTTTTTCCCTTCTTACTCCTTTTTGCTTGATCTTTCCTTTATTTAATTTCTTTCACAATTATATTTTTAGATTTATAAGCTAATGGAAATCTTCTATCAGTTTAGGTCCTTTCAACTGACATTTTTATCTACGTATACTGCAAAAGGTGTTTAAAAATGCTGTTAAAAGCAGTCTGGCTGTCGCAGAATGTCAAATCAGATACTCTAGCAGATTGCTGTATCAACTTTCTTCTGGTATCAAATTTTTTTGTTGTATCAACTTTTTTTGAGGAAAAATGGTCTGAACAATAGATCCACATCACACCTTGAAATTTTGTAAGAACAGTGGCAGTATAGCTACTTGCTTTTCTAGATATAACATAGAATACACGAAAAGTCCCAGAAAGACACTCTATTGCTTCTTGTATATTTTCTTAAAGCAAAATACTAGGAAAAAGGCAGGAAAGTTTCATGTTCTAGAAATGTAAAGAAGTGATTCATTAACTCAGTACTAAATTCTTTTTAAGAGTGAAGTCCTTCACTGAATATAAGGTCTAAAACCTGAACTTATTACTTTTTTTCTAATTTGCAAAAGCAGTTCTATTACATCAAATACAGATTTACAAGATACTTCCAGTATATACAAGAAAAAAGTGATTCTTTCAAAGCATTAATGAATTCCTCAAGTTTTCATCCCACTGAGATATTAGATATTTAGCTGTAAGTTAGTGCAAGCTCTCCTGTCATAATTTGATATAAGCAAATGCCCATCTCTAAAACTATTAAAGTTTATGATTCCTGATACTAGTTTCCTCTGGGCATTTTTCCTACTAAGACTTTAGTAGTAGTTCAGCTACTCATTCCCACAGATTCAAATCCACATGCCAGACACTGAAGATTGAAGTCCTAAAACAAAGTATTTGCTTCTAAATCATGTCGCCTCTTTGAGGAGTAAATATTGTTGCCTACTGTATATTACACTGAGCTTTTCTATTTATACATTCTCCAGCCCCTCAATAAAATTAGAAGGGGCACTGCTCTAACATGCTGTCTGCCAAAAGCATCTCAGCTGTATTCACTGCTATCATTATGTGCATATACTTTACATTATTTGATAGCATGTAAAAACATATTCAGGTTCTGTACAGATATAAAATACTAAATGAGGCGTAATTGCAAATAAGGCAGAGAGAACCTTCCATTTTTGTAATTTGACAAACCAAATAACATATACTGACAGGATCAAAAGGGTATGCAGGAAATGGAACTTAAACTCCACCACAGAAGCTGGATCTTCTCTATCTAAAACTGCAAATACAAGGGGATTTTGTATGGCTAATTAGTGTGATGGATCCCATACAGATCTCTAGGATCTTTATTAAAAAGTACAATCCAAGCCCTGATATCTGCTTTCTCTATTTCTAGGCATAGTTTTAGAGTTGATATTCTCCAAGAAATAGACTTTACCTTCATCATAAAACTAGTCTCTCAGAGAAGAACAACAGGTCCTCACCTACCCTCAGTTTTCTTTTAAAGACGAGATTGGGCAGAAGGCTGTCAACAAATTATTAACGTTTCTGGACTGGCTCAAGTCAAACTGCCTAAATTAAATGGCTCTGGCTTCATGTCATCTTGCTTGGAAGAGTGAGATCAAAGACAAATATCCTTGTTACATGAGTTGGTCCCAGTGGTCAAGTGAGCCCTTTAAACCATGCCTGGGAAGGGAAGGAGATGTGCAGTGCAGAAGATTCTGCAGCCCTACCTAGAACACTGGCATTAAATTTCTGTTAAAAAAACATCCACAAGAGTATTGCAGTATAGGACTCCAAGCAAAGGTGGTGAGGTGATGTAGTTACACTGTCTTGAGATGAGGAACTGATGTTTTCCAGGTCTTGAAAGGGTTTTGCTATGTTTGAATTGTGCTTTGGCTTTTTACTTGAGCTAAACAAAGACAACAGCTAAATATTTCTCAAAATAATAATAATATTTCTCAAATAAAGAATAATCCAGATGCAATATCATACATATGGGGCGGGGGGCGGGGTAGTGTGCCTCCACAATGCCACAGATGGTATTACTGTTCCTTTTGCACTCCTTTTCCTGCATTCATGACAGGACAGCGTTATTCCCCAGATGGACACAGTTATTACCTGGATAAATGCTGCTTGAGAGATTCATGGTTTGCAGGTAGTTGTGGCAGCGTTCTTTATGTTCTTCCAAAGAGCTGCGCTGCTTATAACTGCGACCACAGTATCCACACTTATGGGGTTTGCCAACTGGAGGAAACACAATCAGTTATGAGAGTCAGATGAAGTATTCAACAGAATATTAAAAATGGTAATGACAACAGGAAAAAAACCCCACTCCTAAAGTAAAGCCATGCTGTGGTGAACTGAAGAAGGATTTCATCAATGGAAAAAAAATCTAAATGAAAACAGAACTAAAAGAAAACTAGTTATATATCTTTACATCAACAGGCCAATTTTATGGGTCCTGCAAGCTGATTTTAGACGATCCATATCAGATAAAGACTGCAAGACTAAATCTTTAAAAGCAGCATCTACACACGTTAGAAACTGAGACATCTTTGAAGGTCTGAAAGTATTTGCTTTAGTGTCTATATCCACAGAGACTGCCAGTGGAGGAACTGGTGGTGTAGGTAGAGACTTGCCCACAGCTGGATGTTGGTTCTAATGTAAACAGAACCAGCCCAACCCTTTTAAGACAATCTTAGATTTTGCATGTTTTCTGTTTCTGGAAATTCAAGAGAAATGGCATGATAATTTCTTTTCTGTATTACGCCAATCCAGGTCTAGCTAATTCTATGAATTTCACACCAGTACTGTTTTGTGTACTTTTAGACTTGAATTTTCTGTCTTGATGTGACAAGACTGTCACCTTATATGTGATTTCACAACTTTAGATGGTTGCACAGTTTAATTTTTGAACTTTATTTACAAATTCTTAGGTGAAAATCAGATTCAGACATCCAACTTGTTTTATAATGTATTGATGTCAATTTACCGATTGCAGGAAATAATCACTATCTACAGTTTATGCACTGTCTCTTCAGTGACAGAATCCTCATAGTTTGACAAAAGTGTCTAGGTGCAATTTCAAATATATACATATATATATATGAAGAATTATTTTTCAAATTATGCATCCATGAAAATCAGTAACAGCAAAGGAGAGGGAGGAAAAATACTATTTTAAGTATGTACTTTCCTCAATCAGGCTGGGACCAAACAGGAGAAGTGGAAATTATTTTGGAGATCTGGGATCAACACTAAGGATTTTATTATGTTATTTAATATGTGTGCTAGAAGAGAAGTTCCTTAGTTTTGTGCAGCACAAAAACATCACTTTGAGAGCTCTCCTTTTGCCACCCAGAACTTGGTCCCAAAGCCAACTTTCACAAGTAACATTACCAGCGTCAATTCCAGCAATGTGTATTGGAGGTCTCCCATCCAAATAAAAATCTGCATTTGCAGCTTAGCTTAGGAAACTAGATGAGACTGCACTCTGCTTTTAAAGGCACTTAAATGTGCTAAATTGGTTTTACTTCACAGAAGGTATGTGACTATGGCTTCTGTCAAACAATGACAGGTTCCTGGTAATGGAAAAGTGCAGCTATTCAAAAATATTTACTCATATTCATATTACTTTTGAGACAAGACACTAAAAAGCTCCATCATAGTCCCCTTTTGTGGAAGATTATTATCTTTCTTTCTGCCACCCTCTCCCTTCTCCCTACTCTTTCTCTTTAAAAGTATGTGTAATAGCAAGGTGCAACAAATAACGCTGTAGGTTGTGTTCACTCCTTAGGCTGAGGATGACTACCAGACTGTGTTTCAACCTATATATTATCTCTTACCCTAAAACGTTCATCAGCTCTAAACTCATGTTCGTACTTTCATGAAATGGATTACTCACATGAGGCTTGTAAGATGAAACCTTAATACAGAAACTTTGAATCATCCAAGAAGTATGGGAAAAAAACCCAGGTCTTCTGGGGAAGGGTCATGAGTGCGAGATGTGTTTAGTCATTTCTTTGCTGCTAACACACTGTGGACAGCTCACAGCTTGGTTAACCCCAAGATGGGGCTACGTGCCTCTGCAGGGTGAGAAGTGGCCACCCTGACCTCCTCAGCAGGAGTGCTGATGAACACCCCTGGTTAGCTCCACACCTTCACTTACCTGAGTGAGTCCTCAGATGTCCTGTGAGGGCATCCCTGCGACGGCAAGCATAGTTACACAGGTGACACTTGAAGGGCTTTTCACCTGAGTGCAACTTTATGTGGCGCAGAAGGTTGCCCTTCTGTGTAAAGGAGGCTCCACACTGATTGCACTGGAAAGGGCGTTCTCCTATGGGGAGAAGAGGAAAATACATGAGAACAAAAAAGTCTTACACGGTAACAAGAGAAAGATTTCAGTGAGAAAGTTGTTTTCTCACTGCTGCTCTGTGACTTCCACCGGCTGCAGGTTTGATATAACATGAGGCTTTCAGACTAAACCTGCCAGTTTCTTAATGCTTCACTGGCTGGGTCAATTTGATCTGAAAATCTAATTTTTTTTTTCTAAATCAGAATGGCACATCACAATGCAAATTCAAACTCATTTAAATAAAGTGACTGCAACATTTTGTGTTGAAGAGCCACTCTTCCTGATCAGCAGTTTTGGAATAAACCAATATCCAATTTTGCATGTTGTGGCATTTGGTGGGGTTTTTAATGTGGCTTTTTTCAAAGGGTCTTTAAAATATGCCACTGAAGCAGCAAAATAAAAAGGAAACTCATTAAAAATGCATTTCAGGATCACAAGTTCATTTCAGCGTTACATTCTTATATTTAAATGAAAGGCACTTCATTATAACAGTTATAATAACTTCTTTTCATTTACATTTTCCCTGTATTTTCCCTTTCAATTTCTTCTCCATTACCTGTCTGTCCCTAAGCAGCCAAATCAGGAAAGAGACAGAGAAAAGAGAGAAAGAGAGAGAGAGCAAAATCACAGAAGTTAAGACAGTGCAAAGGAAGCCCTGTACTTCCATGCAAAGTCCCAGTCCTTCCCTAGGTAAGGTATCAACAGAGTAGCTGCACAAACAGGGTCTGATGGTCTACACTTTGGACAGACACAGGGAAAAACTCAAAGAGACACAGCCTTGATTTGTCTAAATTGGTGCCTGTGACCAAGGAAATGAATCAATGCCTTTGCAAAAATTAACATGGCTGTTGTTTGCTTCGTAGTGCTGTTTAAAATCAATATGCTCATTTATTAGTTTGTTGTGGGTTTTTCTGTTTTGTTTCTGTTTGTTTTTTTTTGTTTGTTTTGTTTTGTTTTTTTTTTTGTTTGTTTTTTTTTTTTTAATTTAAGATGAATGAGGCCTTTTTCTGAAATGAGTGGGAAATAAAATATGTTTCCAGTTGTACCAGACAGAAACTGCTTCTGCATGCCTGTTTCTCCATAGCCCTCAACTAAGTCAAACCAGGCTTTGAAACTCATTTTCTGAATTCTGTTTCTCTTAGGTATAAATTTAATCTGCTGTAGTAATTATAATGAATTAACAATACTAGAAACAGCCCAGAGATTAGTTTTGTTTTTATTTGCATAACAATAACATTGTATTTAAGATTTCACAGCTTAAGTTAAAATACATATATAAAAAAAGTTAAATTATTTCTTTCTTCTCTCTCACTAAACCATCATGTATTATTTTGCACACCTAGGATCAACTTTTATGTTCATACATGTGAATATATGTGCAGTGTGATCATGTCTGACTTCAGGGTAATGCAGCAGAAGAGCTGAAGATCAATTAGACAACAGCACAATCCCAACCCAAAAATCTGAAAACCCTGCCATCAGGGCTGGCAGCTTTAGCGTTTAGCAAACAGTAAACTGAATCCACTTTATGACAAGATATTTTCATTGGTCAAACAGTTTAAAGCAGGGAACAATAGTCCTTGTCAACCCAAATGAGCTCACTTTCTTTGTTCATCAAGTAGCTGTAAACTATGCCTTCGACTGGTTCAACTGGGGTGGCCAGCAAAAATGCCAGCATAAGCCTTACAGGACTTTGCAATGTACTTCATAAGCCATGCACAGCAGTGGCTGGGGAAAAATAAAACAGGTAAGTATCTCTCTGCTTTGGGGCAGTTACTCAGCATGGAAGGTATTTTTCAGAAACAGTCTGAAACAGTAATGAAGAAGTCAGTGCATCATGGTGGACACAAATCCAGAAGAAATGTTTAATTCTTACTAAACAGCTTTTCTAGCATTCACTTCTGCTATTTTTATTTACAGGAGCATAAGAGGAGAAAACGAGGACTGTAAAAGTACTCCTGGAATGAAATGCAAAGTATAGTAAGAATGAAATGCATCTCTAGATTACAGCTCTCCCAGTTACAGGGTGAAATCTTTTGCTGTGTAGAAAAGACAGACAGAGGGAGCATTTCAAAGGACTGCTGCAAGCCAAATATTTCTACAAAACTTACAGTGCGATCAAATACAAGGAAGCCTGCACCCATGTTGCTGTACAAGAGAAACACCACCCACTGAGAGACCCTGAAGTTATATGTAGCTTGGCTGGCCCTTGCCTGTCCATGCTGCAATTACTGGGATGGGGAATGCGTGCCTTGTAAGCCCAGCAAAGGCTCCCAGACCTGCTAGAATGCTGACAGTCACTGATGGAAGGTTACTGGGTCTGGTGATATGTCCCCAAATGAGGATGGGACAGGGTGGAAAGAAAAAATACATAATAGTCCTTTTTTTTTTTTTTTTTTTTTTTTAAACAGTGAGCTTTCTGTGTTATTTTCTCACCAGTTCTGAAGAGCACATAACTATCCTGTGCAAATTTTACCATGATGTGTAGCCATGGACAAATATGGGCCCAGGAACAAAAACTGCAGTGGGACCCTGAATTGAATAATTTAATCAACCACCACTGCAGTGATTTGCAAGGCTTTGTGGCAGCACAGGCCCTGGATCACTTATTCAGTGAAGAATATATATAATCTTAAATTTTTCTCATTTCTTAAATAGTATGACAAGATCACCTGAGAGACCTGCAGAACTCTGTAGAGCTTTCTTTTTTTATTTTTTTTAATGCTCATTCTTCAATTGGCATTAGTTTTCTAAATAAATTCAAGACACACCCAACTAAAAAGATTTAAGTGACATAATTGGTGACTTAAGTTACAGCACTGTACATATAAGGAGGCAACACATATACCTATGCACACACACACATATATGAACATATGTACACTTAAGTGCACACTGAGCAAGTGAAACCTGAACCTATACCCTGAGGTATCAGCACCACTCAGCAGAAGTTTCTCTCTCCTTTCTAGATCTCCTTTTTCCTAAACAGCAAGCAAGACAACGGCAAGCTGGAGAAAATCAACATGCTGAAAGGGAAGGAGAGTGAGAAGAGTTGGGCATCTGTGAGCAGGATTTGCTCTGCAGAAGGAGCAACAGGTAAGGGGCTAGGAAGCAGTGAGTGCTGCACAGCTGCCTGCAGACAGGAGGGGGCAGAAATATCAGGTGCTGCTCTGCATATCTGCACTTGGCAGGTGTATTCATTAAAAGTAATTACGCCTTTTATCAGGTCAGGCAGTCATTTTATTTTGGCACTTTAGTGTGCTAGAGTTTTGTTCACTTATCAAATATTTATTTAAGAAAACCTCAAGGCATATGCAGGTTTTACATGAATTAGCAGCAAAGTAATTCATTTGCGAGGCTTATTCCTTCGCCAGGCATGTATTGAAATGGGCTTCAGCATAGTCAGTTAAATGTCTGTAATAGTATATCCCATTTCTACTTTAATTTTCACAGGGTGGCTGAAAGGAAAGGCAGTCACCACTGTTTCCTCATGACGTCCCTTTAATTTAAACTACCAGCTCAAACTTCCAATCCCTTGCCAGCCCCTGAAAAACCACCTGAGCTCACTCAAAGAGGCTGCTCAGGAAAGCAGCTGAGGACAAGGTGGGAGGGAAAGCAAAGGCATTCTTTCCATGGAAGGACCCAGGAACAACACTTCACACCCTTTAGTTTTACTAAGTGTAAAAAAAGGGGGTCCTCCTGAGCAAAGTGCCTCTTGGGGGATGCTTCCACTGTAGGCTTGAACTACATTCTCTGATTAAAAGAAGGTCTTGTTGGCAAGGAGAGGGCTCTGCAAAGCATACAGAAGCCTTGGAGTGACAGTTCTTGTGTTGCAGCACCCTGAGCACCCTTGGCAGGCACCCAGGTCCCTCTGCCAGGCAAGGAGTTTGGACACCTGACCTTCTGTGCCAGGGAAATGACCTGGCACCCAGTGAGGCAGCCCCTGGGGACGCTGTCACAGGGAGCAGGCAGTCCAGCTCATTCTCCGGAGACTTGGCCTGCCGGGTACCAATGAGTGCTTTAAACAAAGGCAGCTCTGCCCACTGCCTCTCTAAAGTCAGGTGTATCCTTACACAAGCTGTTCAGCCCTGGTGCAAACACTTCCAGGGACCCTCAGGACCCAAAACAGCTCTTCTGAAGCAGCAACAGAAGGCTATTATTTAAATAAAAAAAGCAGTCTGCTTAAACAGGCATAAAGACTTCTACCTCTAAATACATTTTAAGTTGCAACATATTGTTTCAACTACTGCAGCATCCTCTTTAAGCCCATGGGTCTTTTTAAAAAGCCTCACGTACAAGTCATTTTCATACACATTTTATCAACTTTTAAATGATCATATTAACATTCTTTAATTGAATGAAAAAAAAAAAAAGAAAACAATCAACCAACAAGCACTTTATTACATCTAGGATGTAGGCTACAGCCTCTGTTCTGAGAACTACTTGTGGCTTTTCCAATAAAGATAATTATCTGTTCTTCCCTGACAAAGGGATTTTTCAGATGGAATTGAAGAGTCCTTTGAAGGAGGCAATGTAACACTATTGCTTCTGAACACTTGGGGTCTCTTGCTGGATCCTCTCCATGAAACTCTGAAAACGCTTTGCTAATCTCACTCCTTACTAATTCTGGGGAAGTTGTTTAAGCATGACTGTGGGTATGTGGAGGAAGAAATTATCTGTGTGTTTACTGGCACAACTATTTAATGGAATCTAACTATCAGAGAGGTCGTTCTTACCTTAAAAATATTTTAAAATTCCCCCTGATTTCAATATTTATTAAAAAAATGCCAAATACTCTATTTTCAAAGTAACTTGCACGGCACAACAATAGAGTTCAGTTCTTCTGCTCTGACTATGTATGATGTTAGAATTTACATTAGAAGTCTAATTTTTAGACAGCTTACATATCAGGCAAGGTGAGACTCACCCTGGTCTTTACTTCTTCATTTGTTTCAGCCTCTTCATTTTTGGCACTCTTTGAGACTATTCAGAATTAGAAAATTGAGGCAAGAAAATTTACAGCACTGTATAATGCAAAGCTATCCCTATGGATATCTCTTTTTTTATGTCTCTTTTAGCGTCTCAGCAGAAACCCTTTAGTGCAGATTTGACCAGTGACAATACTTGCTTTTGCTTCATGAAACGTTGGACATAAAATTGAACCCTTTTTTACTCAGACTGCCAGTACCATTCTCTTAACATGTATTTTACCAATCACTTTCATAATCACTGATCCATAATGAGCTTTGCTGCTTTGTTGGAAACATTACAATTGGGAGTGCTGTCCAAAAGGGTGTACCAAAATAACTGAGTTACAAATGGTCACTAATGCTGTATTACCTTACAAGAGGCAACATTTGCATGATACATAAAATAAGTCTTAGTTACTAATATGTGGCCCATTCTTGCCAGCTAAAGGAAAAACTATGTCAGGCCTTACCAGTGTGGCTTCGTTTGTGAACCATGAGCACATTGGGACCGATGCAAATTATCCCACAGATATCACATTTTAGCTTTCCGTTAGGAAGTCGAATGCCTCCAACTCCTGACATAGCCTTGCTGCCTGGGCCATTGTGTGAGCCATTCATTTTCTCTCCTGTAGCATCAAGCATTCGTAAATCCTCTGCACATTCTTCCCCATTCATTTCACAGGCACGCCCATTCTCTTCATCACTATGAGTCTCTATTTTAATATTACCAGCTGAAAAAAAACAATACAGGATGCCACTCAGTTTTGTTACAGAGCAAATATTGTGCCAAATAAACAATCACATGAAAGGAGTTAACTTCTAAACAGCATGTACAATATATCTGAACAACAAAAGCTATGAACACAACTACAATTCTATGGGCAAGGTGATGAGTTTGTAACACATGGAGTAATGAACAGTGAATATCAGTAAAACAAATATGAGGCATCCAGGTAGCTGGGAACCCAATGTTACAAGTCTGTCTCTAGGTTACTTTGAGATGTTTGCATTTATAGAGTTCATTTTGACAATTCAGGCTAACTGGAATGAAACTTAAAATGAATCCACTTCACAGGGGTTTGTCAGAAACAACTGTGAAAGTAATCAAAGACAATGGATGAAAATGAACAGAAAATGCAACATTCTCCACTTGGTAGGAAGATCCTAAGTGTTGTATTGAATCCAAATATTTGGGATTCTATGGGTTAAGCAAGGACAAGGGGAAAGCAGGGGGAAAGCAAAGAGTACAAACACTGATAAAGAAAAACCAGGGTAGGGGAAGGATGGAAGGAAGAATTTAAGAGCAAGAACTAGCACTTCAGAAAATTAGAGGAGTGATATTTGTGTTTTAGGACAGAAGGATTAGGATTGCTGAGTAATAAGAGAGGATTTTCACAGCCATGAGCTACTGTTATAACCAGTCAAATCAACAAAGATGGGCAGGGGCACCGTTATGACTTTATTGGATAAATCCTTTGTGGTATAATCCCATAGGTGACAGTTGTTTGCAGCCAGAAGAAGAATTTGGGTGTGAATTTGTCATGGGCTCACAACATGTGATAACACAGAAGCTATGAACACAACAAACTTTAACATTAAGGAAGAGGTCCAAGATTCAGACCAGTTCATGCCAATATTCATTCCTCTTCTCTCCACTGTATGATGTTTTGTGTAGAAAAAAAGCAATCTTTGTTGTTATTTCTGGTTTTTTTTCTGATCTAGTGATTTTGGTGAAAAAAATACTTCTTCATTAGGCTGAAAAAAGCCATTTCATTGCCCAATCTTACTTTCCCTACAGTAAAAACCCTCTTCCTTCACCACACCCCACCCCAAAAAGGAAAGCATTTACTTTAAAGGTTAGGTGGTCTGTTTTATCCAGTAAAGTTCAGGACTTTTCCTCCTGTGGAATGGCAGTTTCATAGTAGCCTCATTCAAAAGCAGTGGTGTAATAATGACACAGTAATAAGCTATGGGCAATAGTTACCTCAGGAGACGAAAGACCCTGATATTCCTTTGAAAGGGACAGGTTTGACAAACTCTTCTCTGATACGCATTGCAACCCCCCACATGTTCCAGGAGGACTGCATGGATGTGACTGACAAGAGTATCTAACTCAAAATCTTACTGGTAAACAGAAGCCTAAAGGTGTTCACATTTCTGAATATTGCTTGACTGGATACCTTTCAAAAAGTCTACCAATCTAGGCATTTTAAAGATTTTTCAGACATTGCATTTTTAATAGAAATCATATGCAAGACAGAATAAGCACATATCATACATAATAAACAGTTTTCCCTTAAAATATATGTAATAAAAGGGGGAATAATTTAGCCATATGGAAAAAAAAAATCAGTGACCAAACGGTGATTTACAAAGATGGCATAACTGGCTAAAGAGAAGTGATTCTGCAAATTTAGTGGGCTACAACCCCACACTGCTGTTTTCACCATGGCAAATAGAAGCAATAGAATTATTTGGCTTGAGCATATTACAAGATTTTCCATAATTAACCACCAATGTTCCCCTTTTAATAATAAAAAATAATAAAATAAAATATAATGTAATAATAAAAAATAATAAAATAAAATATAATGTAATATTAACAACTAATAAATTCACATATTTATGCAAAACAATTATAAGCTCCTTGCCTGCCAGGGATTTGGAGAAGGTGGCTTTTGAAGTAGATTTTCTGTTAAGTTAAAACAAAATACATGTGAGCAAACCAAAAGGTCAGACTACTTAAGCTCTTTGGTAGTACATGCAGTACATCATTCAGAAGTGAAATGACACAAACAAAAGTTATAAAAATAGGAACTAGATGGAAGTGCTCTGTAGTGAGCTGAGTTTGCAGTATACTTACTGGAAAAAGATTTGGGAATTATTGCATGAAAGTCCCTAAAGCCTTCCGCCCCGTATGCAGCTGCAATAAAGAAGGCAAACAAAAGGCTGGTTTGTGGTACTGCTAGCAGTAAATATAAAAAAAGATGACATTATTGCTATTAGATAAACACCTAGGAGAGAGACAGAGCTACCATCACAGAAGCAACACAAGTAGTTTAGGATGAAGGAGGAACAGCAGCAGGACAGCTGGCAGGGGAATCCTGACTTGTCTAGAACAATTTCCATTTGTGAAAATGCCCTTTTCTTCCAAAGCAGCCAACAAGTTTTATCATGCTTTCTAAATGCATGTCTCTTTGGTATTCCCCTGGCTAACAGATTAACTCCTGCTGAAGTCAAGAGAAACTTTTGCTCATGTCTCAAAAGGGTCAATGCAGGTCCCGACAGTGCAGCTTCCTCAGAATTTGTTTTGCCAATATGCCCATTCTTATACATTCTTGTTTCTAGTCTCTGCCATTATAAAAAGTGAAACCAAGTTACTTTCTTCTCATGCCTGCTGGTCTTATGCAATGGAAGAAGAGGGAGTGCAATTTTACAAATATATATACTTTTGCATATATTGGCATATATTTTGTTTGTATTTCTAAGGTTTGTCCTCACAATGTATCTAAAAAAAAAAGTAGTTGCACAAATGTACTACACCCTGCATATTGTGAGCAGTCACGAACAAATCAACGTGCCACTGGGCACACTGATGCAGGTAACGATGGAGTTCATTACTTGGCATAACCAATGACAGGGATATTGATCCAGTCAATCTCCACTAAAGCTCTCTGCAGCTGTGCTGCTGGGCTGCTGCAGTCACAGTGCTCAGTGGATGTCCCCACACAGACCAGGCCAGATATCCAGGATGCCTTACGAGTGCATCCGTTTGGCAGCGCAGCTCATGGCAGGAGCTCAGTTCAGGTGCAGAGTGCACTTTTCCAGTGAGAGCTGACGGACAGTGAGGCCACCCAACACACCCTGTGTCCTCACAGAAATCTTACAGGTCTAATTAACAAACAAAATATGTTCTAACTTAACACTTCTTGCAAACCTGTCTGCTATATGAAAACTAGTGAAATGAGCTCCACCGATGCAGGAGACACAATAGGAGAGAGAAATCATGTCAACAGAAATACTAAGGACTTTTATTAAATCTGAATAAGAAATGGGAAGGCAGAATATACTTTCTTTTTCTTTTTTTTTTTTTTTCCTGGGGACTTATACTGGAAATAAAAATCAACAGTGTTTTCTACTTCTTTAGTGGGAGGGATTCCTGTCCCTCCCTTGCCACTATAGGTAGGTACAAAGATGTGATAAATACCTGCAAATCATATTTTTCAGATGCACTGATCAACAACATACTCAGAATTTGTACAGGTTTCTCAAACAGTTACTCAGTACAGTCTCTGTAGAAATGATTTCTTTGCACATCTGCATCCATATACACACACATGAAGACACTAATTAGCTCTATAATAAATCACGGTAATTTCTCATTGGCTCTTCTAACACCATTAAGACATTACTCATTAATTAATTTACTTCAATTTGGTTTGTGGTGACCTTAAAAGGCTCTGGATTTTACTCTCTTTGTACACATTACTGCAATACACAGGAATTTAATACAAATCCACTTTTCTGTGCAAGGAGTGTGGAGTGCTTTGGTGTCGCTGAACAGCTCTCCCCCACTCCCTTTTCACCCACCAGAGCGTGGATAAGTACCCAAAAGCAGGGCACTCTTATGCTCTATGATATTTACTGGAAACTTCGCTCAGGATTTTCTGAAGAGCATTTATGTTAAAAAGACTGTTCTACATTCTATGGCTAAAAGTGGTTTATGCAAGTCTTAGAAAAAAGGTGATATGTCAAAGGGGAGAAAGGGGAGGATGATATAATTTATCACTAAAGAGCAGAGTAGCTGGCTCCACACCAAACTCAGGCTGGGACAATCAGGAAGGCAGGATGATATGAGAGGAGACAGTCACACTTCCCTGGAAATAGTTGAGCAATATGGAGAGGGAAGGGAGGTGTTCTGCAATGAGTGAAAGAGCCAATAGTGAGGAGAAAGAAGAAACCAAACAGACCTCCTGGAAAACTGGACGTAGAGGGTGGCTTTCGAAGGACAGAGAAATAGGCAGCTGGAAAAAAGAGGCATGTGAAGAATTAGTAATTTCTTTTCAATCTGTTGCCAATTTACCTTCTCTTCTAGCTATGGGACTCCCTTCCAGATGTGAAATCCGTTCAATTTTGTGATACTGTAGCAGCGGCATAGGTCTAAGTACTTGGGCCAAAATATCATTTGGAAGGGGGCATTCCCCTCCCAAGCCATATTCTTCTCCAGTGAGATTTTTAAAGAGAAAACAGCATAAGACCTGGCTATCAAAGAAATTTAGAGAGTAACAAAGAAAGAGAAATCAAACTGAAGCTTCTGTGGTATTTAAACAATAGAGAGTTCCCTTACTCCCTTTGATTTTTTAATGGGATTTGACCCTTTATCCTAGCAGGTACTTAACTGTATCTTGTGGCATATACCTGTCTTTAAGAACTTATCCCTTAGCCTTCCTTTTAAAATAACCCAGATAATCCAATTTTGTCTCCATGCAATGTCTTGCTTGTACTTAGTAGCCAACAGCAGAGAAAGATCTCTCTTCAAGTTGCTGCAAATAGTTTGGGTGCATGTAATTTTTTGTTTGAATGGCCCACTTGACAAGCCAGAAGTATTTTGTTGATGTTAGTTGATGTTTAAATGGTAGCTTTAAAGTCCAACAAGAGTTCTTATGAAGCCACTTTAACTATTCAAGCAGCAATCATACCTGACTGATACGGACAGTACAATATCACTGTTACAGTGAGAAAAAACTTTTAATTCCATCTTTCTAATAAATGATAAAAAATGTTGCTAAAAAGGCAGAATAAGATGAAAAAAAGCTTATCAGGCCAAAATAGCACACCAACATGTGTCAACAAATGCAGAGAGGATCTCTTCTTGTTTACACAGGTACAAAACTCAGAAAACAGAATATTGCCATCAATTCCAATTGTTATTTCTGATATAAGACATTAACAGCTATTCGGGTTTGTTACAGTGTACCTAAAGTCTAGCACTTGGCTATGGACCTGCAGTTCAAACTTTCCCCCTTCCTTTTTTACATCATGGTCATTTACTGTGGTATCAACTCTGTTTTCACCACACAAGAGCGCTGCAAGTGGAGGATGCCATTCCCAGAAATGCAACCTGTTTGTCCACAGAATACTTAAGGAGTCATTATTCACCAGCCAGACTTCACAAAAACAAACCCAATTCTTTAACTTCAATTATGTTTCCATTAATAGTATCTTTCCCTTATGAGCTTTTGAAGGGACATGAAGAATCATGTTCATGTGAAAAAGGACAACAAAAGGTCTGGGCAGAGGAACCATAATTAGTTATGCAGTGGCTTCAGCCTTTCTTCAGCATAATTCAAAATAACAATAGAACATAGATGGGACTGAACAAACTAATTTGTTTGAGAAAAAGCAGACACTGAGGTGCTCTTAAAAATTATTTTTTTGCACTCTCCTTTCTACAAATAGCACTGTATTGCCCTATTAATCAAGCATTTGTGCTGCCTCTCTATGTAAAATGCTGAAAGATAAAGACATTTTTAAAGGGTAACAAAAATAACAGGAAGAAGAGTAGTAGCAGGAACTGCTGGGACACACCTGCAGGTAGAGCAGACTGGTGCTGACGGATAAGGAGATCCTCCCTGCAGGGTCCATGCTCCTTTCTTTGACTCCAAGTGCCAATCAGCTCTTGGCAGCCAATTTCTTCCCTACTCTAATTTTGGCTTTCAATCAAATGTATATTATTCCAGAGACACAGGCATGCACAGATAAGCTATCTCCCATGGGACAACTGGTGTGAGGAGCTCCACCCATGCCATCACCCACGACTGCTATTTCTCCCTGCTGCTGCCTGTGGGGAGGTGTCCACCCAGCGTGCCAGCACCAGCACCCGTCAGCATGCACAGCTCGTTCTCAGCGGTAAGGAGCAGGGAACTGTGCTTCACTGCATTGCAAAGCACATCAACATATTTTTTCCAGGGGCTGAAATGAGATAGAACTCTTCGGAATGCAAACAAGTGAACAAAGAAACCAACAGAGTATGTTGTCTCTGGGTACAAAAAGTGACTTCTGCTTCATTGTGCAGACTCCCCGTAGCCTCCCAACCTGCAGGAATCCTCTAAAGCACCAGTAAAGATGGACAGAAAGACAGAATCAAAGACAGATTCAAGTAATGCCCTCAAATACACTTATATACTTGAAACTAGGTGCGTTTTATATATCTTTCTAAATTTGTGTTTCAGCAGGAAATGATCTGTAACCAAGCCAAGAAGATGATCTGGTTCATATTTCTTGTCTTTATTGTGCTACTTGCTGGCACATTTTGTACTGGATTCAAGTTGTTTTTCCAAAGGACTGATAACTACCTGGCTGCTTGATGTTCATCATCTGAACTACAAGTAAAACTAAGTTTTAAAGTCAAGAGAAAGAGCATTATCAAGAAATGCCATGTTAAACCTGTTTTTCAAGTTCCACATGTATGTGTAACCCATGGTTCCTCTACTGGAAGTTCTCTGTATCTTTTACTGGCTGTGTGATGGAGAAGCTAAGGGAACTGCTGCAGGCTTGCTGGTAACAGACTTTATTGACACTTTTCTGCTTTAAGAAGTAAGCTGGAAAGATTTTCAAACTGGAGAGAAAAATTTGCTAACAAGTGATGGTAGGAACAATGATTCTCATCCTTAAAGTCTTTGTCTATTCTACTTCTATCAGATTTTTTTAACATGGGAACTAAAGGATGAGGAAGTAGCAAAAGGGCTGTTGGCAGAAAATTTTTAAAAAAGCGAAGTAACCTTAAGTAACAATGGACAACACTGAAGACAAAACACTACCATATATGAAAACATTCTCATCTCACACAGGTATATGTGTGTGAATACGCTTGTTTTACTTGCTGAGACTAGAACCTCTGAAGCTGCATTCTCCAGCGATGCTCTTTCCCACACAGCAACAGTTACCCACGAACAACAGAGCCTCAGATATATGATATTCTAAAATTTTAAGGCATCTTCCTTCTCTAATCCTTCCAGAAATCATGCTTTAGTGAAATTCATGGGTGTTAACCTGTCCTCAACTTATGCAACAAAATTCTATCTAAAGGCAGTCACACGTGGCAGTTGCAAGGACAGGGGGGGAAGTGTGCACCTGCAAATCGTGTTTTGGAGAAGAGGAATGACTATGTTGAGATTCAACAGGCAGACCAAAGAAGCTCCTCAAAGATGGGAGAGACAGCCAGGCTATTCCATGAAACCATGCTGTCATGGCTGGAAATTGTCCTCGCCTGGGTATTACTGTGGGGATCCCTAAACAAGGCAAAGGGCTTTAAAAAAATACAGAAACTCGATTGAAAAACAGCAACACACTTAAGGTGATCATTACGAATAAATTATGTGAACTGTAGTTACAGGGGGAATTTCCACCTTTCCTTATCAAGAGAAAAAGCCTGTGAAATTTACAGACAGAGGTGGTATTGGTCAGGCCTGTACCAGCTGAAGGCAACAGTTGTTACCCTGCAGAAGAAAACTGTGTGGTTTGGGGAAAGGCAAGGAGATGGAACTGTTTTGTCTATTGCTTCAGAGCACCTACATTTGCCCTGCCCTGAATGCAAAGTTAGCCCTTCCATGCAAACGTTACTCTTTTCATGTGCCAGCTCAGTGAGCTGCTTGTGCGTCTTTAATTTCATCCCTGGAGTGGCTCAGGAACAGGCCCTTGCAAGTCCATCCATGCTAACAACTAATGTGCTGTGCCTTTGCTATCAGGGAAACAGACACAGGGACTTTTCCAGGGACCATTTAGGTACCATGAAGATGCCTTGGGCGACATTTTACACAAATGCCCATGGTTCCTCAGGTGTCAAAGGGTTAGTAGATCTAAAATTAGACAAAGGAGCTGTGTTTAAGTTTGGAAAGGTGCCTTTGGATGCCGTGCCAAGGCTGTGCACTGTCAGTCTTCTCTTTTGAGAAGAGCTGAGAAGTTGAAATGAACAAGAACTTAGCCATTTCAGCACCTGAGAGGGAATACACTATGAAAATTTTATTATCTTGACTACTCTGACAACAAATTGCTGAGCAGAGTCTTCTGCGTCCCCTTCATCAGACACAGGGGAAAAAACCCTAGGGATACTAGGTATTTTAGAATTTATTTTATAGCAAATCAAATATAGTCATCACTTTATGAGTGATAGAGTAGATGTTCTCCCTCAGGACTGTGCAAAGAAGATGATGCTGATGTACAGAGCCTGTTTTAGGTCTGTTGACCCTGTTGACCCAGTTATTTTTCTAGATGCTATTAAAGATTTTTCTTTTTGTGTTGTAGAAATATTATCAGAAGGTTTTGCAATGTAAAATGATATTACTTGATTACAGTGTGCTCAACAGTCCAGGGAAAGGAAATCCTAATGTAGAGCTTCTGGGGCAGAGGCATAAATTACTCTACATGAGTCTCAAAGTAATTCTCTGAATGTGGACATACCTTGTAGATCCTGAGGAGAAAGATTTCAGGACAAAATTAATTCTTTCCCACCATGTATTACAGATAATGTTTTGCTACAAGGACCTGGAGTCCCCCTCAGGCAATCAGTCCTCCTGTGATGAAATGGCAAGAAACCCCAAAGGGTGCTGGCAGACTCTCAAGCACTCAGAGATCTGGATCATTCTGAAAGTCTCCAAACTCAGTTTAGTACACATTTTTAAGAGACTTCTTGTCTTTCCTCATTCTTGACTATTTTTCATGCTTGCTGTTTTCTTGCTTTTACCTTGGGAAAAACAACTTACCTTTCCCAAATAGAATCCAACCTTAGCCATATTAGTGCTGTGAGAAGTTATCCCTGACATCGGATGCCTCTACTGTGAAGCACTGAACAGTTGCAAGGTGAATAGTGTTGTATTGGGTTTTGGAACACAATGCTAAGAGAAAAAATGAGATTTCACTAGCTTTCTGCAAAAGCTGACTCAAAAATAAGGAGAGATTATTGAAAAAAAAAAAGCTCAGTTTCTCAGAAAGATGTGAAGAAAAATATGACAGGAACAGCATCCTGCCTGAACTTCCTAGCTCTGCTCTGCAAGCTAGGAACACCTCAACTGTGTTTTGAAACTACTGAATTTAGAAGTCCCTATTCCTGTCCTGAAGTGTATGTCCAAAACCAGAAAGGAACTATGCTGCTGAAGAGAACTCCAAGCTGAAGTTTGGTTGAGTTTCTGGTGCAGGTATCATGTGCCTCCAGAGGTGAAAGACCAACATGGCAATCCACTCAGGTGTAGCTTTCTCAAACTCTGAACAGTTCCTCAGCAATGTCTGAGGCTGGTGATTGTAAAAGGTGTTTAAAAATTACTTTACCTCTCTCTGGAATGAATAATCTGATATTTGAAACTCACTGGAAACACAGTTCACTGAGATCACAATCTTTAGAAAGTCACAATCACTATGGTAGGTATCACTCACTATCTTACATCAAAATGCAATCATTTTCTTAACATGGATAGATCAACAAAGCATCCAAGTCAACACGTTTCTGCCAGAGCTTCAAGGGAAGGGCTTTCAAAATAATAGTTGTTGAACTGAATGGTCTCCAATAGCATCAATGGAATAAATTGTTATAAGGAGCCCAAAACTGACTATTATGAAAGTGAAAAACCTACATAACTCAGACTACAGAAATTCTTTCATCAAAGCATTTATTTCTAGATGAGGTATAGAAGAGAATAACCTAATAATAACTAGCATGCAAATACTGCTGAAATTTCTCTAAACTCTTCCACTCATTACCATATGCCTACCAATTACTTTAACACAAAATCAACTAATATTTTGAGGCTCTCCAACTTCAGAAGCTAATAAAATTATATTATAAGAAAACAGATCACCCCAGAAAATGCTTATCACTGAGAAATCAGACCACTGTCTCAAGCTCTATATCCTACAAATCCTGGGCATCCAGTCACCTCAGGAGCACCCGCTGCTTAGTATGCATATGCATGCATTTGTTAACTCCTCACAAACTCTGTTTGACACAAACTGTAAGATGATCAGTAGAGAAGTAGATAACAAAAAGGACATGTATTGTCATATTCTGATTTAAAATTTCAGAGACGGTTCAGCCATCGTTTTTCCATCCGCAGCAGAGAGAGACTATGAAATCCTTGGTCCACTGCAGCACCCCACAGATTGGAAGAAACTGTATCACAGTGGAGAGCAATTCTGAAGTATCTAAATTATCTTGGAGCTTAAATCTCTGTGACTTTTATTAATATTCTGATTTTTAAGACAACCTGAGCTTCTCAGGGGGAGAGAGGAGTGGAGGAATAGCAAACCCACACCTAGAATGCTGTTGAACTTCAATCCAATTGCAGCCATAGCTGAGAAACATCACAGCTTCCCCCTTGTCCAGCTTAACAGGAAACCTTTATCTATTGTTCCTCTAACTCCTTCCACTAACACACAGCAGTTTGGACATGTTACCCATTTCCTCCCAACCCACAGTTGTTTATCTGCTTAGCATCTATCATGGCCTAGAAGTTTGGAGCAACTCTGACACCAGCTGCTCTGACATAAGTTGTTCTTTCGAAGGGACAATACTACGAACTGTGTACAATACAGGTGTAGAGTCTGCTCAGCTTTCACGTCTCTACAGGCAAGTTCAGAAACACATCATGGCCATATCTTATCTTTCACAGTACTATTGTGGGAGACCCTAGAATGGCACTGCCTGTATCTCTCCTTCGTGTTCAAGGACACAGTGATGGTTCAGTTTGGGATTATCTTTAACTGGAAAGTCATTATCTCAAGTTACCAAGATGGAAACTTTCTAATTTTTTTGTCATTTCTCTTCCCTATTTTTAAATCTCTACCTTCCTTCATTCACTCCCCCCCACTCCTGCCTCTCCACCCTGACCTGCTTCTTTGCACTCCTGGAGGTGAAACCAAAGAGCTGCAATTGTGACACTGCAGTTTGTGTGTCACATTGTAACATTTCCACATCCTCCTCACTCTGTTGTAAAAGTACTCTAAGAGGAAGAAGGGCAAATAATGAAATATAGGAAAGCAGGAAAAGAGGAAGCAGCCAAGAGACAGAAGCCCAACTGAAATGCTAAGAATTATGGAGAAGTGACAGAAAGGGAAGCACAGACCAGGAATTATACTTAGTGGCTTTTTTTAAAAAAAAAATTAAAACTAGAAAAAATATGGAGAATTGGCCTCTGCAGTAATCTTCCAGATTACTATTCCTCTCTGATTTTCACCCACTTGATGTGTATTCCCTTTCCCACCTACTTTAAAACAGTTACCAAACTGTCATGCTCTATGTGCAACTGGACTCCTCCAAACCTGAACTAACCACCAGCCCATTCCTTATCTTCATATCAACCCAGAGGAAGGACTCCTCAAATAACTCTCTGAAAGAAAAGAGGGCAATCAAACATGAAGAAAAGGCTTCCAAATGCTTAGCCTCAGGGTGAGAAGGCAAATTAGGCAATGGTCTTTTTTGCTGGAGGCAGCCCTGGGGAACGGAGTGGTGGAAGAGTACAGAAGGAAATTGGCTAAAGCAGAGTAGGGATTGCCTAACTAGGCAATCCTGCCTGGCTGGCATCTGATGGAGCAGACAGCTTAGGAAGTCCTTCCTCTGAGATCATGTACTGTTCTGTCCCGCTTGTTCAAAATGAAACTTGGCTGGAGCAGAAGGCGTTTGAGATTCACATGAAAAATTTTCTCTTCTCCATTTGCAGGCAAAATAGATACAAAGCAAAACATGAACCTCTTTAAGAACAGAGTGGGAACACCAGCTTTTGACGCTCTTCCATTTCTCGGGGAATTTTCTTCAAGAATTTGTCTGATAAAGGGCTGAGTAGAAAGTACAAACTTGAGAAATGACCCTCTATAAATATCACAACACTAACAGTTATGCATCCCTTTTGAGTCAAGCTCCAGTTTTTATCTTATTTGGTGGCTAACTGAATTTTGTAGTTTCTCAGGGAGATAGTAGTGAATTCCTGCATGCAGATGAAGACAGGAGTGTTACACAAAGGTGTACTGCGGTATGTTTATTTTTTCATCACTGCATGAAAGCTATGTTGTTGGAAGAACACTGAAAACCATTTGTGGCTATTCCCCCACAAAGGAGGCTGTTATGATGTGATAAGAAATGGGCATTAGTAAGGCTTCACTTTCTTTGAAATACCCTTGCACTGAGAATATCAACAGGTTCGGCTATTTTCCCTACCATTTATCTGTGAATTAAAAAATATCTTCTGGGCCATGTGATCAGTATTTAGTACTTCAGCTAAAACGAATGTATTTTGGGATGTGTGGGACAGAGAAGAGATGACACTACATGTATAGGAAGGAGTTAGCAGTTTCCTCCTGTGAATATCAACAGTCCCTGAGATGGGATGACTGTTGGAGACCACCATGTCGCACCCCACAGCTCTGACTGCTCTTCCACTTCCCTACAGATACAGGACCAACAACTCTAGTTTACAAGGGCAGAGTTCATACACTGCATTATTCTTCTAAGGACGGCCCAGTGACCAAAATGTGTAATACTCAGTACATGCACGTGAGGTGAACTACGTCCATTATGAAGGTTTTCTCTAGCTTGTCGTATCCTATCTATTACAGAGATGGGCTGGTGTATATTTCAAATTGGAGGGGCATTACCTGCCTTCTTCTGGTTTTACTAGTTCTGGTCTGGTTTTCACTTCAGTGGAACCCCTGTTGATGTAGTTCAGCATGTCAAAAGACAAAAACCAGCCGTGAAGAAGTTCAAGAAATAATGTTTTGTCAAATCGAATGAGTACTGTAAGAGAGAACTTAGATACAGATGTTCTCCACAGCAAATGGATGCAATTTTTCTAATTGACTTTGGATGAGAAATGTCAAGCAAGAAATGTCAAGCAATACTACAATTTTCTACCAAGCCAGTCGTAATGTTACTTAGTGTTAAACCAGAACAGTTGGAAACAGCTAAGCATTTACCTCCACTGCAACCCTAGCCATAAGGAAGAGCACAAGTAGTTTGGTTAAGGAGCAATACCACAAGGGGAATTTTTTGCTGATGTAAACTTGGAAAAAAGAGAACATTAAATAGCAATGGAAATGGGTAATACTTGATCCAGTCCTATTCTCAGTTTCTAACCAATTATGAATAGTTCTTATCCTTTAATAATTCTTGGTCTCACAAAGAGTAGCCTTCTGCTTCAGCCTACGGAGAATTTGATAACAAACAGAATTTTATGGCCGCAAAGAGGGATAAGGCATTGGATGCAGACTGAGGAAATCTAGGTTTAATTCCTAGCTCAGCCACAGACTTCCTGTGTGGCCATGGGAAAGACGCTTAATCCATCATGTGCCCTTACTTCCGTATCTGCACATTTTTCAATTCTTTTTTTTTTTCTTTTTCTTTTTTTTTCTTTTTTTCTTTTTTTTCTAATGGAGGACCCAAAAGCCACTTGTTGTTCAGAGTGATTCCTATACTTGGGTATTATATTCCTATATATTGGGTGATTCCTATATTTGGCCTCTCAAGTGTCCCAAGACATAAGGCTGAAATGTGTCCATGCACTGGTTACCCTCCTGGCATGTGTCCCACAGAAGGTGACTAGGGACCATGGAGCAGGCAGCAGTTGTAGCTCCTAAAGGTTGTATCACTTCGGTATTTATGAAAATACTTCCAATAGGCTGTGATGTGTCCTACAGAATTATGCAAAGGTAGAATTATTGTCCAGCCTAATAAACCTTGGTTACACCCATAAAATCCTGGATATCAAATGCTTAGAACCCTCAGCCAGTTCTCCCTTATCCAGGATTGCTCAAGGTCTAAAGTAGACTTCTCTTCCTCAGACTAATGATGCAGAAGCAGGAAAGAAATTATCTTTTTACTCAGCTGGCCTTTTCCCATGCTACCATTGTTCCAAGAGAGATGCAAAAATCCCAAAGGTAACTACCTCAAGGAAAAAAAAAGCATGAGCTATTTAATATCCAAAGCAGTTTTTAATTTCCCTCTACACTGAAGCCAGTATGGCATAAGTTATCAGTAGTCTGAGAAAGAAGAAAGGGGCTCAGCCTGTACCTTTTATGTGGGAAATGACCTAAACCTGAAAACTCTGTCATCTCCAGTTCAGCTGCATAGTGCTTCTCATACATGTTCAGTTACGAGGTGTGAAATGTCACTCTAAAACCAAATTGCTAGAGTAGTTTTTTTTTTTTTTAAATCTTCACAAACATCTCAGCACAAAGAAAAGCCTGGACAAGAGTATGAATCTGAAACCCTGACATTTGGGTTTAACTCCCCACTTTATCCTCAGTTGCTCAGCCTCCCAGGACTAGCCTCACTTAATTCTCTGTCCCACTGGCACTGGGATGGAATTTCGCTCCTTATACTGGTACAACCCAGAACTCTTGCCCATAAAAATCAGACACAGAGCTGGAAATCAGTTTTTCCTTTTTTCCAAAACTCTAAGCAACACAGTGAATTGCTTCTCTGTACTAAAATCTAGACTAATTAGAAGTTAGGAAATCAATAATTTCCTGATTCCCCAAATGATCCAGTCATCTGCTGACAATATTTATTTTAATCCCTCATGTACGATTATCAAATCCTTCATTTATCTACATTTACCTGTTTTATATTTTTCAATCTTGTTTTTCAAGACATGAGGTTTAAAACAAAGCTGAGTACTTTGAACTAAACCAATCCCACTGCACCCTGGAAGAACATACAAGACTTTTTTGCTGTAGCTATTAGAAAAATATATTTGCTCTTTGGTCTCCACAATACTATGTATGGTTTAGATTCCACAGCACAATTGATTACATTTCATTCTGCCCTACCTCACACTTACCTTGGCTAGGACTTGTGAGGCTTAATTAATCAATTACGTATATATAGTCTTAATTAGATTGTAAACTCCTTGGGGTATGCTGTTGGTGTTTGTGCAGTGTCTAGAGCAACAGAGTTCCTTTTCCAGGAAACCCGCACCACAACATAAATTCAGAGATAAAAACCCAAACCAAACCAAAACCAAAAAACAAACAAAAAACACAAACAAACAAACAAAAACACATACAAAAAAAAAAAAAAAGGAAAAAATGACAGTAGAAAAACCCAAAGCTTAATTCAATCCAATTCTCAGTGTTACACCCACAGCAAGAACTAAAATGGACAGAGGACACACAATTACATACAACTGGAACAAGGTCTGTGCTGTGAAAACTGGTTTCAGACATTCAGAGGGTGATCAAAACTTGACCTCCCATGATCTATTCAGACTACCAGTGTTGGCATTTCCCGCAATCTCAGCATTTATGGAATATTTGAAAGTGTCTAGCAGGCAAAGTTTCTGTCAAACTTCCTCTCTGCTCCTAATTGCATGCCCTGGATAGTGTAAGTGCCTTTTACTTGGAAGAATCCTTTTTAAAGCATCTGCCCAGCTTATGTTTAAAGCACTTTTCAAATATTCCTAAGAAAAAGACACTGCATTGCGTTTTAAACAAACATGATGGATTCTCAGCACAAAAACACCCAAATGTGTGCCCTAATATGCCAGTACACACTAGGAAACCTCCTTTCCCATGAACTACCAAACTGCAACTCCTACAAGCCACCAGCACTGTTCAATCCAGGATTCATAATGCACCTAAATTTCATACTAACATCTAGACACCATAGTTGGACTAAGAGTGAGTCAAATGGAAATCATGAAAAACCTTCCACATTAAAGTGCACAGCATCTCTACAATAGTTGCTGCTTCTTATTAGGAAAGGTAAACTTTGGTATCTGTGCCATGGCCATGGTGCACTGTGGAGTACAGCGAAGTCAAGAAAGGAAATGAAATCATGCTAACTCTACCACTTAGAAACACGTACATCCAGAAATACAACCTGAGCTACTAGGTTGTACAGGTTCAGTCAGGTCATGGCCAGGCAGGTTTGTCAGAGGCTGCAGCAAGTGTATAGACCTGCTCTTCAGAAAATCAACCTTTTCCTGGTAAACTGGTCAGCAGAGATGAAAATATTGGACTAATGAATAATGTTTTGTTCCTTTAGAAGAGAGCAACTCAAGTCTGACTTGTCCAACACAAAAAGACAAAATCATAATGGCTGAGTGTTTCTGAGCACATAAGACACTCTAATCCCAGTGATCCTAGTATCCTACTTGAAGGCCTTTGGACTCTTGGAAACTGTTAGACACTAGGATTGTCTCTTGCCTCAGAGCAGTTCTAAGAGCTCTCCTTGACGCCAGGACAAATGAAGAATGGCTTATCCACAGCTCCAAATTCCTTTACCTCAAAGTTAGGTAAAGGAGTTGCAGCATGGAGTCCTAGCAAAGGTGATGTGAACCACAGGCTCACACCTTCAGGGTAAGGTGCTTCTCAAGTCTCTGTAGAAGAGAACGTTAAAAGTTTCATTTTCTGTTGTCATCTTTTTTATCGAATGAATGTGCAGTGGCTGTTAGCAGTGCAGGATCGTGGCATGCTGCAACAAACCTTCCCAGCAAGTCTGGTGAAATTTGCTTCCGCTGATGCAAATGTGCTATTTGCTAGAGCTGCCCATGGCTATCTGATGAACTCCCATCCTATGCCTGAACGTGAAAACACAACCCACAGCCCAGAACGTGAGGATCACTGTGTTCTCAGGAAGTAGGCACTAATATAACCATTTGTGCTCTGTCTCACTGAGGGTAAAAAAGAGGGGTGAAAAAAACCGCCATTACATAGCAAACACCAGTTTCCACACAGGAAGGTCGGGGACTGCATTGTGCTCAACTATTCTGGCCTTCATGAGGGGTTATATTTTGCACTCACCTGTAGCTTCCCACGATGTGCATAAGGAGATTCCCTGAATATCTCTGTCACTTTCTGGGACAGAAGAGCAGAAGGATCCATCACTACATCTGTCAAAGTGGCCCTTTTAACCATGCTTTTGTATTTGTTAGCTCATTTAGCTACTGAAACATCTCTAAGAAATTTATTGAGTTAGGCATGCAGTAACTTCTTTTTCCACTTTTAGTGGAAAGCTGTATCTCAAACGAGAAATACAAGATATTATATCTGCATTTTCCAATATTTCAATATTGGAATTATTTCATTACATTGGCCATCTATCCCTCTACTGTGAGGATCATATGTGCCTCCCAAAGCTTCATTATGCAATTCAGAATTTGGTATAGGACTGTAGAAGAATATTCTGGAAAAAACCACTGCATCAGTGTTTCCCTGTCTCTCCATTACAGACCTTACCTCAATACCACTGCAAGAAATTAGGTGAATAAAACATCTGAATGCAAGGAGGAACAGCACTCAAGAAGTGTGTGGGAGAGTCTTGAGAGCCCATGCACCCCTCTACTGCTGAGCTGGCAGAGGTAGGCAGGAGAGCCTCTTCAGGGCATTGCCTCAGGCAAAGAATGACAGCAGGAAGGATTGAGAGAGAGTGTGTGTTTCTCTTTCCTTACCCTATCTTCCCCTATTTTCATGAACTCCTTGGTGGTCCTTTTAGTACCATGACCCCATCTACCTACACAGCTGCCTTGGCCCAGCAGCTTTACGCAAACTACAAAAACCACGAGTACAAGCAGATCTTCCTCAGCTGCTGCCCACTTCCCAAATGGAATTTACACTTAGGTTTCTTATAGGGATACAGACAAGTTAGCAGGAACTAACCTTTTCCTCTTTTAGATTTGAAAAAAATATTTTTATGGCATGTGTTTATGTTGCAGAGTGCATGTCTGGTAAGTCTTAAAAAGAATGAAAAGCTCAGCTTTCAAGATAAATGCTCTTTCGCATATATGTGATGGTTTTTAGGTTTTTACATAGACATAAACATAGAGGAACTTGTTTTTGCAGAGATATATGTATATTTTTTGTGTGCTGACAGGCACATATTTGTATGTACATATGTGTGCGTGTGTACATTTACACATGTAAAAGAGAGAATATGGAATAAATGGCTCCTGTTGGATGGAAAATACATTGCCATTTCAAAGGGCATATTAAAGAGAAGAAATCATTTAAAAAAGCTTTTAGAAATGAAAAACATTTTTGCACTGTCTCCTTAACACCAAGGGCTGTATCACGTATTGTATAAATCAGTCTCACTGCACTCAAGAAAAAGCTTATTAGAAATGTTTATGCTGTACAGCAAATATACAGACTCATTAATGTGCATTTACAGCATACACAATATCAGACTTCTCTAGTCTGTTTTGCAAGGAGAAAAAGAATTCTACTTAACACCATGATAAGCCCATGGTAGGATACCAATTTTACTAGGATCTACTAGCAATGTGGTGGGAAGATTAAATAAATGTGTTACCACAACAGAGGTAATGCCTCATTACCATTATTCCTCCCTCATCTGTTTCCTGTGTTTGGCTCCAAAGCCACTGAAGTCTTTTGCTAGCACAATTATCATTTCTCATTTTTACTTCTACTTGCCATTATGTGGACAAATGGGCAGGAAGCTCAACCCCTCCCCAGAAAAGCCTAGTTCCCATTTGACTTCTAGATAAATTATTGTAGGTCCACACCTGCAGAAGATGAAGCCCCAGTGACCATGCTGGCCATCAGGGCTTCTCGAGCTCTCCTCCAGCATCCAGCCACTGGAGGTGTCAGTTACAAAACTAGGAGGAAAAAGGACAGACAGTGACTCAGAAAGTAAGGTGCCATGTCAGTGCAGAAGGAATGTTCTCACCTCTTATGGTTTCAGTCTAGGAAAACAGGGGGAGTGCTCTGCTTTGGAAAGCCAGAGACATTCACAGCCTGAATTGTGAATAACAGCCAGCTGGGGGGGCAGGGTACAGATGGATCATGGACAATTTGACGCTTCCCTCACATAGGTGTCACTTAGGTGTTTTCCCTCTGCAACTCTGGGCACAAAACCCAAGCAGTGGGTCGCAGTCCACCCCACAATAAGGCAAATAAATTTTTATAGTGAATTCTATAGATGCATGTGTTGTTTTCTCCTGAAAATAAATTCTCACATGGAAGGAACTGAAAGGATGTATCTGAAACGTAGGCTGAGCATGAGGGAGCAGGAACAGCAGTGTTCCTTAGCTGGCAGTCGCCATTTCAGTGCTAATGAAACCATCCTGCTTCAACACCAACCACTGCCACCACTTCCGAGCATTGCAACACATATTCACAGCAGGAAAAAACAGGCTCAGTAACTCAGTCCATATAATGCTGAGGTGCACAGTACTGTGAACGAGAAGAGACTGATCTCCCTCCAAAAATCCCTTAAGCCACTGTTAAAAATCAGAACAAAAAGCTCTTAGCTTAGACAAAAAACCTCAAAAACCATCAAAGATTTGGGAAGTTCAAATCCATAGTGGGGATGTTGGCTGATCACAGCTTCTTACAAATACAGGATGCTTTTAAATGATGAAATATGGAGAATTAATATTTCCTCTTCTATTAATTGCAACACAAGCTGAAAGTGTCACCAACTTTAGTTTAAATCCACCTTTCCATTGCATTAAACATTTCTGTTATGTTACTTTATCAGCAGGGAGGGCAAAATCATATGCAGATACTCTCTTTTATATGAAGTAGTTAGCAACTCTTTCTAAAGCTCTCAATTATTATTATTTTTTTAAAGATGGGTCAGGGAACAAGTGAGTTCTTACATCGTTCCATAAAATAATCTAGAAGTTACTCTGGTAAGAGCCACTTCCTCAGAAGTAGCATTTCCAGGGTAAAAAAAAAAAAAGGCTCATGTGAAAGTTCTCCTTACTCTTCAGTTTCTTCTCTTTTTTTTTTTTTTTTTTTTTTCCCCCCTCTTAAGCACTGATATGTGGCTTGGAAGAGTGGAAGTTAATTCATGCTGTTATATCTCTCCACTTCTGTTACACTTATTACACTTTTGGGAGAGGAGAAACAAAGGAAGTGGAATGTGAACTCTAAAGAGCAAAGCATGTGGCTTAACTTTTCTTTTTGGATCAGGCCCGTTTTGGTTGGAAATTGAGAGTAATTCTGAGCTTGCTCTGTCATTATTTTTTTTTTTTTTCTGCAATCCTTCGTCTAATTTTTAGGTATGGATTTTGGCATGTTAGGATTGAAACCTCACATCAAAGGAGTAGGAGTTACTCACTTCCAAAATTCCTGGTTTGTGCCTGTGGTGTTACCACAGCTGATGGTGAAATGATAGTTTAGATACCTTCTCAGGATCTCTTTTTATGCATATAAACTTAGACACCTAAGTGCTTCTGAGCAACATAACCCTAAACTGCAACAGATACAAGAACTAGGCATTATTCCTAACTTCAAAATGTGTAAAAAACAAAGAAAGGGAAGCACACACCAATGGGGTTCTTTTGGAAAACAAATTCCTTTACTAGGAGTTATGTTCCCTGCACATGCACCTTGTAACATAGAATTCACTTGCTGGGGAAAGAGGGAGGGAGGGAGAGAGGGAGGGAGCAGGAGGATGCCTCACATTGCAGGCTGCAGGTCTAATCTGCTTTTAGGCTGCTGCTCTGCTCACTTGCTTGTTCAGGAAGGCAGCTGGATGATTCATGACAGTTTCCTGTGAGCTGTCTCTGGAAGCCAAAATCCTGGGATGCTACCTGATCCACCTTCACAACTCAACAGCTTGCTGTGTTCACACATGCTTACCACAAATGACATGCTCATGAGCCTGCAGTGGCTGCTATAGTGTACCTACGTACTACATGTGGGCCAGAGCTTTCTCCTGAGAGACCATCTTCTGAGGCTTCAAGAAACCTCACATAGTGAGTTCAGTGAAAAAGGTTTGGGGATAAATCTCTGTCCTGCTGTAATGCATCGTGTTTGCTCCTGGCTTTAAGACTATAGCTCCAAAAAGGAGCTCTTCCATCCTCTCTGTCATAAGGGGCTTATTCTACACTGGGGAAAGCTGTGGTGGCATGGCCATGCTGTAAATTCTTCCTTGCAAATCTCAGATGCAAGGGATGCAGCCACAGTGACACTGTGTTTGCACATTTCACTGTGGGTCAGAACCTGGGAAGTTCACACCTGAGGGGAGAGCATCGCTGCAGGTCCTCTGCGGTCAGAAACCACCTCCTCCCAGGAGGCACCATAACAGGAGTCGAAATCACAGACATGTGAGGAGTGGCTGAACAAAACCAAAAGAGCAGCTTGTTCTGAAATGGCACCTCTGCAGAGGCAGGTGGTCCCTACACTGTGCCTGAGTCCAGCAGTTAAATTTTCACTGAGGGTGCAGTTCTGAAGAGCAACTCTGGGGAATGATAACTTGCTTAAGCGAAAAAGCAAGCCTACAACAAAGAATAACCAAGAATTAACACAGAATAGTGGGATGGCTGGTGTTAGGAGGCCAATCCAACCTTTCAGTACAGTCATTCCTTTAAAATAACCTGTGTTCTAGCAAGCTGCACTTACGGAGGTCTTCCCCAGCTTAAAATATGCCCACCTTTCAGCCAGAGCCTGGTATTTCTGAGTTGTGCTGCAGCCACTGCTGAGATCCTGCTAGATAATTTTAACTCCCGAGCTAGAATGGGGCTTATCTCTGAGGCACATCTCTTCTGCTCAGATAAAGAGAACTTCCTCTCACTGCAGATTAGATCTGCAGGCTCAGTCTCAGTACCTAAAGCCACACAGCTAAACACACTGCATTTCTCCATTTCAAACAATGCTTGCCACTCTCTCAACACTGAAGAAACAAAACTTGCAGAGTTCCCAGGCTTTCCCTGACTTTTGCACTGATGTTCCCCCTTCTGAAAACACAGCAGTACCCAGGAGGTGCTCATGAAATTGGCTGCAGCTCCACAAGCTACATAGCTCTGGAGAAAAAAGGGAAAAATCCCCCCCGGCTTCACCAGCTACTGCAACATCATGTTGCCACACAGTGGCAACACAGATCATACTACTGCCAAATTGGCCAGGAGTAAAAAAAATCCTCACAGGACTAAACAGAAATCACTGGAAACATACAACTCTTTTTAGGATCAATTCTGTCCTCAAGGATTCGATTTTGTCATTGCTATAGTTGCATCAAAAGACAATTTTTTATGTGCCTGCTTACGCAGTGGCTCTGCCCTGGTTTTGAATGGGCTGAGAGAACTGTACTAATACAGGACAGCTTTCATTGGGCTGTGGTGGCTCTGTTTTTCAGGCTGGCTCACTCTCCCTTCCAGAAACTACTTCCAAGTTTGTTTTGAAAATGTTCACCTTTCATTACTTGCAGCAAGCATTTTTAAATTTGATAAAGGAATCCACTTTTACTAAGCAGGCTGGTTTCCACTTGCCTTGTGAAAATTTGTGCATATTTTTCTAAGTCCCAAGTCATTACATAGATCACAGCTTGTCTCTGGCTTGACAGCAAATTCCCAATGGAATACCTGGGTCTTCTGCACCTCACTCTAGCACACTGTCTCACACTATGCACATGCAAAACATACCTTTGAAGGCTGGCATATAACATATATGCCATACAGTATATGTAAGGGCATTAATGAAATTTGTCACACCTTTTCCTATTAAATCATTCTCATCTTCCTCTATACAAATCCTCAGATGAGTTTTGCAGACAAAATGAAAATATTCCTGACAAAAATATCTCCTCCCTTCCTGTTAAAAACAGGTAAGTCATACTGGCAGGCTCTCAAAGCATGCAGTACCAGTCTACACTGCAAAATGTTACTTTGGGGTTAGAAATAGGGGCTTCAGACCAAACAAGAGGGGAGATTCCCAACTTCCCTATTTTTAAAAGTTCCTAAAATATTGTAGCTACAAGTTTTTCAATTCCTTCAGAAGCCTCCTCAGTTGGACTTTCAAGCCCTGTTTCATTGAGGGTTAAAGACAATTTTTAAAGCCATTAGGGCTACATCAGGTGAGACAGCAATTATCACCAATTATTTACTAAGGCTCATCAGCTTCTACACGCTTTCATACCTTTAAGCAGCAGAGATGTTCACCTGAAACCTGATCAAGTAAAACATATCACACAGCCCTCCAGGTTACTTTAAATCTCTGAATTTAGTTTTCTGAATGTCCACAGGCACACATGCCACATGTGCATTTTATTATTCACACACAATACACTGCCTTCATAGCCACTGGATTCCCACAGGAGAAGGTGCAAAGACACTTAGCTCTGGCAGGTTTTTTTCCTCAGCCCCTTTCCCTGCCTAACAGAATTACCGGGCATCAGTGAGCTGGACCTGTCTAAACCACAGGACCGATTTTGCAAGCTGGGGTGTGGGCACTTCTCCTTTTGTATTTTCTCCCTTTTCCCCTCTGTCTGCAGCCTTTCCACACTTTTACTCTGTCTCCACCCAGCTGTGTGTGAGTTGCAGCAGATTTATGTAATGGCAAGCTGTTGTGGTTGCCTGGTGGCCCCTCAGCAAAGCTTGTGTCCGTGCTCTCAAATGACTGAGCTCCTTTTAAGGAAATAAAGCACCGAAGCTGCTCAGAATGGGGACACTTTCCTGCACTAGTAACTAGCTACTCATGCAGGTTACCACCTCTGAATGCCCACGGCTGGGAGGAAAGATCCCTGGGTTGGAGACAATGCCAGGGTCCAAGTGATGCCAGGCACCAAGGCTTGCAGCTATAAAGGCTTCTGCTTCAAAAACTGGACTGTGGGAGGGAGGTAACAGCAGCACTTGATATTTCCCCCTGGAGGAGAAAAATGTCAAAAAAGTGCTTTCCTTTCACTATCTCTTCCCATACTAGTATCCTTTATTTTAAACAAAGAGAATTTATAATTTCATATAAATCTCATCTGTTTACTACTGATGTCTAAGTTCACCTTGACTTGTTACTTTGGACATTCTCTGTCAGCTGTACAAGTTTCAATCTAATTTTGTGAGATTAATTATCCCCACCTCTTAAAAATAAGATCTGTAGACATTGTATATTCCAGGTCCAGACAGTAATCTGTGACGATGGTGGTAACCCTTGACTTCTGTCTTGGAAGTTTATGGTAATTTGCAGCCTCATACAGCTGTCTGTGCAGAAGCAGTGAGCCCACAGCCTCTTTCTGAGGAGAGTAACACTGTGAGATGGGTTTTTGCCTTTTACCCAGTGATGGCCAGCTCTGACATCGACAGTTATGGATAAAGAAGGTACTGCCTACCTTCCTAGCCAAATGCCACCACTGCAGCAAATGGCTCTTTCTCCATTAAGTAGGGTCCAATCTACAGCCCACTGAATCATTAACTTCCCATACATGCCTTGAATCAGGATATGGTCTGAGATCACAAACAGCCCTAAATTTCAACTGTTTACCACATAGAGGATGTTCAGCACTGATCATCCCCAAAAGGTGCACACAATGTTTAACCTGAAACTTCAGTGGAGACAGTAAGAATCATCAAATAATATTTCAAATAGGTTAGCATGGGAAATAGCATTGTCTGAAATAGGCTACCAAGCACTAATTCTTAATGGAATGGAGTTTCAGTGGGATGTGTTTATCTAAAAAACTCAGACCAAAATTTTGAAAGGTTATTTAGGAAAGATGGCAAAACAGATCTCTAGTGCCTTAAAGAGCTGTGAAAATCAGCTTTGCTGAAAACATTCTCTGTGTTTTCTAGAGAAACTAAATGTAGAGCATATGGCTGAGAAGAATAAAAAGAAAATAATAAAAAGAAAATAATAAAAAAAAATATTAGAGGTGCCAGATCAGCCTGACAAGTAAATCTGGGGTGGAGAATAGGACCAAGAAGGAAGAAGATCTAGTGGACAGAGCAGCAGAAATTAAGCCTGCAGGAGGAAACTGCTCAACACATAGTGGCGTTCTAAGGATTACAACATTAAAATCATAGCAAGCTCATCAAGGAAATGTGCAGTGATCAGAACAAGTCTTTCAATGTGTTTCTGCTTTGCTGTGATATTTGAGGTTATTACTAGAAACAGTTGATGCCTCTACTTCCTTAAATTACCTTCTCACACTTGCTGATCATTTTTGCATTGATAAGAAGCAACCCACGTCTTGGGTGTCCCCCCTGTCTGGGGACACAAGTCAAAACATACATTTCATGAACCTCTGGATATCTCTCTCCAGTCAGTTTAAGTGAGAACTCAAAAACTGAAGGCACCCAATAAAATCTGGCAAGTGAATGGAGGACTTCAACATCATTCTTAGAGCAGGAGAGATATTTCAAACAATTCTCTTTATCAGCTCTATAGTACCACATTTAAGTCTCATTAGAGGTTTGGAAGAAGCCTGAAAGGAGATTTTTGAAAACATATAGAGGATCTAAGGCCTATATTTCTTTACTAAAAATATCTTATTTCCCCTAATCTTTGACTTTTAAAACGCTAAATTGATGGAAAAGGTAGTTACGTTTTTGATTCCAGCGTTAAAGATTTCATGAAGTGTTACTATTAATCTGAGTAAACAAATGGTCATTTGATCATTTCTATCTCACAGGCTGCTAAAAATTAACAACAGATCATAATTAACAATATGATTTCTCATATTTTAGTAGGATAAGTAAGGTAAATACTTACTCTTTTCACTTAATAAACCTGCTATTCCCGCTGTTACCTCTATAGTACTACAAATACAAAAAAGTCCTTCATAATGTAGAGTCTCTGCTCCATAAATATCTGACTCAAATTCCTTGGTGCATGCCGTATGGAGAGTTGATCTCACAGGGTCTTACAGATTAAGTGAGATGCACTGAAAATCCTATGTTAAAATACATCAAAATTCATTGGGAATTCCCTTTTGATGAAGGAAACAGATGGGACATTAGGAAAGTCATATAGAGAAAAACTGTTGCCTGGCCAGTCAATTATCACAGGCCACGGTCTATCTCCCACCCACAAGATATACATCTATAATGTCAGTGGGTCTTTACAATACTCTCCCATCTATCTTTCATTCTTCAAACTGCTTTTTCAGATCACCCTTTTCTACCTAAGTTTGTTGATAAATAAAGGTGAGAAACAAGCCTGTCTACTCTGCCATGCCACTACCTACATAAAAAGACAGTCCCCTTCATCTCTAATACAGCTACGGGATCATACAGGCCAAACACTACTCCTAAGGCATAGGTTTATTCCTAAGGGATTTTCTTTGATGAAGACACATAATGTGCACAGCAATCACATCGCTCCTGATATGATTGGGGCATGTGTTCAGATTGTCCTTGTAAAACAGAAGAATTAATTTTTTCAGTAGACTCTTTTCAGAAAGTTAGTTTAGGGCTAGAAAAAAGGAGCAGTACAAGTAAAGATTGTATGCAGCTTTACAGAAAAGACAAACATTGCAAGAAATGGAGTTGATACCTACAGATCATCCATAAAACAGAGTATTATGTCTGTTGACTATGTTCAACAAGACATCACTACAAGATGTAACCCTTGTAAACAAAAGACTTAAGGGGTAGAGAAAGCGGTTGTAGAAAAATGTTGAAGTTAGGAAATGGAAAAATCTAATTTACTGCTGACTAATGAGAACAACAGATAGAACTTATCATATTTAGGATACCAAAGTTATTACAATAAATTCTAATATGTATTTTTATTGCTATATGATTGAACTGTTGAGAGAATCATGACATCATCAGCAAATATAAAGTTTGATTTTTGTGAAGTAAAGAAAAATCCATGCAATCAAAAATCCTGTTTGTTTGGGTTTGAACAAAGAACTTATAAAATTATTTTTTAAATTAAGGCTTAAATAGTTTGTTGGGTTTAGTTACTATGGGAGAAAGGAGACTTAACTCTTTTTATTGAGTTGATACACAAGCAGTTAAGGCAAGATTTTGTCCAAAGATCTTCGGACTGAAAAACAAAGCTCTGGGTAAGCGATCAGATTATTAATAAGCATCTTTAAAAATGAATTTGTTCATAAGATATGTCAATATACATGTAGGAGCTGAACTTTGTGCTCAAATTTTTGGTAAGAGTGGATCAAGTGGTAAATAAAGTGATGATGCACTCTCTAGTAGCCATTGCTGAAGTTTGGGAGCAGGTTCTATTCCCAGTGCTGACACCATCCTCCTGCATTACCTTCAGTTGGTTATTTTGCTTTCTGTGCCTCCCTTCTCACCTAATATCCTTTACTGGACTTCCTCAGACAATAAACATTTAAAGGCAATTGCAATCTTTCCATAAAAAGTCTTCCACTCTGATCCTCATTCTTACAATAGGAACGTAAAAATGATGAGCAATACTTTTATTTGTGGACAAACTAATGTATTTTGATAGTTGCTCCTTTTCAGAAATATTTTAATCATATAAGGCATTGATCACAGCATTCTGAGAGTCAGTGTGCTTTTTTTCCCCCCCTTTTTTCTTACCCCTTCCCCCACTAGTAAACAAGCACGGTGCTCAAGTAATATCATTTAGTCTTTTTTAATGCACTGCATGTGAGTGGATGCATGCATTAGTCATTGCTAGTCCTTGGTGTGAAGTCTGGGATCCCTAAGAAGAATCAGCATTTTGCACATCATCTATGGACAATAATTTATTTTAACCCGACAGATTTTATCCATTGTGGATTTTTACCTAGCAGAACAAAATTCAAATGTTTCCTAAAGTTCTGCCAGGCAAAAAAAATCAAGGATAAATGAAGATTCAATATTGGAAACTGAAACATATGAATACTATGTGTGTTCTAATGTGGCATTTCTGGAGAAATCTGCGTAACAGATAACATTCAAGATAACATTCAAATTAATAATAATAACAAAAATATCTGAGAGTTTAGTGAATTTTTATCAAATCTGAGTTCAATAATTTTGACCTGGAATCACATATTTAATCCCTTTTCCTAGGCAAAATGGAATATCTTTACTGGAGAGAATTTTATACAACCAGTCATGCTTTAGAAAGAAGATAAATAGTAGGATCTTTGTAACTTCTTTGTGGATGAAAATGCCTTTTCCAAAGAAAAGGCTGCACAAAAACCACTAAGCACCTTAGCAAGACAAAAAGGCACAGGATCTCCCTGTATACCAGCTTGTTATATAGTACTTTAACATTATCTACTATGTCATCTACTCGTATTTCTTATCAGAGTGGACTTGTCATCTTACCCAAGATTCTGTCACTCTTAGAACTCTGTTGTCCTCCAGTACTAGTTGAAAGGTCCTCTGGCACAGGCATAGGTTCATCTGGATCATCTGGGACATCACTAATTGGAGGACTTTCCTTTCCTAGTAGTGAAGAAAGTAGCATCAGTTAGTCATCAGAGTAGCCTCATTTTCAAATATTACCATAAGAGGAACTACAAACCAAATAAAACTTAACAAAACCCCTAAACACTATCTAAACCATGATATTCTCAGGACCAAAACCTACTCTCCTGCAGGGAAAACTTCTTATGAGTGCAGGGGAATTATATTTGTGAAAAGAATGCATGCCAATATCTCTTCCAAATTTACTGAAGGCTGGATACACAGTCATCAGCCTTACCATTCTGGATATTTGTAAGACATATGTATGTTATGTTCTCCAGCTGCTACATTCAAAAGATCCAGTTTAGCCAATGCAGGCCAACAGATTAAAAAGGTTATCAAATGGACACCCTTCGTAAAAAATTTTCTTTATTCCACAAGTACTCCGTGAAAGCACACTCAGATTGGCTTCAAAGACATAGTGAAGTCTAACCTACAAGTATTCTGGGGTTCCAAAAGAATTACCCCAAAAGTAAAATTTTATCTTCAACTAAAAAGTCAACTACAGCTTCAGCAAGCTTCACCAACACCCACAGATCAAGCTTTGGCTGGTCCTTGTGATTAAAAGCAATGAAGTGCCTGTAATTCCCAGGACTTCTTAAAACATGGACAGAGATCATTCAACACATGACTTCAAGGGTTTTATTGTCTTTTATTTGCAAAGAGGAAACAAATGCCAATATCTTGTGTACACAAGGTTTTGCAGAGAAAAACAGTTTGGTGCTTTAATGCATTATAAGTATTGTGGAACTGTTTTAGTGCTGAATGCAATACAGTAAGAAAAAGAACTCTCTTGCTAAGTACTGCACTTCCAGAAATGGTGATGTTTCTTGGTTCAGCTCTCAATAACAGCACACATGTCCTGCCCACAGTAATATCCCTGTCTTGCAGAGCTTCTTTTAAAATTACTTCACATATCTCTAATGAAAGCATCCCTTGGAAACAATTACCAAAAGAATTATCTAAGTGATAATTATCTAAGTGATTAGTTTCATTGACTATTACTAAAAGGCTGGTCTTTGCATTAATAGCAAAAAATAGAACAAGTCCAGAGCAGGATTTGAACCCAATAATGTTCACATAAGACCCTTGTCTCCAAAATGGAGATGTTACTAAATTACATTGATGCAATCTGTTAGACATCCCATGGCAATCAGCACACCAGCAAGGGCAGTAATTTCATGACACAAAGCCCTAAAAAATTAGTGGTTTTTCTCCTAATGAGAATTCCCTCATTAAAACACAAACATTTATTAAACCTGAAGACACTTATCAGAAGAGGAAAAACTAAAGCAAATATAGCTTACTTAAGTGACAGAAGTTTAGTGGTGCCAGTTATGGACTACATCTGAATGAAGCAAATGGTTTCCTCCCAGCTGGACGGAGCAAAGCATTGTGCTTTCTGATCTACACTGACCACAATGGTGAGAAATGACAGTCATCTTCCAAATGAGCAGTTTTGGCTTTTTTTCAAAAACCTTCGTTTAAATGAATAAAATGAGTGTTTGACTGCACTTCTTAATGATGCACATATCAAACTGTGGAAAAATCTCTGAGCAGGAGTGTTGGGAGCGGCATCAAGTCAACCATCTAAAATTGGAGCCAGAAAAACTCAAGGGTAATGAAGAAACAGTACTGCACTGGCAGAAGGACTAACTAGAGGATTTCATAAGGTCCCCCCATATCCAGTTTCTGTGGGTATTCTTAAATGGGCAAAATCACACCCACTGGATGCAAGTGCAAGAGCAAAGGTGGGTTGCATAAATGGAAAAGAGGGAATATGAATGTTACAGCAAAGGAAAGTAAAAACAGGAAGTAAGTTCTTTAAAACAGTTTTTGCCATTTACCATTTAGCTCCTTACTTAGTTATTTCTGTAGTCTTCTGGGATGTAAGGAACTTTATAGAACTGCCAGCAACTTTCCAACACAAGTCTCATCCTGCCAAGTTGAGGTATCTATTACAGATAGGATGGATGGGAGGAAAACCAGCTGAAATCTTTCAGTTTGTTCAACAAGTTTTCCAACACACAGCAAAAAAAAAATCCCCATGTTTAATCAGAGGGCAAGCGGCAGCCAGGCAGCTCTCTTCACACTATCTGTGGGTTAAGGAAATTTGTTAAAAAGTAAGAGTAACCAAAAGCCACCTGCATCTTCCAAGGATTAAACTGCGCTCCCAGTTACAAAAGAAGTTGGTGCTTTGACTTAGTCTAGACTGAGAACATTTACCCTAAAAACCTGAAGAGTTTTTTTGACTACAAACCAATATAAACTCATAATATCAGACCTATGAGATAACAACAGATAGCAAATAAAATAAAATCTTTCTTAGTGTGTCATTAGGAGTCCTACAATATGCAGGTGTAGTGGGTTTCTGTGACTGGGTTTTGGTAGTGGGGGTGGGGGCTGTAGGGGTGGCTTCTGTTAGAAGCTGCTAGAAGCTTTCCCTGTTCCGGGGAGCCAATGCCAGCCGGCTCCAGGATGGACTTCCTGCCACTGGCCAAGGTCAAGCCAATCAGAAGTAACAGTAATGCCTCTGTGATAACATATTTAAGAACAAAGATTGTGGCACAAAATTCCAGCCAGGGAAGAGCAGAGGGAGAACACGGGAGCAACAATGCAGACACCAACGTCAGTGCAGAAGGAGGGGCAGGAGGTGCTCCAGGCACCTGAGCTGAGGCCCTGCAGCCCATGGAGGAACATCGGGGTGCAGAGACCCACCTGTAGCCCATGGAGAAGCCCATGCTGGAGCAGGTGGATGCATGTAGAAGGCTGTGACCCCGTGGGAGGCCCAAGATGGAGCAGGGTCCTGCCTGAGACCTGCAGCCTGTGGAGAGGGAAGCCCACACTGGAGCAGGTTTTTCCTGGGTAGGACTTGTGGCCCTGTGAGGACCATGCCAGTACAGCTCATTCGTGAAGGACTGCACCCCATGGAGGAGTGACCCACGGGACAGCAGTTTGTGAAGAACTGTTGCCTGAGGGATGGACTCACACTGGAGAGGTCCATCAGGGACTGTCTCCCGTGGAAGGGACCCCATGGGAGCAGGGGAAGGACTCCTCTCCCTGAGCAGCGGCAGAAACAACAACTGACCATAACCCCCATTCCCCATCCCCCTGAACCGCTGGCAGGGAGGAGGGAGAACATGGAAGGAAGGAGAGGTGGGGGGAAGGTGTTTTTAAGATTGTTTATTTCTCACTCTTTGGCTCTTATCCTGTAAGTAATAAATATAAGTAACCCGTTAGCAGACAAGTACTTTTGCAGTGGTGAACTCTTTGGTTCACTAAACAGGTATCAGTCTTCTATTTGTAAAATTAGTAGGCATTTGCCCAGGTGGCATGAATCAGACTAGTCTCGTGGACTTGGTGAGGCAGGAGCTTGAGATTGGATATGCTTCCCTCTTTGCAGGAGACTGCACTTAAGAAAACTCAGTAAACTTGACTTTAATGACCCATTTAATATAATTTGATTTCTTGTTACACATGATTGAGAAATCCCTACACGCAAAAAGACAGGGTAAAAATAGTGAATTTAAAATAAATCCATTTATTTTATCTTGGATTCTAGAGCATCATATTTGCATTTCATGCCTTAACTACATCTAAATCATTACCCATGGTAAGTTTACTACTGCATGGCAATCTTACAGATATGCAATCTCACTAACATTCTTTGCCAATGAATTTAGAATTGCAAAGGGGGTGGGGCAAAGGATGGAATGCTTTCCCATTTAATTTCCAGCAGACATGCCCAGAACAATAACTGATTGAAGGAAAAGGAGCTCAAAACCCCTCAGCACCTAGTGGCCAGTACTGGGGAAAAATGCTAAACAGAGTGAAGTAAAGTATAAACAATGTAATCTGATCTTGGATGGAGAGGGTGTTTTTTGGTTTTGGGGTTTTCGTTTTTGTTTTTGTTTAATTACTTATTAGAAAGAGCCACCTTATCTATAGAGTTGAATTTCTGTTTCTGGCACTGCCACTGATTTGTGGTGCTCTTGGTTTCTACAAAAATGGGGACAGCTTCACTTGTAGTCTGTATCAAACATGCCTTCAATTCAGCCTGCATCTCTGAAAGATGGTCTCAGATTTCCAAACACTGCCATTTCTGTGTGAAAATACCCAGAGTAGAGCCTATCTCTAACAACAGTGTCTGGTAAAACACTCAACTTCTCTCTATTTGAGTTTCCTCATCTCTGCCGTAGAAATAAAATTGAAGGCATAAGGATGAGAGAAAGGGAAAAAAGTGCCCAGCCCAGTAAAGTTTTAACATCCTTTACTTCTGTCAAAAGTCCACAGCCTGGTGTTCCTTTAACACGTCCATCCAGTTCTGAGAGCAGTTTGGTTCATAGCAGGATGGTGCTGGTGGTGCTACAACTGTTGAAAAAAAGGCCAGGGCAGATTTCCTACAGAAATCCCTATCCTGTCACAATCTAACATTGGGTGTACTTAATACCAAAGGTTGTTTCCTATGGAAACACTAGAATCACTGGAGAAATCATGCAAAAAAAGCAACACAGAATTTCTCTGGATGAGAGTCAAAACCCAGTTCACGTCTCCTTTCCACTAGCAAAAACTTAAATCTCCAATGATGAGAAGAGAGTCACTGCAATGGGAGCCAGGCTCTCAGGTAGCAGACACCAGCCCAGGATACACTCACTTCCACCTTTCCAGGACCTATCAAGAACATCATATGCAAACCTCTTCTTCCTGCTTTTGCAGAGCCCAGCACAGCCTGTTTTGTGGTAGGGGATCTTTTAATGTTAGATGTGGATACAGTTGTACCACTTTTTCACCTTCCTTAACTGTTAGGCACTACTAGAACAGAGAAAAAAAAAAAAAGGCAGGAAAAATACTGCTTGTTAAGTGAGATATTATCTGTGTTTTCTGACTCTTGTGTATGGGTGCCGGATACCGTTTGGTTAAATGTATGTCAGTTCTCTCCTCATTTCAGAACTGCAACTGCTTGCCTCATGAAATACCGCTTTCAGGAGAAAAATAAAAAGTGTGAACTCTGTGTTAGTCACACAGTATTTCAGTTCCTCTAGGAGTCAGCCATGCCTGGATTCCCAGAGGCGGGAATGCCAGTGTGCTCGTAGGGTTTGGCTCGCTCACACTCCTTTTATTCTGTCTTGGCCCAGCAGGCCCCTGCCACACCTGAGTCAGCTGCAGCTGCGTAAAGCACATGGCTGCAAGACACCGCTGTTGAGCTGAGGAGACTGTTTCTAGAGACTTGTTTCATTTCTGGCTTAAAAACCAAAACGCCCCAAAGAAACCCACCAAATCAATTTAATTTTTTTTTTTTTTTTTTTTACACAACCAAGTGGGCTAGTGAACCAAGTCACGTAATTCCATGGACCCAGAGAGTAAGTTACACCTGATAAGCATTACTCATAGAACAGGAAAAATAAATAAAAGTGTTTTAAAACTGTCAAGACAAAAAATCTCATGCTCCTGAAACTGTGCAATTGTTTGACTTGTTCCCTTGTCATGCAAGGAAGCCTCCCAGAAGCATGTAAAACCCCAGAAGAACACAAGGGGGAAAGCTCCTTTCTGGATTCACCAGCCTATGAGAAAGAAGTAGAAAACATCCCTGTAGCTTCAGATCCTCCACTTTTGAGGTCTAATAAGAGCTTACAAGCAGACAGTATCTGTGGAACCTCATCCAGCAAGCACTAAACATTGAATGTTTTTAGTGAGTTCACTCACTAAAAAGCTGAGTTCACAGACTACTCATATCATAAATGAAAGTAAATTACCAAGTTCTTTCTTTGGCCAGTTGCTCACAAATCCATCTAAGGACCTAATACAACTCACAGCCTCTGCTCACAGAAAGTACCAGATGTTCAGTGGCAGAAATGGCAGGAAGAGTTCAAAGCTGACTTTTTTTTTTCCCTTTAATCTGTTTGTGTAGGTCTACCTCTTGTCAGAGGTAACTTTCTTTTTCAAGAAAATCCTCTCTCACCACAGAATAGTACTATTGCAGGATATGCTAGAAAAGCTACAAGGCACAGAAAAGTACTACAGTCGTTCAAATTGTGGAAAACTTTGAGAGCTACAAATTATATACACAGATATTCATCTATTATGCATATATTTATATACACACAATCATTCAAAATGGTAAAGTTTCTTGCAAGTCTTCCCTGTCAAGGGAGAAGCAGACCACAAGGCACGCAAAGTGTTTGACCTTCTAATGCACTCCTTGAGTCAAAGCACCATCTCCCACACTGCTCCTCTCCTTGTCAAAACAAAAAAAAAGCAACTCTAGTAAGAAATAGCAGGTGTGGAGCTCAAATTCACATTGTGGTAAAGAGTACCACAATGGTTAGGTGTGGGTATCCAGGGTAGTCATGCTGCTGCAGAGGAAGAGGAGGTCAGCACTCCTCTCCTAAGGAGCTCACGCAAGCAGGAAAGGGTTTCTGCAGCAGGCAGAGGAGCTGGACCTGATTCATGGTGCCTCTCACTGCTCCGAGCAGATCCACAGTGCATAAAGGATTAAAACCCCACTGCTTTTTCGTTAGGGCCACACAGGTTTCACGCACAGTGTGCAGAGGACAGGTTTTATTTCATTTACAAATTGGTTCAGCATGCAACAAAACAGTAATGTGTAAGTATATCCAATATATACACAATTTAAAATTGGTTACCTGAGGAGGGGAGTGCAACATGCCTCCACAGGGCTGACTAGGAATGACTTCCCTATAATAAACATAACTGGTAATCTTCTGTTGGCATGAAAGATTATTATATTGCTGCCCTTTCAGACAGAATATGTGTCTGATTTTCAATTCTCAGATGACATTAAAAGTCCTCGGTTCCAATTTTTGACAAAACTTCTCAAATTTTTTAGAAAGGAGGAAGTATTAAAAAAAAAAAAAAAAAGAGAGAGAGAAAGAAAACTGTATTCATATATTTCAGGAAAACCCAGTGACCTGGTCACCCAGACTGCACCCAGATCTTGACCAGCTGCCTAGCTATGTATACCTGGAGGGTCCACCTACAGCTGGACCCTCAAAGTCTTGAGCCAGCAGTGCCCAAGATGTGCCTCTTAAGAAAGAGCTGCACGCCCAGGTGTCTGACGTGAGTGGCCCCAGTGATGGTGGCTGTCATGCTCCAGGCTGAACACTAAAGGTGAAAACTGAAAGCCATTAACTGTTGCAGCTGCCAACTTGTTAGGGAAACTAGGAAAGGGACTAACTTGTCCTTTTTCAACTGCGAGGCACCATGGAATGAATATATGCTATCTTGCTATCTTGCTAAGCTAATGTTTTAAGGACTCAGTTTCCAAGGAAGTTAAGAATATCCCCCAGGAATATCAATACGGGGTAAGACTGAAAAATACTATCCATGCCATCACAGGGCAAATTTTAGAAACAAATTATCCTCTTGGACAAAAACAGTTACAAGCATAAAGCCTAATGCCAATTAGTTCTCTTTTTTTTTTTTTTTTCCTTTTCGGCTGTTTTGAAACATTTGTAAGTAAAACTGAATGCTTTGGAAAAAAGTAAAATAACCCTATGTGGTAAATACAGCTTGCTTGATTTTAATTAGTATTTGTGCCCCCTCCCACGTGGTGAACATTGTTTGTTCTATATTTATTTTGTAACAATCAGAATTTTGGTCCCAAAAGGAATGGTGTAAACGTGCACCTGACTATGCTTCAGGATACACTATCCCAGGTTAATGCAAAATTACATCTATGCTTCTATATTCCCTTGACTTCTTTACTTACACAGTTCCTTTTAAAAAAATCCATGCACCGTTGGGCTTGATATCAAGTGATATCATTAATTATATCTCAATTCCCACTCTGGTTTGAAAAAAGACCTAAAGCAATTTTATTGACAACAAGAACATTGTACTGTGCTAGAAAGATGAGCAGGAATTTAGTATTTTCTTTGTAGAAGTATTTGTTAAGGACCTCACCTGAAACCTGGGACATATCTTGAGCCTCATCTGTTTCCATTTTCCTCAAGTTATCTGAGAAGAGAGGAAGAGCCTTATGTTAATGCAAAACAACGCACATACACACACATAAAGAAAGAAAAAAAAACCAACCTTACACACACACAGAAGGAGAAAGAAGGGGAAAGGAAAAAAAAACCAACCCTTTGCTATTTAACTATAAGATTATCTGGGAAGAATAATGTATTTTTCTCTTTATTTCCTCCCTGCATACTTGCTGGAGTATCAGACTGGCACAGACCTTGATCCTTTGAGAAACAGCATTACAAAGATTTATAAAAATATCATTACAAGCACAGGAGGACCAAATTTGTTATTTATTGTTAATTTCCTACTGCATAATAACCCAAAATGCAAACTGACTGCAACAAAATTAAGCAGAAAATTAAATGGCCCTGGGTCATTGTAGGCACAGAATTCATTCTCTTGGTTGATCCATAGTTATGTTCTTTCTAATTTACTGAGCATGCATCGATGAACCTTGAGTCAGCTTGGTGACACACGTACAATCAGCAATCAAAAAACGAAGCAATTTGCTGAAGAATGTCTCATTTACCCAGGCAGGGCTGCATATCTGAGCAGCCACCGCCACTACCTCCATTAATAATGAATACACCTCCAGCCGCGGCAGATGGGCAGAGCAGCAGCTTCAGGCTTTGGCCCCTCGCTCGCCTGGGAGGCCTTCCTTCCGACCACACCGGCTTGGCGCTGCACAGGGGAGAAGTGCAGCTCCCGAAAATAGCGAAACAAGCCCAGGAGGGAAAGGGAACCCGTGCCTTCCTGTTTTGCTGACAGATGGCTGGCTCCTCGGCATGGTGAGCCATACCGGGAAGCTCCTGCCCTCTGCTTGCGAAACACTATCTTCTGAGGAGCCAGTGACCACAAGCACCAGGGAGAAGCGTGTGGAGGGTTAGTGGCGTAGAAACAAAATTCAGGTTTTCAATTGGAAAGGGACCCTGAAGGTCCCAGGGCTCGAGCGCCGGCTACAGACAGCTGGTGGCCCATTGGATAACAGATGTGCTGCTGGAGCAGGTACTCCCAGCACAACCTGGTCCCCACCCTGAAGAATGACATGGACAGCTCAGGTGGGAAGGGAACAAAGAGCCTACAAGCTCTTCATTCAGCCATGTTATGATAGGTCACATCTTTGGCTGGTGCAGGTGGCTTGACATCCTACCAAGCAGAGAAACTGTTCTTTGCTGTTCCTTATAACTGAAATGCCTGTGCCAACAAGCCTGTTTCCTGGAATTAAAGAAGCATATTCTTGAGGGTTGAAAGCGAAGGAGGATGTAGTTCAAGTTCCTAAGAAACGGTTCAACTTTATCCTAACCTTTCTACCCCAACTTCCATAATTTTTTTTTCCAAAGGAATATCATGAATCTGCTATCCAGCAAGCTGCAGTGTGAAAGTGTAACAGCTGTAATTATGCTTATTAATTTCATTTTATGGTCTCCTTACTTGCCTCTGAATGTCAACAGTACATCTCAGATCCAATATACTGCTGCCCCCTCCCTTTCGCCTTACAAATCCTGGCTGTCTCACCAGGTCCACACTGGACTTGCAAAAAGAGAGCATGTAGACCGGAGGGCTGCAAACAGACAGGTTGTGGAACAGATTTCGGTTTATGAAGTTTGCAAAAAAAGTTGCTTATTCTCACAGAACATCTAACATGTACCATTAACCCTGCTTAGTATCCAATAATGCTCTGTCTTTCTTTATTCTGCTCTTAAACTTTAATTCCAGACAGACAACTTGTTTAATGTCTATATATAATTCTCAGAAATTACTAAAGCCGTGCAAAACACAAAAAGCCACCTTCCACTCAACAATTTGCACTGGTTCTTATGGGACTGAAGAGATTTCAATAGGTCCATTTTTAATTAAGTAGTCAGTGGGAAATGCAGCTTCTCTTGCAGGAGGGAAAACCCTATAATTGTAGCCTGCTCAGTTACTGGAAACACGGTGTATTTATGGCAGGTGGTATGGTACAAGTGCCTTATTTCTCCAGCAAGTACCACTGAACACAAAGAAAGAAAAAAAGAAATGCCTGTGCATTTACTGCTGCCTTCAAGGGTCACCTGGCTACTGTTAATCAGTTGATCACTATGCATTTTTTCACAGAGGACAGTGAACCCTAACTGACCGAAGGAAACATCCCAAGAAAATACTGATCAGAAAGGAGTCATCATCATGAAAGGTACTTTATTCCTACTGAACCTGCCTTCTCCCTACTGCTAGGGCTTCAGGAAGACTGGAAGGAACAAAGGGAGGAGATGTAAAGGTGGAAGTTTCTTCTATTTTGTATTCCTGAACTTCCCTGCCTTTGGCATGACAAGCCTTACATTCAGCATTTCTGCAACTTAAGCTGCACACCTCTGAGCTGTACTTCTTCCTGCCTTTTGCTGCCATCAGACAGAATTCAATTTGAAAACACTTCCCAATTCTTAAATGGAGAGGTAAACTATGGCATGGATTTTTTTTGTTTGTTTGGTTGTTTTTTTTAATGGAGGTAAACTGGAATACAAATTGTTGGGGGTTTTTGGTTTCGTTTTTGTTATTTTTTTTTTTAGTGGAATACTCCTTGCTTGATTTGTGTGAGGTGTGAGGTTACCTGTCCTGAAACACATCTGCCCTCAGATCTCACACTAATAACTACAGGATTTATCCCGGATTTAGGTGATTTTAAGACATTCAGCAAAGCTGATCCATTTCCTGGGGATGAAACACAGGGAGAAAATAGAGCTGGTGGAAGAGTTATGATGGAACAACTTTTCCCCCCTCCATCAGCAATTACTTAGCACAATTAAACATGGTTCCTAAATGCAGAGTGAGATTCGTAAATAGTAAGAAATTGATAAAAGCAAAAAAAAGACCTTTAAAAAATCCTCAAGAGTGTTTTGAATCCCTCCCAGAGGAGAACTGTACTCCTGTGGTATCTGGTAAATAATAATGAAATCCCAGCTGACTTCAGCTTTGGCTCTGTATCAGCAAAGAATACATGACAGGACATCTCCCCTCCCCTCCAGTTCTGCAATTAGCCATGCATAGGTTTTGGTTCTGTCTGTTAAAAGGTTTTTCACACTGGACTTGAGCATAACATGTCTTGGGCTAAATTTTAAGTGCTAAGAGTAGACCTTACCTCTTTGCCTTTGATATGCTAAATCTATGAATAGGAAAATATGCCCTGTTTTGCCTCCCTTTCCTTTTCTGAAGAATCAGCAAAGACATTGTCACTGTATGGATATGAGGATTTGCACTAAAGCATCGGTTATCAATTTGTAAATTAATAAATCTTTACAAAAATTTTTCTAAAGAGCAATGTTTTAGAAATTTTTATGACATGAAACCCTAAATTACTGGCAAGAAAAAGATGTTTTGTAATTTTACATTGTTTAAGTTTTATCTATGAATCAAATTTGTCACTAGCCTAAGAAGTGTGTGTATGACTTCGTTATCTTCAATGCAGTAGCATCTGTTTAGGTTATAAGCTAATTTAGGAGCCTGAAGTTAGAAATCAAAAGCTGGGTGGGCACGTGATTGAAGCAATCCTGCTCTCAAATGCTGTGTTGCTCTCATTTATAGCAGGAAAGGGATCAGCACCCAGGTAATAACAGATAATCCTTCTATTTAGGAATACAATTAGCTTCAAAGTTTGGCCCCTTATTACAGGAACTACAAAATAGACAAAATTCCCTTCAAAAGTGATAAAACTATTTCTTCAAGGTTGTTCAGGTAAAGAACTCTAACCTGTACATTTTCCTCTTCAGACTATGAATACCAGATTCAGAGATGAAACAACCATAATCTTTTGGAAAAAGAATCAAATATTGCAACCCTAAGATAATTAATAATCAACACAAAAAAAACCTGAAAGGCTGTGTTGATTTTGTTTCAAATAAGGAAGCACCTAAGTGACCATGCTCACACAAAAATTTTGGATTAAAGTTAGTCAGCATTTGTCCATGTTATCACCTTGAGTCCAAAGAACATTTACATGTGACTGATTTTCCTCCTTGAAGTTCTCTATAGAATATAACTTGTGCTATATCTTAACAATACATCAAAATACACTCTCTGAATCAGTGAGGTACTTCTCTATTTATACCTACTGTCAATTACAACAAGAAATGGATTTAGGACCTTTTAGAATTCCAGGTGTAAATAGGAAGAAGTCATTGCAAGGTCAAGATTTTTTAATCTTTCAGAATACAGCAAATTAATTATTTGTAAATCTTGGTTTATTATTTCATCTCCCACTTTACAATGCAAATTCAAAAGTAAACCTCCTTGTTGAGAAAATGAATGCTTAGAATTTATACAATGCTTCATCACTTCAAATAAAGCTTGTGTAAGCATGTCAGTCCTCCTACAAACCCTGCTCTCTTAGGATATTAAAGGATCCCAAGACTGGGACATTGATGTGATTCAGTGAAATGACCTAATCCACTGCTAAAGATGAGCTGTGTTTTTACCTCCTCTGTGTTTCCCAAGCTACATATATACTGACTTCTTTGGGACAAGATGTGCTCCACACTCAGCACACAGTGAAACCTCACTTATGGTAAGGAAATGAAATCAGATACATTGACATTTGCAGAACCACTTTGGACTTACACCACAACACCTAAATTCAGAGCTGTCCTTCCATCTACAGGTAGCTCTAGCTCTGCTGCTGCAAGGAGTCCACAAACGTATACCACACACAGCTGCATGCTTCCTGACAATTTGTAGGCATAGCCTTGCTGAGCAGACAGAAAGGTCCCTGAAGGTACAGTCCAGTCTTGAGTGCACCCCATTGGGGCAGGTCCTTTCCATGAAACCTCAAAGCAGAAAATGAGCACTCACAAAGCCTTGAGGGGCAGAAAATTAACTTTCTACAAGGGACCTGGTATTCTGCAGGCGCTTTTGCAAATATACAAAGAGAGGGGAAGGTGTGTTCCTCAGCGGTGGGAGCTCCGGGTTAACTGCGACAGAACGAACAAGCAAAGAGGGAAACCCCAGCCCTGCTTCCACAGCCACCTTGGGGAAAGGTCTGACTTTGCAGCCCCCGCTTATGCAAGCTGCCCTGCTACAGGAAAAGGGACCGCTCGTGCAGGTCACTGGAGCAGCTGGCCCTAATGGAGTGCTGGTGTGTGAGCACGTCTCCTCTTTGTGGTCTGTGACATGTCTCATTGGCTCCTCATCACACAGGCTGCAGCTTTACCAAACAAAAAATCCAAACCAGCAACCAAAACCATAAAACCCCAACCTGCTTTAAAACCTAAATTGAAGTAAAGCTCCTAAAACGGGTCCTAGATTCAACAGCCCATGACATACAAAGTTTAATAAATAAATTAACAAAGCAAAAGGAGGCTGCAGCCTCGAAAACACAGTAGAACTAAACACCTATAGCCCGTAACATACCTGACAGAAGAATGTGCACACTAAAAAGAGGTTAGGAGTGATATGTGATCACATATGTTTCATAAGTATTTTGGGATTTAAGTTGGGAGTTGCATCTACTTGCAGAATGGCAGTACAGCTGCATTTCTAACTGCACCAGAGGGTCTCAACCTACCAGAACCAAGCCTCTTGCATCCACTGATGTCAAGGAGTGTGAGGCAACATCCAAGAGAGGAGGTGAATAAAGGCACCATTGTAAAAGGATTTAACATTTAGCTTCCTTTTAAACCAAAGACCTATTACATATATTTTTTTAAATAGGCTTGTAACCTTATATACAAATGTGCTACATACGACTGAACATGCAACGGGAAGGCTGTTAAACACGGAAAAAAAGGTAATCTGTATTGTACAACCGATCTTCAAATACTTGAAGAAAACTGCTAGAATCCTACAAACTAGTTTTAATTAAAAGCATCCAATATCTCAGCAAGCAGCTGATAATTAGCTTTATTATTGTAATATAATATGCTTCACTTCACAATCTCTCTGAATGACTCTACTTTAGAACCATTTTAATTCTATTTTTAATTTCCACCTCATCACACAGCTCAGTGTAAATAATAACTACAAAGCTGAGGGGTGGTCCTTTCTGAAAACTAAAAACTGAGGGTCATAATAAGCACTTTAATGTCCTTCCATTTCTGCTTAAAAAACCAAAACAAATACCTCCAGGTCTTTTAAAGGACTGCATTAAAACAGAAAAAAAAGGTTAAAACTAAGTGAATCAATTTCTCTCCCTCTGCATTAATTCCGTATTCAGCATTTCCTACATAGTCTAGGGAGATGTTTAGTTTATTCAGTCATTTCTCTGTTCCTGCCTAGTGTAAATTCTGGTTAACTACACGAATTGACAACACAATTATGAGCATAGAGTGAAATTTCGAAGGAGAGCTCCTGTCTGCAAAATGAAGGAAGCACTGTAATTCAACACACAAGATTAAGAAAAGAACTCTGCTAACAGTGGAGATGTGAAACATTTATACGTCTGGCACGTGTAAAATTAATTTCCATGTTAGTGAACAATTGTGAGGGTGTAAAAAAAGTTGTCTCAAAGATCCCACGTAATTCTCAGCTCTTTGGGAATTCTTTTTCAAAGCACTGACAAATGACAAAAAGTACATGTTGGATACCAGTTGTGTTTTCCATACATGCTCTTCTTAGCATTCTCTGTGCTTGAGCTATATTCACATAACAATTCATCGCTAAAGGAGATAATAAAAAGAAATCCATTCTTTTATTGACTTTGTGTGCAAATTACTGGACTTGATATCATTGCAAATATGAAAAAGGTTCTTCCCTCAAGATTTTGAATTGCAACCAGAGTCATTATAAATTGTTTCCACAATATGAGAAAAATATGAAGGTAATTTTCCTAATTAAGGCCAAGTTTTATTAACTCATTAAACCCTGTCACCTTTATTCACTAAAAATCAAGCAGAAAAGTGGAATAAATTCACCATGACAAAGAAAATGCACACATTTCCATCTTATAAATAAACCTACTATAAAAGGTGAGGGGTGTAAATTAAGGCACTCAATCTAAGAACACAGCACATTCTCAAGTGGCCAAATTGAGCTTTTGGATATTCTTCCAGGGCTCTCACTCAAGAGAAGGTAAACAGCACATGCAAAACTGTAGCTTTTGTATCTAGGATTTTGTATACAGGATTTGAATAGTGTAGGATCTCCTCAGCACAGCATATCTAAATATGCAACAGAGAAAACATAAAAGAATCCCTCTACATCTAGAATTGTTATTGCCAAGTATCCCCAACAATATATCAGTAATTAATTGGTCAAAATTACAGGAGGTTTCAGTAACTGTGCTTCATGATCACAGAATTGCTTCCTAATTTCCCTTCAAAATGTTTAGGCTGTTATGGATTATTAAAGGAAATTACCAGAATATTAGACATCTGTGTGATCTCCCCCCCTCCACTCCCCCTCCTTTAAATAAACCTAAAAGTAACTTGTAAAATTAAAATGAATTAGCAAGTTCCTCCACACTGCAAATTTGAGTTAACTCACTCTGCTTTTGCATATATTTTGGATCCAATCTACTATGGACAATTCCAGCTTTATATTTCAGCTGCTGTGCTGTTCTCAGTGAGTTGAAACAAGCGGAAAAACGAAGCAATTCAGTGGGGAATCAGATCTCTCTTACAGAGCAAGTTTCTCTTTTACTGAGAAAGCTAGAGCAACTGGGATCAGAAGAAGAAATGTAAATCTTTCACATGAAATAAGCAAAATAACCAAAAGAAGTGGACAGTTCCCATTGCTTAAAACATATGATGATTTCAATGTGACTGCTCATCAAAACCTGCAGTCTGAATGGCCTTTTGAGGCATTTATACAGGAAACACGAGCGTGCCATGCAGGTTCTGAACCTGCACTATCCCATCCCCATGAACTTGCAACAGTGCAAATAAAGCTAAGAACATGCATATATCTTCTCAGAACTAGGATCTACTTTTGCAGTCACTGTTGGCAATAACCTGTTTAGTGCAAAAAAACCTGTAATCTCTTCTTGTTCACCAGCTTAAAGTACGGAGGAAGGTGTGTCTTAAAGGAGAAGGGTAAGGCAGAAGTTGTTGCATCGTAATAACGATGCATCACAATACACCCTATGGTACTAACATAATTCTGTTTAAATTTAGGGTGCAAACAAAACTCTCCAAGTTGTAGTTAGGTTTATGTATTGATTACATACATAGGGACGAAAAGCCACAGCTCACCTTGGAAGCAGGGAGGCTCCCAGCTGAAGTCTGTTCCTTTTACTGGATAGCTACCAGAGAGATAAAAATTGCAGCTACTTTGGATGAGTGGAAGGTATCTATAGCAGCCTCCCGTTTAAAAATTGCCATAAAGCTGACAGGACTGAGGCTGCCTGCCTTGCTTCAGATGATATTCACACTCATATCTAAATGCTGTTCAACTCCAGCATTGGGGTGGGGAGCAAAAATAATCTTTGGATTATAGAAAAAATACCAGTGAGGAATAGGTCTTTTCTCTTTTGACTATTGCATTGAGTTGCAAGCATTTAAAAGGCTTCCCAAAGAACCATACTCCCAGAAAAAAATGATCAGAGCTCTTACCTTCCACTCCTCAAGTGACATACTGTATTCCTGGTATCCTTCTTCCTTTCCGAGTGATTTTATACTTGCTGGAAAAGTGGGGTTTGTCACTTGGGAGGGGAATTCCAGGGGAGCCCACTACAGTGCCAGCAGCGCATCCTGCCGTACTCTCATAAGGATGAAAACTTTTTCCAAAAATCCCATTACTCCTACACTACATTCTACTACTTTACTATGTTTTCTTTGGTCTAATTCTATTACTTTTAATAACAGTAGAAAGTAATGACTGGTCAAAATGTAATCAAGTACATATGTGAATCTTGACCGAAAAATAATAAAATTCACAACAGACCCAGCTCTTCTTGCACATAAAACAGAACGAAAAAAAATTCCCCCTGTCTTCGGTGGAAGTTTTCCTGACAAAGAGCCACACAATAAGCCTGTGATCCATGACTTGATATCCTCTGGACTTTTTAAGAGAACGCTGCCAAAAATGATCTGCCAGAACAGCATACGATTCATTATGCCCTTGTTTTCTGTTGCTGAAATACAGACTGGACCCATTTCATCGTTTTCTGCAAGATTGTGGCGTTAGTATAAGAAGTACCTAAGCTCAAATCAAATACACTTGGAAATGTTTTTGGCTTCATTTTGAAATTATCCAATCTTAATGATGAGAAAGACATTTTGCATTGTTGTAAAACTCTGTGGACTGATTCTCCAGTTACATTTCTGCATTGCTATGCAGTGGAAGTGGCAGGCAGATCAGATTTTTGATATTAAGGTTTACGAGGGAAACCAAAACTGCTATAGTAATGCTAACATGGAGACTACTGCATTTTTTTACTGTATACTGCATGTAACAACAATGACAAAGGTATTCTTCATGCTTGTGTAAGGAAACCAGCAACCAGACCATTCCCAGAGGGAACACTGGCAGCCGGGAGCCGAGGTTGAAAGTCAGAGGTGTATCACAAGCCTGTCTCTACTGCAACTCCTGTGTATGGGACCTACTAAAAATATACCAACTCACTTTGCTCACTTAAGTGAGTTAAGCAGTCACCCTGAGAAATACTCAGCTGGGATAAATGATGCACATAGGAACAGTGTCTAAACTTCTCCAGTTACTGGGACCATGAAGGGCAAAGAGACACAAGTCTTCTTTCATGTGTTCCTATCATTACATTGGCCCAGAGAGATTAGTGATCTTTCTACCTCTTTAAATACCAGGGTCCACCAGTCCTTTCTGACTGAATTAGGACAGTTAGTGCAATTTCATATTATGCCTCTGCATTCCTGTCATTTCACCTGGAAGCCATACCCAGTAGGTAGAGGACTCTTGCAGGTATCGGTGCATTAGGTTTGAAATCCTGGTTGCTGAGGATGACCAGCAATGGACTTCCAGTGACTTCCCATCTGGTCAGTCTACTCACTCAGTGGATAAACGTGATTTCTCCTTGGCTTTTTATGTAAAATTTACCTTGTCATTAGCAATATAATCTCTATTTCTATTTTCTTTCTAAACTTACAGTATATCAAGTTCTGAGCTTTGTCTAATTTACTCTAAAAAAAAAAGAAAAAAGAAAACAGGAAAAAGAGCACATGGATAGTCACCAATATTAATATTTGTGAGAAATCCTTTAAGATTGGAAGCATGTCTGGGGTAATAGAAACATGAACTAAGTAAACTGCAGAGCTCTGCAGTATTTTGGACACTTCCCCTCCCCACACAGTTCTCCTAAGGACAACCATGATAACGACAACTATCATTTTAAGAGCTCTTGGTTCCTGCACTTGGTCTACACTCAGTTGCTTGTGTCTCCAGGCATCCAGCTTCAAAGGTTTGATAAAGGCATACAGCCATTCAACTAAAACCTGGCAGAGCTTCGCTAGGGATTGAGGTATCTTGAGGGGTGGGGGGCATAGGTCTGTGTATGCATTATATCCTCTACTTTTAATTCTGTTTTTAGACAAACATTTTTGAGTCAAAATCAAAGCAGAGCATGCTAATATTAGAAAGAAGCTTCTGCTTGCAAGCAATGACACCTTTTGGAAAAGAAACTTAGTACCCACTGGTGTATGCTGCTGTTATACTGACCCATGAAGAGGAATATTGGGCATCACAAGGACAAATCCATTCCCACTTTCTAGACTTACAATTTCCTTCAGTAGAGAAAAATACCCCAAAAATAAAGTTACCTAAAGGCAAAAATTTGGTTTGGAAAATTCAGAAGCAACTACATTTTCATATAAGAATATGATCTCATCCCTCATTTTTCTATTTCACTAAGGCTCTAAACACTTTAAACTATGCGATTCACCAGCAAGGTGAAGGAGCAGTGCCACAAGCAACTCGGAATGTGCCCCTGTTCTTAGCTGATTATTCAGATAAAGTCTTTCCAAGTATTTGAAAGGAATTTTAGTACCTATTTCTAAATGCAGTATATTAATATGTTTTTTCTTTACATTTCAATGATAATTTATAATGCTTATTAGAGAGTCATACTACATGGTAGTCCAGTACGCATGTGAGCTACAATTGATGTGAGCAGTCAACCGAAGCTAACAGAGTGCATCTTTTAAAGGATTTGGACCTTACAATGCATTACAGCTTCAAAATTTAAAACGAAACTATTAAAGTCTAGCAAATGGGTTGTTTAATGCGAATGCATGAAAAATAATCAGGGTTATATACCTGGTTTATTTCATTTGGGGTTTTTTTTGGACATATGGACAGAAAACGCATACGGATGTAGCTTTGGTGGCACACAGATATTGAAAAGAAAAATAAGTAGTCAGGACGCTCTAATTGTAACTTCTGATCCCCCCACAAAGTCCTTTGAAAACACTGCTTACACTTACATGTGTAAGCAGATTCAATGAAAGGAAAAAGAAAAAAAACAACAAAGAAAAAAGGAAATAAAAAGTAAAAAGAAACATTATATTCTTCTACAATAATTTACATAGTTTAAACCAGTGGCCATACCAGTCTAAAAATTTTTGCATCTCACAAAACATCTCATTCTTTGAGATAATTTGCAATCATACACTACAAAATTTTCTGACACAGTATTATTAACTTTTAACAATGTTGAAAGCAGAATACTTTGCACAATGTCTGGCAGTATTACCATACCTTCTAAACCAAGGTAGAAAAGTAATCCAAGTAGTAATCAGGTTTCTTCAAGCACAAAATTAAAAGTTTCCTCAGAACGGACTGCTGCAGTGGGAACCCGTTTCTTCACAAACACAGTTTCTAACTACGCACATCTTCTTTAACAACGACTACGGAGCGAAACCGTCCCTTCACAGAGAGGGTAACTTTGCGGAACAGGGTGAAAGAGAACCTCCAGCTGTGACAGGCTGTATGGCAAGAAGGAAAACTTCTGGTGGCACCGCTATTCGGAAGTCAGCAACTTCTCCTCTAATACCATGTTCCCCTCAGGCGCACTGGGGCTGCTAATTTTAATATTTCCTAACAGTTTTGACAACCTCCGTATCTGCGTCCCCTCTGCAAACTACGGGAGCAAGCAACTGGAACTCGGGCTTTGAATGAACTGAAGTGCTGTGGCTGACTCGAGGAGGAGAACACAACACGGGTCTGCACTTGAATCAATGGACACCCCCATCCCGGCCAGTTCCTCATCTCTAAAATTTTAAGGAAGCGCTCCAAAACGCCTGGATTTACACACAAGCTGCGGCTCAATGTTTAAAAAAAAAAAAAAAAAGAAAAGAAGAAGCGGGTGGGACGTAGAGGAGGGGAAGAAATAGATGGGATGGGATAGCGGGACAGGGCTCCGCAGTCTCACACTTAACGCTACCGGCAATCCCTCCTGACCCGCGCACCGCAGCCGCCCGGGGCTGACCCGCCACCCCGGGGGCTGGAGCTGGTGCCCGCCCGGGACCCCCCGCCCCGCGGTACCTGCTACGCCGAGGCCGGGGCCAGCGCCGGGGCGGGCGGCAGCTGCGGCGGCGCCGCTCCATGTGCCGGCGCTCCCAGCGGGCGGTGGCTCCGCGCCCGGTCCCTCCCCCGCCGCTCCCGCTCTCCCGCCCGCCCCGCTCGGCCCCCACCCGCTCCGCACCCGCGCACGCCCCCGCCCCGCCGGGAACAGGGCCGGGGTCGGCGCAGTGCCTGGGACGGCGATGGGGCGGAGGGGTTTTACCTGTCGAGGCACCTGCTGCAGGGACGTCCCGCCGGCTGCCCGCAGCTGGAGGTGCGGGAGTGCGGGCGGGCTCCGCGCCGCCGGGCGCTCCCGGCACCGCGCTCATGCGGGTCTCCCGGCGCGGCGGGCAGCGACCGGGAGTCACAGAGCGTCAGCTGCATACATCCACCTGTAACGCTCCATCCAGAGCTCAGGCTAAGGGTTCAGATTATCCTCCTGTACTTCAACCCAGGCATTCGCGTCCAGCTCTTTTTAAGCACTTGAATTTAACCACCGGACCAGAACTTAAGCAACTTAAAATCGGTGGCAGAGGCAGTCACTGAAATGCTTACGCTTCAGACCAGAGAGCACGGCAAACCTGATGGAAGTTACTCATGCTTGGTAATTAAGCAGATATGCACTCTGTGGAGGATCAGGATCGCTTTTTTTTTTTTTTCCCCCCCTGTGCCTCAGTTCCTCGTCTGCAAGATGAGGATAATAAACTTCCTTTCTCACATCCTATCTTTATATTTGCTTTCATATGAGAAAAAAATTAAGTATAACTTTATGCATGTGAGCAATCTCATTGACTTCAACTGGACAATTCAGAGCCAAAAAGTTAAGCAAGCATGTAAGCATGGGAAAGATCAGGAGCTTAGAACACAAGCTCTTTGAAATTGTCTACTACTTAATAAAAGTTTGTAGTGTGCAGCAAAATTAGGTCTCCGAGGCTAAGTTGGGCTTCTTTTAGAACAGAAATGGTAGGACTATACCTGGGGATTTATTTCAGTCACTCCTTCCCTCAGAGAGGCCCTGCAGACGTGATTGCTGTGTTCTTCACAAACTAGGATAGTATCTGGATATGCTTGAGATGAACTAGGTATACCTAGTCCTTCTCAATTTTTTGATTTTTCACACTCTGTCTTTGAAGAGATGTAGAACCCTCTTTCTCCTATAACTTATGAGTAGACTTTATGGATTTGATAGTGTTGAAACTTGGAGGAAAATTCTTCTCATATTTATTCCAGAAGACCCCCATCTCTTCCCACAGGTTTGCATACAGGGATTCAAGTGCATTTTGCCAGTGGAATCACACCCTGGCAGAAAAAAGAAAGAGATTTAAAAAATATCCACAAAAAGATCCATTAAAAGGTGCCGCCATGTACTTAGTGATAGTACCTTTCTCCAGCAAATCACAAAAAGCTCAGCCTCAGCAGGACCAGGAATACGAAAGCAGAAGCTGGTTAACTCAAGGGAACACAGCAGCTTTCCACAGATACATGCCTTTGGATATTTTGAAGCAAAAGGACAAACACTCCACTGGGGAATGGCTCTTTCAGCAGCTCTTTGCTGCTCTCCTGTGCTTCAGCTGCCACAGGGCCCTGCGCTCCAGCGCACCAAGGGGGAACTGATTTGGTATGCATTTTTAAAGGCAGGTTTAACACTGCACAAGCCACAATGTCACATTAAAAATTTGATTCAAATGTTAAGGTCAGAATAGAGTTGCTAGACATGTATGAGCTGAGCCTGCTAAAGTCCAGTCTTGTGAATTGTGAAGGATCTTCTGCAACTCAATGCATTTAGGTTTGTTAACACTCGTAAGAGCTCTCTGCACTTAGCAGAAGGTGTGGAAGATCCTTTTATGGCTTGCGCCCTGGAGAAGGAGCAGCAGTATAGCTATGGCAGCACTGAACTCACGGGTGGCAGACTGCTCTCATGTACAGCAAGTTTCTTGCTGGGAGAACAGCACTGGGCATTCTGAAGGCAGGTCCACTGTCCCAGTGATGCTTGCCAAGCCCTGAACTACTCTGAAAAGATCTGTTAAGGCATAGTTGCAGATAGGCACTTAGGCACTTGCCTGAGGAGCCAGATTGTACAACCCTTTTCTTGCACTATTTCTACTGACACTGTTGGGAGTTTTGGATGAACTAAAGTGGGTTGTAAAGGATATAAGGTGGAGGCAGGTGTGGCCAAAAAAAAAAAAAAAAAAAGAGCGGCCTTATAGTTGTCTGATTCACTGCCAGCTAAATCTTATCACAGGTGAAATCTACTAAAGAGACTTTTCTGTTGTTATCAGATTTATTGTGGAAAGCATCTAACAAGGCTGAATAGTGAATGGTTTCCTTCAGATTTCTTCTTGAATACAAATAGAAATTGTTAATGCAGGAGGTACTATATTTCTACTGCTGTGTATTATCATTTACCATTTATTGCTTTCCTACCACAGTCTTACCAACCTGAATCCTCAAAACGGACAGCATGCCACATTTGTGCTGCTTCAGTCCATTACCAGGCAGGTGCTGATAATTAAATACAAAAGTACAACAGAAGATTTTTGTAAATTGAGAACCAATAAAAACGTGTTAAACACAGAGCATGCATATTAGGTGCAACAGCTGAAGTGTGCCAGGCAGGTACTTCTCTTGCTTCCCCACCAAAAAAATTATGTTTTAGTCCTAATTATTCAGAGAATTGCCTGGGCAGAGTGTCCAGGGGGTTTGCTTGCGAGATTGTGAAGTTATTGGGTGAGCAGTTCTCATTCAGTTCACAAAACATAAATTCTGATCAAGATGAGGATAGTGAAGATTTATCAGAAATATGTTAAGTTTCCACAGGCTCAAAAGGGTAGTGGATGTTTTCTTCTACAGCCAGAAATCTCCCCCAAATCATGCTTTCTACTATAATGCTAAGTATGACCAGGTTGTTTCACAATCCTTATCATAGCTGTTCTCTCACCCTGAGAAACCCCCCTCAGGATAATTTTGCCCTCAGAAGGCTCTTCACACTTTACAGTGCCAGAAGTGCTTCAGAAAATATAATGGACCTCACACTAAACAGTTGATTGGCGCTATTTGAAGACAACATAGGAAATACAGATTACTGCTCCAATTCTACATAATGTCTAACATTTAATAGATATTTCTTTGGTTAGAATCTTTGATCCATTAAACTGTAGTCTAAGATTTTTTAACTTTAGAGAAGAACTCTCTCACCTCTTAGTAAAGCTCTAAGGCTTTTACCTCAAAAGCATCTCAGAATTCCACGGTTTCCTCTCCTTACACATCATGGGAAATATCACCACCAAAATCTTCTTTTTTTCCCATTGGTCCATTCACATAATTTTCCTCTTTGCATTGTCATGCTGACTTCTCAACCACTGTTGCAACACACTTATTATTCACCTTTTATAAGTGTTTCAGGCAATTGCCTCAACACCTTTTTTCCTACATAACTTTTCTTCACCAACTGACCTCCCTAAACTCAACCACAAGTCTCTTGCGCTCTCCAGTCTGTGCATTTTCCACTAACTTCTTTTAAGTCTTCTTTTTACAAATAGGAAGCCTTTCCTTATGGTTTTCTGTGCCTCAGCCTCTCCATTCTTTCTTTGTGAGTTTCTTATCAAGAGGCCAGAGACTCTTACTGTGTTATGGAGACTAACACAAACACAAAAGAAATAATTGCTGTAATAATACAAGGAAATGTGGATGATAGATGATCAGGTATGTGAGATATTAATGTGTATTTGAGTGAAAGGAGAGAATAACTAACAGTTTGTCATCAATGGCTTTGTTAACTTCTTTCCTTTTTAGGAATAGTAAATACAAAGAAATGGGTTTTAGTTTGTTTGTGGGTTTTCATTTGGCTGGGGGTGGTTTCTTATGCTAGAAGAATATTTTAAAGTAAGGAAATGTGACTGCAGACATTTTTGTCATCAAGGACAGGTACATATTGTATGACTGTTAATTGACTGATGCGTAACCATGAAGTTGAATCACATTTGCTATTCAGCAAGGAACATCTCAAGTTTATATGTATTTACAGTTTCAGTGGAATTAAACACTCTGGTTATGGGTGTTCTCTGCTCTCATATGAGAGCATACATGCACACATACACAAGACGCTTGGGAAGGGGCAAAACAAGGACATCATCAGTCCCACACATTCTGTCATATCTGTTTGAAAAGTGTCCCTTCTAAACTTTCTGCTCATAGTCACATCTGGACCAAAGCTAATCACAGACCAAGGACAAATTCAGGAGCTCTCACTCACATCCAGCCTGTTATCTCCTTGTTTTGCTGGCTGATCTCTGGCATTTTGACTCGGATGGCTTTGGTAGCCTGAAGAATATGTTGGAGAAACAATTGGCCAGTAGGTCTGCCTATAGGACGAGTATGGCAGAGACAGGAACCAGACACACCAGCACTCCCATTTCATAGGGTAGACACACTGTAATTATTGCTAATTATGTTTAGGTAGTACACAGAGGTGCTAGTTTATAGGCTTCATTTTAAAAATCACAAGCTGTTGCTGTCTTCTCAGGCAACATGAATTGCCTAGTCTGTTGAGCAAAATGCATCATTCTTGATCACAGGCTAATCAGTCTTGTCAGGGTCTTGGTTACCTACAGTAGTACCTTGGTGTCAGGGGTGGAGAGAAGGACATAATTTCCTTCTGCAATAACAAAGTTCTGACTACAGAAGACTACAACACTAATGTCAGCAACAGCAGCCTCAGCTAGGACAGAACTAGAGCTGCAAGAATCATACTTCTTGCTTCAAGACCACCCAGCCATTACTCTGCATGGAAAAACATGGCATGTAGGATTTAGTCTAATGTAACTGAAATGAAAATTCTGTCTCTCTGTTTTGAAATATGGCCAGTGTGGCCTATGGAAAAAGTTTTGCAGCTTCAGCTATTTTAATTGATAAGTCTAGTTTATGCTTTTTTTTTTGTAACTGGATTTACATAGAACATAGAACATACATAAAATTTAACTTCCATTTACATCTGGAGACAGCTACCAAAATCTAATAGTTATTCTAGATTTCCAACAAAACTGAGAACAGGTACGCTTTAGTCAGAGTTATAAATTTAAAATTATTTGTGTGGGGAAGAGGAGACTGAGGAAAGACCTCATTGCAGTCTACAAATTCCTTGTGAGGGGAAACAGAGGGACTCTGTGGTGACCACTGACAGAACCTGAGGGAATGTCCTGAAGTTGTGTCAGGAGAGGTTTAGGTTGGTTATGAGAAAAAGGTTCTTCACCCAGAAGGTGGCTGGGCACTGGAGCATGTGCCCCCGGGGTCACAGTACCAAGCCTGACAGAGTGCAAGAAGCATTTGGATGATACTCTCAGATACATGGTGTGACTCTTGGAGATGTCCTGTGCCAGGCTGGGAGTTGGAGATGATGATCCTTGTGGGTCCCTTCCAACCCATCATATTCTGTGATTCTCTTACTTAAAATGCCTCAGAACAGGACCACAATCATTTCTGTACTAGTACCTACCCATAGGATTTACAGAATTCTTTGATCAGACATGAGAGAAAACATGCAGACTCCAGCACAGGACAACAAAGACAGTGAATGGACTAGAACACCTCTCCTATGAGGAAAGGCTGTGGGAGCTGGGACTGTCCAGCCTGAAGAAGAGAAGGCTCGAGGAAATCTTAGTGTCTAAATAACTGATGGGAGAGAAGAAAGAAGAGGGAGCCAGGTCCTCCTCAGTGGTGCTCACTGACAGGGCAAGAGACAATGGGTAATGGAAATTTCACCTGAACACAAGGAAGTACTTTTTTTTAGTGTGTTCAAATACTGTAACGTGTTTAACGGAGACTGTTCATCTGTAAAGATATTCAAAACCCAGCTGGACTTGGTCTGGGGCAACCTGTTCTGGCTGACTCTGCTTCAGCAGTGGGATTTGGTCAAGAGCCTGTGATTAGAAACATTAGATGTCTGTTTTTTAGACATCATTAAATTTAAAAAGAGAAATGTGTTAGCTCTTCTGATCTCTTCCTAACCTATAGCTGTTTAAATTTCTCAACTAATTTTTGTTTTGGAAAAGTAGGGTAAAACTTCTTTACGTATACAAAAGGGGATGAATTAAGAGGGTTTCTCACACTTCCTTTGGCTATCCATTGCATCTGAATTTCAAAGAATTTGGGGGTTTGGGGTTTTTCTTTACATATATTACATGGAGGTGCTACAGCTGTCTGTTTACAGGGTTAAGACCACTGTGGCTAGGACCTAATTTACCCAGGCAGAGATGAAGATGTTCCTTAGCCTAGACAGATATTGGATCTATTTCAAGATCAACGTTGTTAACCAGGCATTTCTTCACTAATAAAGTTGTTTAAGAGTTGACAAATGCTGCTTTTGAGGGACTACTGCCAGAATTGATCCTACCTGAGAAAGTAGCTAGAAGCAGGAAAAAGGTATATTTTCATTTTTGCTTGGTCTTAATCTTGACTTAATAAGGAAGACATTAGAAATTTAAAATGATAGTTGAGTGGTAAATGGACAGCTCATCCTCTTCCTCAACTCTCTAAAAATTCATATGGGCAGATTCAAAAATAGATATCTTAGATATCTGTTGGATTTTCTGGCAAAGGTGAAATGAAACAAGTCTGTTGTAATTTCAGTGTTGTCTACTAAGAAGCGAAAAGCAATGGAGAGTTGTGTTAATGAACTGACATATTGATCATGGAGGTTTACTTTTTCATTTTCTTTTAAATCCATTTCCTAAAGTCTCTTGGCTATTTTTTTCAAATCACAAAGCTCTAATGAATTCAGACCAGAAAGATCCAGAAGTACGTTATGCTCAATTTTCAGAAAGAATAAACTATTAATAGCACTTTTAATAACTTTAATAACTTTATAGTAAGTACACTTGTTTGGCCCTAGAAAACAACACTGTTGTCTGTGAAGTCTGTCATCTTCTACAGGTCCCACCTTGCTCAGGAGACTGTCTCTGGGTATATCTAGTGATGAATTATAACTTCTGATACTTGCTGCACATATGTGCCAAATATCCTGAGTCTGGAAAAACAAACCCATTTTAAGTAAGCTTATCTTTGTGCCTTCCTATTCCAACATATTTCAAAATAGCTGAGAGGGTACATCTCCTCTATGAACTTATTTATAGTTAATGATGGCAGGTATGTGGTCAGAGTGCCATTGTAGTCAGAGTGATCATTGTGATTGTTGGGATATCTGTCACTTGTTCCAAACCTTTTTTGTTTATGGCACTTAAGAGTTTCTGTTAAGGAATCCAAAGGGATTTGTCTTCTATAATGAAGAGAGCAATAAAACAAGCTCTGGAAATTACTACTGCAGTCCAAGCAAGAGGTTTGGACAGTGTTCACTGTGCAGTTTTAGTGAACCATTCAGTCTCTCTGTACCACAGTTCCTTGGAGAAAATGACTTTGTTAACACTTTTTCATTTCACATGGGTATTCAGAGAACACCATAAACATTCTGAAAATTTCAGGAAGAGTGATAAAGGATTCCATTATAAGGGTATGTCTGCAGGGCAGACTGAAGCTCCTCTGCCTTCTCATCGAGCCAGACAGATGACAAGTCAGCTGTGAGCTTGTGATGTATTTAACTTAGCTGACTGCCAGGTGCCCACCATGCCAGTCCCTCACTCCCCTTTCTCAGCAGGGCAGGGGGAGACAATATGGTGAAAAAGCTCATGGGTCAAGAGAAGGACACAGAGCACACTCGCCAACTACCATGATGGGGGAAACAGACTCAGCTTGGGGAAATGAATTTACTTTATTGTCAATTAATAACAGAAAAGGATAGTAAGAAATAAAAAAACCTTCAAGCCTAAAAATACCTTTTATCTATCCCCTTCTTTCCAGGCTCAGCTCCACTCCTAACACTTCTATGTTTTTCCCTCTGAGTGGTACAGGAGAATGGGGAATGGGCCTTGTGGTCAGTTGATAACACTTCATCTCTGCAGCTCCTTCCTCCTCACACTGTTCCCTTGCTCCAGTGAGGACTCCCTCCCGTGGGAGGGACTTCATGAACTGCTACAACATGGGTCCTTCCCATAGGCTGCAATCTTTCAGGAATTGACTATACCAGCTTGGGTCCCTCACAGGACATGCCAGAGGGCTGCTCCCATATAGGCTCTCCATGAGGTGCAGCTTCCTTTGGGGCACATCCACCTGCTGTCTCATAGGGTCCTCCATGGTCTGCAGGGTGGATATCTGCTCCACTGAGATCTTCTGGGGGCTTCAAGAGGACAACCATGAGCTTATCCCTGGGCTGCAGGGGAATCTCTGCTCCAGCACCTGGAGCACCTCCCCTTCCTTCTTCAGTGGCCTTGGTGCCTGCAGGGCTGCTTCTCTCACATTTGCTCACAGCTTCTGTACAGCATTTTAAACCCTTTCTTAAATGTCTTTTACCAGAGCTGCCAACCAGCACTGCTGATGACCTCAGCTTTGCCTGGCTGGAACTGGCTCTGTCTGACAAGGGACAGCTCGCAGAAGGCATTCCTGCAGCTTGCTCCACTACCAGAACCTTGCCATGCAGCCTGATGCTAGCTTGAAGATACCAACATAGCTGTCTGACTCCCACTGTAGAGCTGTTTGCACCAGTGGATGCACAGCATTAGGTAGGGAACATTGTGTCTTTTCCCTTCTTCCAGGTGCAGGCATGCCCATTTGGCAGGTAAGCAGCTTTTTTAAGGCTGAGCTTCTAAAAAGCTGTATTTTGGATTATTTTTATTATTTGCATTAGCTAAAAACAAGCAGATGCCACTCAGGGTCTAGGACTCCATCACATGTGGCAGTGTGCAAACAATTTATGACCCATATTTAGTCAGACAATGGATAACCAGCAGCTACACACAGCTCGGGGAACCCAAGGAAGAGGTGAGATCCTATCAGGTAAGTAAATAGGCCAGGGATTGAAACACAGAGTCACTGCAGTTGTTATCAAGTTTTGTATTATTTGTGTAGTTTCTGTTATCCCACAGCTAAAAACAGGTTCAAGGGAGAAAATAAATTATCAGGGATAGTACATACAGATACATCCTTCCCAGCCCTGCAAGAGGAAAGTGATGATTTGAAAAGAGAATGAGCAGGCTGAGGAGAGTGGTCAAGGATATGAGACCTTTCCAGCAGAAGTACAGTATGTAAGTATTAGATTAAACCAAAGATGGAGAGCCTAGAGCAGATAAAAACTCCCCAAACCAGGTGCTAAGGCAATGACGTTTTCAGCATTTTGAATGGACATGAACAGGAGAGAACAGGCTTATGTCTGACAAGGGTGGGAGACAAGGGGAAAGGTGACTGAGACACAGGGTGATGAGAATTTAAACATGAATTCCAGCTACAGGCAGGCTTAGGAAGTGTCCCACCTGGGCAAAGCCATACAGGAAGGACCCACCGCTTATTCCCTAGGGGAGGATGTAATAAAGGCGGTTTGAAGGGAGAGTTACTTTGTTTATTCTGGTCTGAAACAGCATATATATTATACAGTGTTATTATGGTGTTGATCATGTCAAGAATACACATAAACTGTGTAGCTGTCACAGCTTCTCTTTGTCCCATGCCTGCCCCTTCCCTGGGTGTGTCCTTCATAGCAAGCGCCTCAGGAGACTCAAGATGGAAATGGGTGATATTAGGGTGAAATTAGCCATAAAGAAAACATTTAAATAAAAATGATTAACCCAGTGTTAGAGCTATTATGGGACAGAAAAGAAATGTCAGAGAAAAAAAATGTGTACCATGACTGCCCCATTACACTATAATTAGTTTATCTTTGTATAATTTATGGTTAGCTCTATGTCAATGAATTTCAGCCAGAAGAAGCCCCTGGTCTGCAGCAAGGCTGCAAGAAAGAGGAGCTAGTGATGCATGGATTGTACAGGATTTTTGAAGATGTCCTGGGAACTCAGAGGTGCTTCATCCTTCGAAATTAAAAGGAAATATCTCCTTCTGGTACAACCTAATTGTCATTGAGCTAGTTAAAAGATAGGCACCTAAATATCTTCAGACGTTTTTGCTTAGATTTCCAATTTTAACTTGGTGCAGGTAAATACTTTTAGGAGGAATTTGGAGTATTGCTCAGTGCTTATATTATATAATCAGTCTAGTGGCTCTTGATAGGCATCAGCTGAGTTTAATGAAAAGCATTATTTATCTCAAGGGAGGTGAACAATTATTCTTTTTCTGGTTCTCTAACTCCTTTTTCCCTTTAGAGACTAATATTTGACTAGAAAAATAATCATTAAGAAAGTTTATAATGTTAGATGGAAATCTAGCCCAGTTACCTGACTTAATGACACAAACATCCAGTAGTATGTATATATCGATGCCTTGAAGTGAATATCAGGATGTTTTGTCCTGCAAGGTAAATATTGATCAACATGTACAGTGTATTTTCCCTTTGGATCAATATGCCTGTTTCTTCTTAAATCAATAAGTACTTATTCTTACATAGAGGAAAAGTTTGTCTCATAATTGAATAAAAGTGGGTATATAGCAAATGAGAACACTTTTCTTGCTTGCCTCCAACAGTTGTGGGGCTCAGGGTTTTAAAAAAAGAAAGTCAAACTGATCATGTAAAATGCTGCATATCAGGTTCAAAAAATACTATCACTCACATCTGCTGAGTAAAGTATAGGAAACATCCACATATATGACCCAGTTTTTTAATCAGAATGATGATGCTTCCTGAACTCATCTGAAGCAGTCAATATTCCTCATTATTTTTTCTGCTTTTTTGTTATTTTTAGCTTCTTGGAGTATTTCTTTGTGCGTATGTTAAAACAACAGGGACGAATTTCCAGGGAATCCTGGAACCTGTTTTGTGATCTGAAAGCTCTGTGTCCTAACTATTTTTCAGTTGCAACTGATAGCCTGACTTTGAAATAAGAGGCCATAAGAATCTGACCATTATTTCAGAACTTCAGCATTTTCATAATCTGCAAATTTTTGTATTTTTTCCTCTCTCTTACAAACACATGTAGAAATTGTTTAATACAAAAGCTTTTGCTAACACTTGTTGTTCTTGCCATTGCCACTACAAGTTAAAAAAAAAAAAACAACAAAAAATAAACCCCAAACTTTCCACTTCCAAACATAAATAAATTCGACACTTTATTAATGCAAACTAGCCAGCTATGAGAGTGCTAGTATGATCAATTATAAGTGAGAATTTGGCCTCGTAGAGCTCAGACTGAAAATGGTAATATTTCAACAAAAAAATCATAGGAAAGCAAAGTTAGGAATGTTATTTAAATATACAAAATCAAACAAACTAATAAAACCCCTTTATGTTTATTCTGTCAGTGCCTTTTCTTCCCTGAAGAATTTGGAAAAGAAAGACAGATGAGAACGACTGTCACATTTTGAACATTTAAGAATAGAGATGCTTTACAAAACCAAAGTAACTTTGGATTAAGTAACTAGATTAAGGCAGGGAAAGGGAAAAGATTCATGAACGTACACACCTTTTAATTTATCTTATGAATAAATGTATACTAATTAAAGTAATAAAAAACTACATTTGCCATCTAAATAAATGTAATTAGGATTCTCATTTCTCTCCTACTGCAATAATACTTAAACAAAAGAAGCTGTCTGCTGAGTTTGGCTTTTGAGGGGAAACCTCTATTTTAAATCTCCAGTATTTCCAGGTGAAAACATCTTCCAATTCATCTGATACATTTACGTAACTACTTTGACATTTGTATTCCCCAAGTAGGTTGAGATATCAATGTATTTTACATAGTTTTGATTGACTGCTGTGTGGCAAATTAGGGTACTCTTGTTAGGGCTAGGTTGTCGTCAGGTTGCTATTTTTGGCTAGGACGGAATTTTCAGACTGCTTAAAGGAAGGCCAGTGTATGGTGGCTCAGGCTTCCAAAATTCAGTTAGGCCGTTTGGGGGGAAGTAGTTCCCAAAAATACTTTTTCCAGTGAAATTTTTAAGTATAATGCACACCTTCAAATACTGGTCAATCCATTCTGTACCCTGGATTTCTTAACTCTTGAGTGAGAATGCTCAAGTCTAAGCACTAAGTTTCCCACTGATAAGGGAGGTGGAGATCTAGTGGAAGAAAAGCTGGTCGTTGCTGATGCTGCTGCAGGGAAGAGGAACCCATCCAGGAGTCCCCAGGGTGAGTGGAAGAGGGACCCACCTGGCAGCCCTTGAGGGAAGTCCAAAACACTGAGGGAATCGTACTTTCTTTACTTATTCTGAGGCTACTGTAGGAATTGGTCGCCACTGTGTACAGCTGTTTGACCAAAGAACAGCAAGTTGTAAGTGCATAAAATTCCTTATATTGCATGTTTTTGTTAATAAAATGGGTAGCAAATAACAGATGACTCCAATTGCACTTCACTGTGCTATCCCTGTTCACACAAAGGTGAACACTCCACACTCCCAATAACACCACTTGCTTCCTTCATGTCCTGCAACTTTCCTTCACCACTCCCACAGACACAGGAATTTTCCAATTATTTTCCTCTAATTCTTCCAGTTTCCCCAGTAACTCCATCCACTAAATCTTCCCTCAATCTTACTCACACCCATTCTTACTCCCTTCATTACTTGTGTTAATCCATCTCCCCTGTTCCCACGTCAATTATGCAGCAGGCTCTCCCCATCCTTGACTTCCCTTGCCTGGTTAGTTACCTCCTACGTTTCCCCTTCATATCTGAGCACATTGAGTGTACTGTCTGCAAGCACTGATAAGATTTCCTGTATTCCATTTCCACCCTAGGAGTGTCTAATCTAGTTTCTGCACCTTTTACTCCACTGAAATTAGGAACAGCTGAACTTGGTCAGATCAAAGGACCATCTAACCCAATATTCTGTCTCACACAGTGGCTGAAAGCAGATGCCTGTGCAGTATTATCAGTATGGGCAAAGATATACTGATATTCTCCCCACCAACCCCAGCTGTTTGGGTCAAAATCTCTAATGATCACTTTACAGCCAGTTTTCAGAGCCAAAACTCGCTTATTCTTTTCCTTCTTGCCCTGTTTGCATCCTTTAACATTATCTCCTTTCTCTTACTGACTTCAAAACCAGTGCTGACTTTATGTTCTCCTCTTAGTTTCATCATGATTTTTTGAAGACCTTCTTGTTCTTTAATCATTTTTTGGCGGCAGGCTTCTGGGATCTGTCCTAGACCTCTTCTCCCCTTACTCCTCCTCCAAAGTAAGAAGATGCAAGGTGCTTTTCCAGCTAAAATTTCAGCTAACAATTCCATATTGACAGACTGATCAACCAGACTTTTCTGTCTGGTTTCTGTAATTTTCTGTCCAAACTGAAAGTTCAGCCTCCTCCAATATGCCTTTCAGAATATTTCTCTTAAGGCCAACTGAAACAGGTGTAATTTCTCTCCCTTGAGCTCTGACCACGACCTCCTTCTGAATTACAGTACACCAAATCAGCATCCTGCCTCTTTTCTCATACAGTCATCCAA
>JAYRBT010000082.1:81984362-82048446 GCA_036023395.1 Myiotriccus ornatus | reverse complement strand
AGCTCTGACCACGACCTCCTTCTGAATTACAGTACACCAAATCAGCATCCTGCCTCTTTTCTCATACAGTCATCCAATACCCTCATTCTCAACTCAGAACTCTCTCAGACTATGGCAAATACTTGAAAACTATTTCACATTTCTAAAAATTATTTTGGCCATACATCCAACAGTGGTAACAGCTAACTCTGAGTTCTTACCCCCTTGTATCTTGACTACTGCAAAATTCTCTTTGAATCATGAAAAGCTGCAGTTCATATTAATTCAGAATATGGATGCAGAGTTCATCATACTTGCCTGCCCCTTTAGCCAACTGAAATCTTTTCCTAGATACCTTCATCTGCAATTCATTCCATCATTTAAAAAAGGAATGAATCTGGGTTTGGGTTTTTTTAATTCTTTCTGGCCTATAATCTCTCACTGCCTTCCAGAACATAAGCTCTAATATTCAACAGGCCTTTGCAACTTGCCTCCATCATTCAGCAACATCTTTTTCAAACAAGAATCTTTGTTCTCTTACCCATGCTTCTCCTCACCGAGAACAGCTCCTGGTTCTACCATTTCCTTTGCTGTTTCAAAGTTTTCATCTCTGGCCTTTTGGAAACATGAATTAAGGTTTCTTAAAGTCAAAAACAACAGCCTATTTTATAATAGTCATAGAACGACTGAAATTTATAACATAGTGGGAAAGACTTTGTGTGGACTACAGGATGGTTGTTTGAAGAATGAACTGTATGCTATTTCAAATAATAAGAAATAGCATATGAATGCTTTCAACACTAGTGTAGCCTTACTTGTATTGGTAAAACATCTATTATTTCCAACACTTAGAGACATACAGTCAGCACTCAAAAAGTCCCAAATAGAAAACAGTGATGATAAATGCAACAAAAAATTCTTGATTTTGCATTGTTTCCCTTGCAATTACTTTTCCCAAGAAAGTGAAACACTAAACATTTTATACTAGTATGAAACCAGATTATATGAGCTCCACTTCCTTTTTTTCTCAGGTGATGAGGACGCTATTTAGTAGTCAGAAGAAGGATAAAGCTGAAAATAATCAAGAAAAACATGAATGACAAGGAACACTGCGTGGGACAGAAGATGAAGCCTCCAGTTGCTTCTCCGAGCATTCAAGAATCACTTCAGTAGGATGAGAAAAGCCAATACTGTCTTGATTAACTAACTGAGTGTGTAGAGTTTTGGAGGGGGTTACTTTTCTTGAAGCACAAACACAAAACACAAGACAGAGGAAATCATATCATTCATTACCCACATGAGCCTGTGGTTTGGAAAGACGAGCGGTTGGCTTTTGGCAGCTGCGAGGAATCATGGGGACTCAGATAGGGCCAGGCTGTCACACACTCCATATGCTTTCTTGCTACACTTTTCCTCCCCATTTTTTTTTTTTTAAATGCAGTAAGCATGCTGTCCAAGTCTGCCAGAAAAATGAATTACATAGGTGTCCCCCTCACTCAGCTATCAAATCCTTCTCTTCCAGTCTACTAAATAAAGAGAGGGGCTGTTGCATTCACGAAAAAGAAAAAAAAAAAAAAAAGAAGAAAAAAAAAAGCAAGGTAAAATCGTTTTCATGCAAGCCCATACTAGAGAATCAGGAAGGTATTCATTTTATTTTGTGTATCTAGACAGTGATTTTAATGTTATGCAAATGGAGCAGGCAATTCCTAATCTATCCTGAAATGCATGTGTCAGAGCTCTTGTGTAGTACAGGTTACTGATGATAAAAACAAGATGTGTTTTTATACAGGGAAGGCGCATGATTACCAGCTTTAGAATTTTTCCTTTCATTACAAATTTAAAATAGGACAAGCCAGTGCAATGGAAACTGAGGGGTACCACCTCAGAAAAAGCTAATGTCTTTGCAGAGTCAAGTTTGACAAGCATTGTTTGCCTCCCTCCTGGAAACCAGAACAGCTAGACATAGTAGCAGTCTCTTACACTTTAAAACAGATTAATAAGAAAAGCTCCTATTAATCCTTAGTGCACCAGTGTTCCTCATTTTTCTTTCTTTTCTTTTCTCATAAAAAGGAAACTTATCTTGTTTAAGAATGCCTCCAAACACTCAGTTGAGTTTGTCATGATAAGGCAATCTTCACATCAGGAGGCTTTTTCAGAGGAAGAAGAAGCTCAGATATAGGCAAGGTCCAAGCCTCAGACCCAACTGTCAAGTAAGCTGATGCACAAAAGGTCTTAAACTGACATTTATGTTGCTGTTATATGCTTAGGTAACTTAGCAGGACAATCCAGAGTCTTAAATCAAGACTCACCTCCCACCTCAGTCTGGCAGCCACTTGGTTTATGATTCCCCAGTGAAGTCAGGACCCTGCTTTACCCTCTGCCCTGCCCCAAGCCAGCACTCAGAGACCCTGCACACAGACATCCACAGATTGCAGACATGTATGCACAGAGACATCCCTCCTCTGCCTGAGCAAGCTCAGGTTTACTTGTGCACCCTGCTGGTTGAATCCCTGTAACCCCTGTGCAGTCCTGTGGAGTCAGGAATAGCACTTGGCTACAGAACCTAGCTTCAAGCCTCTTCCTCACTTTTTTTAAGCTGTTAATGGGCAAGACAGACAGAGTAATTCTGAGTGGCCAATACCCCAGCAGTTCAATCAAATGACAATATTCTCTTACTACAAATCCAGGCTCCTCTCCGCAGGCAGATGGGGAACTTGAACATAGGTCTCCTAGAGCTGTAACAGGGACGATCAGATAAAAATCTGTGTGGGGAGAACAGGAAGCAGGGTGAGAGGAGGAACTTCTGCTGTGTTTTGTCAGAAAAAAAAAAAAAAAAAAAAAGCAGACATTGTAGGGTGAAACTAAATTATCAAGGGAGATTTCAGTGCTGTGACTATTTCATACCAGTTTGAGTTTCCCAGCTGAAACTGCTGAAGAGAAGGATCATAAGATAGCCAACATGAGCAGAGCTGAGTTGCTTCCCTCCTTGTGCACTGAGCTGTGTAGATCTGGGTTTTGAGAAGTTTAGCAACGCTGCCCAAATGTTTGTGGCTTTTGCACTCAAGTGACACTATAGCTCTCCCCTAAAACTAAGGTTGATTAACCTCTGAGTCAGCTTAGAAATCTTCTGAAGAGCTCTGGCAATGCCAGAGACAACACGATGGTGTTTTTCTTACTCCTGGGAATTAGGCAGCACGTCACAGAGACAATAATATTTGCCCTACGTGGGAGCAGTCGAGGGAAATTCTGAATCATCATTTTTAGTTCAACACTGTTACACTTTTGTGTTGGAAAGAATTTCCAAAAAGGCCAAAGAAGCCCCAGAATCCAGATGTGGATCTCAAATCTCATTTCTAACCTCATAAAAAATGTGTATTCAATTCCATCATCCTTTGTCATGAGATAATCTGGGAGAAAATACACAGAAATATCAATATAAACAAGGCTTCACTTGTAAGTGATGCTAGTTAAAGGATTAGCCCTTTTGGAGAATCAAAGGTAATTATATTGTGTCCAGAGCTTCTACTATGCAGTATAGTATACAAGTATAAGCAGAGAAGACTTGAGCAAAGTCATAAGGGATGGTGAGATGGACCATCCAAGACTGGCTAGAACCCAACCCAAGAAAATGCAGAGAAGAAACAAGCCATAGAAATAAGTATCTGGAGCAAAAAATCAAGGAAAACCTCTCAATTTTTGCAAACTGCTTCATGTATCTGATATGCAGACAAACCATCAGTTGGGCCAGTCCTCAGTCAAATTTAGGTGGTTTTTCCTTTTCTTTCCTTTGTTCCTGTAAGTTGAATGGAAACGTTCGTTTCAGAACAGAATGTGTTTCTCATTTAACTCAGCTTGAACCCTTAGTTCACTTCAATCTTCCTTCAAAACTGGGTTTAAACTGGATTTATGTATCCAGTGTTTACTGAGAAGTGGTAACTACAATATACCAGAATAACCCTAAAGACAAGGTTTTCATTAAAAGCAGAGAACACATGGCTTCCCTTATATAGGGATGCCTCACAGTGGCTAAATTTTCCTGGTAAAATTGCACTGACTTTTGAATGATTAGTGTTTCAGATAGCTCTGGGATGCAAGGTTGACACTCCTAAAAATGACAAAGAACTTAAATACAAGCCCATGTTTGAAACTGAGTCTTGTAAGGAAATTTGTATCACTATGTACGATGGCCAGTTTAAGCCTCAAAACTGTACAGAAAAGCCAGAGGAGAAATAGGCAATTGGGAAAATATGTATTTAGAGAGCGAAAATGCTGGTGAGCATAAATCTGCAAAGGCTTACTGAATTCAGCTGGCACTGGGCAAGGAATCTGTAAGTCCCATGCTATTACCAGAATAGATGCTTCATTAGCCTAATGCCTATACCAATGTTAGGTGCACTCTGTGGCCAAATAGGACTCTATGTGCACAAAACAGGGTGTTTGATCTACTCATGTTCAGTGTTAGTGAAAGGATAGCCATCTCTCTTCTTGACCTGAGCAAGAGTTTCAGTCTCAGGACAAAAGAAGAGATTGTGCTAATATCTCTATGTAAACAAGCAGGTACCCTAATGATGTTGATTCTAATTAATACACAGGAGTAAAGAGAAAAAACAAAACAAAACAAAACAAAAACAACCCAAACAAACAAAAAAACCCGGAAGTTCAGATTTTGTGAAAAGAGAAAAGAAAGACCTTTTAATTTCCTCAGATTGATCATGACTATTTCATTTTGAGATCAACAGTTAAAATATTTGCTCAACATTACATCAACATTCATAATGTTTTAAATAAGTTTTATGCATGGCCAAATAGTATGCAGACATTTGCAAAACAATTTTTCAACACTGCCTCTGAGGTGTGTTTTAATGAAAATGTGAAATTTCAAAAAAATTGTTTAAATGTAAGCTTTCTGGTGCAGTCAGTAAGAAATTTAGCTGAGAAAAAATGGTACATTTGAATTCAAATGAGTTGTAAATACACAGCATCTATCAGGAGTCTGTAAAAGCTATTTAGTAAAATAAGCAATATTCCATTGTAGTATGTTAAAAATTAGCTGTTTGAGGGAAGATAAGGCATCTGGAGCCTGTTATATGAGCTGTATACCTAGGAGGGCTTACTTTGGCTGATGGTGTCAATGGAGTTATCAGAAACACAAGCATTTATCTAAGTAATTGCATACAAGAAAACATTAAGAGCTTGGCACATGTTAAAAATGATTCCCAATTAAAATGTTATTTAATAAACAGGCCCATTTTATTGCTCATGGACTAAAAAAGAAAATTAATAAGTGACTGCTAAACAAGTAATTATAAAGGTAATAAAGCTCTCCATTCTGATTAGAGAAAATATTCGTTTCATGACCATCCAGTGATCCATTTTCTACCACAGCTGTCGAAAGAGGCAGTCTGCAACCATTTAGAGATGTACTATTGTTGCTGTGCTTATGTAATACGGCTATTACATTTTATATCAGTAAAAATGCTCTCAAGCTAGTTCTTATGGTAATTATAGATCAGCTTGCTTATATATTAACTGCTCTTGAGTCTTCCTTAGCTCACAAGTAAACTGATGCAATTTTGCTGCTGGGGTTGTGAGGCACTTTCTGCCTCCTATCAGCATCACTCAAAGCAGACAGAACTCTGAGTCAGGTTGTGGCGAAAGTACCCTGCACCTGCTCTCTGACTCCAGTCAATAAAGTCTTGGTAGAAGAGTCCAAACCTACGAGATGCTGATCACCCATGCCTCTCACTGCTATCTGATGTAACTCACAATCCCTGCAGGCACCCCTGCAATATGCTCCAACAGTCGGAGACAGGAAAAATTGATGGGGGGAATGAGAACAAAATTACAGAACAGGTTTAACTCCTGGTAAATGAACAGATTTTCAGTGTAAGCAGAGATCAGGGAGCTGGCCTGACACTAGTTTAAGACTAGTTTCTCTTCAGTTTTGGCTGTTCAGGACTACCTACACATATAACTGTCATCACATTTTTCCTTTTCAGCTCTTTCAGGTGAAGGAGATGTGGGTACAGTGGGAAACTCCTATCTAGACTTGGACTTGTTCAGTTATCTGTGTGCATTGGTGGAAAACAGGTAGGTCATGAAAATAGATTTCATAAGTGAGATGGCCCATAGGAATATGCTATCAATTATTCTCCATGATTCCTTTTCTTTTTCCAATAAATTAATTATGCTTTGTGATATAACACCTGTGAACACAACTCTTCAGCTCCACTGACACTCAACATTGATACTGTATTACTGAAGAGGAATTGTCACTGTCCTTCCCTAAGACAGCGTCACAGGAACAAGATATGGTGTAGTTGGAGGCTATTTTTCAGTGTCATTAGTAAGGCATATATTTACTTTAGCTAGTCTACTCAGAGACCGTCTGCATTTTTCTTGTCTTAGAAGATGTGGTTCATTTGAAACAAGGTTGCAGGATTAGTCCGCTTGCACTTAAAGGAATCTCAGGGCAATGCTTGGGTCCAAACAGCAGATGTTAAAGCTCTCTCCACAGTTAGCCTGTATGGTACAGAACTGCCCAAAGGCCCCTTGCCAGAGGGGCAGAGTTCAGCTGGTAGCACATCAGGAGGCTCACCACAGAGAGGAAGACGGCACTGCGGTTCTTGGTGCGATAAACAGCAGAGGGAATGATTGCACTTTGTGAGGCAGAAGCCCAACTGGCACTCTTCCTAGATATTCACATCTTTGTATGGCATCAGCCAGTGGATTAGGAGACAAAGTCTGAAAATCCATTCTCTCACTCATCAAGAACAGTGTTTTTTAAAAAATCACTCACATGGCTTCATTTCATTCTGAGAACTATGAGACCTGTAAGGGATCCATACTTCTGGAAAAAGTTGAATGAACATTAAGAGTAAGAGAGGACTGTCACTGTAAGATTTTCATTTAAAAACTAAACTTAAAAGGACAGGTGTGCAAAAAAATAAAAATTCTGGAAGTAAGTCTTTTGGTGCTGATGGTTTAATCCGGCAGCTCTCAGTTCTAAACCATCTCAGCTAATAGAAACAGGAAGGGAGAAAGGAAACAAAAAGGTAGGAGGTAAAGCCCTGAAATGCTAAGCCTTCTATTTTCATTTGATAAACAAATGACAGCATATATATTTCATTCAGAACTTGGATGCCATGGAAGGAAAGTTTGTTTTTCAGCTGAACTACCTTGAAGAATATTATTAGTCTTGCTGCCACACTTAAAAGAGAGATTGCAAGTGTTAAAATCTTTGTTGTGAAGTACAAAAAAAAGGGAAGAAATTCTTAATCATAAAATGCAGGAGATGAATTTCCAGAGTTAGCAATCTCTTAACCAATGTCCTGATTCCCAGTATTAGATAGTATTTAGAAAGTGATTCTAAGATGATATTCATATGAATGATTTTTTATGTATTTACATAAAGGCCTTACCTGTGTTCCTCCACTGTGTGCTCTCTCAGTTCTGCCATTCTGAAAAAGTATCGTGAAGATCATCAGCATAAGAAAAGAACATGGACATTTAACAGCAGGATGCAAAGAAATGCTAGAGCTGCCTACACATTTTAAAACTGCACTTAATTTCAGGTGCATTTGAAAATCACTATCCCTTAAAAGCAATTTTAAAAAAGAATCACCCAAATACACCATTTTATCTGGAATAAATGTAGACAATACAGCACCTTACATCATAACCTGTGGGATAGGTATCGAGATTCTTTCTCTGGTTTTGACTTCTTTTTTCTTTCGAAGGAAGAATACTCCAAGTGAAAAATACAGTGCCAAGCACTATTCCAGAGAGGACAAGCACAGGTGTTCCCTTTCTCATTCCAATGAGAGAACAGGACACAAATAATATTCTCCCTTTTACAAGAGGATTGTTTGTTCCTACGCTTTTCTCCATTGCAAACCTGGAAGACTGACCTACTTTCTTTGAGAATTTTTAATTTAAGAATTTAAATTATTGTTTAGAACATACTGTATTTTGCCAGGTAAGACTATAATGAGAAATTTAGATCCTATTTCCAGGAGCATCTTGGAAACTAAAGCAATTATTTCTCTAAATAGACTCCAGTTCTCAATTGCATAGCAGCAGCAGCTGCTCACTGTTCACTACAATAGGTGCCCTAGTCAAAGATCCATGCTTACCCAGTTCAAAAGGGACAAGAAGGGTTCTTCTATTCAGGTCTCCCATGTTCCTATCATTGCACCAGGCTGGTGTACTTTCATGGGGAAAAGCGTAGGCAGCTCTAGACCTTCTCCTCTGCCTCCTTATTGCCATAGTATTTCCCACCCACTAAAGCACTAGATGTTCCAGATGAGACAGAAAACTCTGATGGACAGAAAATTCTTGTTATTCAGTCTCTATTCTTAGACCAAATTGACCCAAACTGACACTCGCTGCTTTAGGAACCCACAGAGGATTCATGCTGAAAGCTGCCCTGGCTGCAAGAGCTGGACATACTCTTAAAGGGCCATTTCTATCACCCATGCTCTCTTGATGTTAATCTCCCTCTGCTAAGGCCTCATGCCTCGAAGCTCTGCAAATGTCACGTGCAGTAGATTACAAGAGGACTCCGACAAACATTACAATTGTAAGGCAGGAAAACTGTTTATTTACAATTTTTATATCGAAGATGGTGCTTAGTTAGAAAAAAAGTGTATCCATGTAAGACAATTTAAAGAGCGGTTTAAAGTTTAAAGGCTAGATTAACTGGTATGTAATGTGATATCATTATATGATATAATCTGTGGAACATAACTTGTTTTTCCCTCTGGGATTCTGTTTGGAAAACAGTCAAGATTGTAAGTTCTTCTCCACAGTGTCACACAAGTGTTTCTCAGACCTACTCACTTTCTTCAATAAAAAACCCAAGTGACAAGGTATGTCTTAATATGTACATAAAATAAAAGCATGGACTTACCCTAGCAAGTGTATACTGCAGCTTCTCCCTGAAAATAGCTTAAAAGAGGGAGAATTTGGGGGATTTAGTAGGATACTGTATATTAAATTACATTTAACTTCCACATACTAGCAGTTCAGGAACCATTGCTCTCTATATTACAGATAAAATATAATTCTTCTCTGGCTATGGGTTCATCAGTTTCTTACTCAGCATAGCAATATCTGATATCCATATATTAATTCTTTTAAACACTTTTACAGAAAGTGTGGTCTTCAGCAGGTGAGTGCCTACTGGAAGACAGTTAACCTCCACAGCAGTTTTGTAGTGAATGCTACCAGGATTAGTGCCCGAAAAGCAGGTAAATCTGGTAGATGTGTTTGACCAGTACCGTGACCATTGGCAGAATCAGACATCTGAGAATTTCAGAATTTTGTGTTTATTATTCTAACCGGAAAACTGAAGTAAAATATCAGACTAGATGTTTTCTTTAGATGCCTGAGGATTCTAGCATCCACACAGATCCCTATTCAGCATTGTTGGGGCACCAGAAAGACTTCTCTTAAAATGAAGTCATAGAAGAAACCAGTATTACTCTGCAGAAAGTCCAGGTAACAATTTCATCTTTACTGTTCAAGAAGTTGCAAAACAAGCCCTAATAGCTACTAGTTCAGTCTAGACAAAAGAAAAAAAAAAAAAAAGCCCTGGTAGTAGGGCAAATGGATACCAGCAAAGAACACATGCTCAGCAATCCCAATTCAGTAAATATACTGTGGAGTAAATAACGAAAAGTTGGGAAAAAATGCCTGGACATAAGGCAGGAGTGGGAGTGACAAAGAAAATCTAACCACTTCACAGCCTATGCTGGTGAACTGTCAAACCTGACAAGAAAATGCATCGCTGAACTCAGAGAACTTTCCTCAGTCAGAAAATGTTGACATTTATTGTGGACCTGCACTGACCCAAAGGTACTGACTATTGAAAAGAAGTTCCTGGTTGTTACCAGTGATAAGGTACCTGTATCTTCCCTGTTACCTCAAAGAAAATGACGGGATGAGAGGATGAGATACTGAGCATCTACTTTGTGACTGAAAAAAAAGATAGGGAAGGGATAGATTCAGGTAATGGTTTTGGAGGTCCTGCTGTTGACTTCAGAAGTGGTGATTCAGTCAGGTCACTACCTATGAGAAAGTGTTGTAAAGAAGCCTCTGCGGTGTGTATCCGTATAGCTACAACCCACATATCTGAAACAAAAAGGCGAAGATGCAGGGTAAGGCCATGTCAATCCAAAACAGCAATGATGACAGACACTCTGAGCAGGATATGCTTTCCCAGCAAAGAAACAGACGGCTGTGGAAAAGGAGAGTGGGTGTATTGTCTTGCGAAAACATGTCTCTGTGTCTTGCTGAGGGCCCAGGACAGACAGCGCAACCACGCACCAGGTGAGAGAGCAGAGTCAGAGCAGTTCAGAGATGTTGACGTTTCCGAGATCCATGACTGCCAATGGAGGAAGTTGCATGCTGCCCGGCAGAGGAGGAACCATGCTTGGATGGTACTTGAGTCTTCAGGGTGAAGAGGAACTTGTCTCAGCAAATTTAATAGCAGATGTCAGCCTGGCTTTATATTTCCATATGGAAATATGCCTGACATGAGCTAGGGAATGTATCTCCTGGTCTTACAGAAAGAACCTGTTCAGACTGCTCAGAAAACACTGCGAGACACCTGCTGTGATTACAGAAGACTTTACAGCTTGTCTAAAATTGCTGTTTAAAACACAGCCTGGGAAGAAATTGAAACAGAGTTGTTTCCTTGTAACACTGGAAAGGCATAGGCTGTCCATACCCCCAGGACTACGAGGAGCACCCACTGGCTTCCAAAAGGGTAATAGCAAAGAACAGTACCTCAGTTCAAGTGCACACGAAGGGATCTGTAGCCTTAAAACCTGTTGCAGGTAACAGCTACTTCTCTTCATTGTGTAACACAGCGATGGGAAGTGGGAGATGTATTCCACTTGTGAGGGAGAGAGTATATTGAAGAACTGATGTCGAACCATGTAAAAAGAAGCTGCGAATTTCAAATTGTTCATGATTGCCAACAGGCATGCAACACAGGTTCTGTAAAGTGCTTGGGTAACAGGAAAAGAAAGGACATTATGTTATCATCAGGAAATAGGAGATAATGAAATAGATGCCAAATAAAGAATGCAAGTTGCAGCCTAATAAAATAGTTCCTCTTTTCTTCCCCACTTTTCCTTTTTTCTTCTCTAATTCTGAAACATAGTGTTTTGTCCAATACATCAACTCCTTTTTCATTCACTGGGTTTGAAATAAAAAATTACCGAATGAATATGCCAGTCGTTTGTATTCTTCTGCATAATGAATGATATGTAAATTTTGCTTATTTGACAATCTAAAGCTGCTTGATTCCAGGAGCTGGGAGTGAGTACTGCCCAGCCCAGTGGAGTCTGGTTCATAACTCACAAATATTCCTTGAATTCTAAGACAAACCAGCAAAGAAAAGTTTTTCACCTGAGAAAACTTGTGTCCAATTCCTCATTTAGCTTTTCTTCTGTGACCAAAAGTATTTTCCCATTGTGAAATTAGATGATTAACGTTCCTTCCTCACAGAAGGAATCTCATCTGCCTGAGAAAAAGAATATCTTTCTGAAAAGCACATGCCAAGTCACCCAGAAGCGAATCTACTCCTTGTTCAGTGGTTGTGGTTAGACATCAGACTTAACGTATCATCTACAGAAAGAATAAATTGAAGGTCCCATTCAAAACTGTGTTAGCTTTTCCCTGCGATTTCACTGTTTAATACATCTTTAATTTAAACTCCCTATTAAAAAAAAAAAATATTAACACACCACTCATTTTACCCCAAAGTAGATCATTTGTCCCTGAGTTTCCAAGGCTGAGAGAGACTCAGAGCAGGCTCTCCTTTGCCCCTCTTTGTGAAGCACTCAGCCCTTCAAGATAGATCTCAGCGCAAATAAGAAAGGTAGAAATTTTCAATTAAAAAACTCAAACCAACAACAAAACCCCAACCCACCTAACTGTTAAAAAAATTCACTTGAAATTTGTGTCTTTCTTTATTACCAGATTTCAATTTGAAGGGAGGAAAGTTCTGAGAATTGAGGAATATTTTCTGGTCAACTATATAGATTGTAACAATAATGCCTACTACAAGTCACAGATTAATACAGCCATGACAAAGCTTTCAGCCATGGGAACTTTCGTATCGGATACGACTACTAGAATACATGACCCTTCCTACGTTATTTCTGCCCAACCCATATGGAGACTGTCCCAGCTCAACTCTGCCAGCTCACAAAGGGGAGCTGCAAGCATATTCACAATTTCCTCTAACCGGCGTCTTTCAGTCCCACCTTTCCCCTGCAGCTTCATTCAGTCAGTTCAAGCTTCTCATTTAAAGCAAATGCCCCCTCCACCTCCACACAGGTATTAACAGCACTTATTTTTGCACCAACTCTTTCCCTTGCACTCCCACTGAGAGGTTTTTGCTGGATGTGACGGCCAAAGCTGACCCATCTCTTCCCAGTGCCTCCTAGGTTCAGGATGCACCGGCTCGCTCCCACACGGCTCATTTCCTCCCCCATCTCGGTTTCAGCACCTCCCACTGACCTCGGCAGGAGAGTATGAAGTATTGACTATATATAGTAAGGTGCTGAAACACTTCTCACATAATGTGTGTGGGCAGAAGGTGGGACCCTACTTGGAAGGGAGCACATTCAGACTTGCCTTAGAAAAAGTTGGTCTTCCTAAATATCAACAGTTTCAGTGTAAATACTTTGGAGTATACCCTCATCTGCTGGGCAGCTCTTAAACTTTAGCCATTACACATCTCTGAATGGTGTTTTAATTATGAACACAATGTTTTAGTATTTCCATAGGGAAAAGGTGACTATAACAAAAACTATATGTTGCTCTACATTTGAAGTTGCTTTTAAGTGCTTATCTTAAACATCACTTACTATAGGTATGATATAACTAATGCCAATTCTCACAGTATCACTCAGCTACAGTGAAAATTTTTGTCCTCAGGAACTGACAAAAAAATCCAAACTAACCAACCTATAAAAAAATCCCCCAAAAACAAACAAACAAACAAAAACACCAGAAAAAGAAAACTAAGAACACAAACACAAACCAAACCATAAAGCAAAAGCTTTCTAATAATGGATTTCAAAATTTGAAATTTTTCATGTGTTGCATTTTTCCTTTTTAAACCATTTAAGCCATTTTCTCTCACCTACTATTTAGCAGAAATGAATAATCTGCACATAAACATTTTCTTTCAGCAACAGAAATCCACTTTTTTGTTGTTTTTTAACTACTTTCCCCAAAATTATTTTAATAATTTTGCAAATCTTCTGGCTGCACTAGAAACAGCCTTGGCTGACAAAGACCACCCCTAAAGTGCCTTCCTCATACACCACATACATTTCCAGAAAAAGGACTATGGTGGTTGTTTGCAGCACCCTAGCACATATACATGGCAGTGCTGGGGTTAGTTCCTCACTCTTAACTACTGCAGCAATATTGGTAAATTTTGGCAGTGACAGCTTTCTCAGCTCAAAAGTGCTCCCATTGAAACAAAGAGAGTTCTGCACTAACTTCTCTGAGTCTTTTCCTGGTCAAAGAGTCCTTCTTTCTGCATTACCCATGGATCTTTAAGCCCCCTACTTCATACTTACAGACTCATGTGAAGCAACACTGAGGAATAAGGAGACTTAAACTTGGATTTTGATGGTACCCAGGTACTGGTCTCACGTAGCTTGAGACTACACCCTTGCTTCTGAATGCAACTCTTTTTCTTGAGGAGGAAAGTAAAAGCCTACCCAGTGACCTGCAGAGCAAAGACATTCAGGCACAGACTTTCTCTGAAACACAGATACGATGTGAGAACATTGTCATCACAGTGAGCCATGTGAAAGATGAGCTAATACACAGGTTATGAGGGCATCCTTTAAAATCCAACCCTTCAGCTGTTGACCGCAGTAGCATTCTGGCTTCTCTAGGAACAAATTCAAGCCATAAAATAGCACTCTGGGTCAAAAATAGACCTTTGAAGAAATTAAAAAGAAAAAAAGAAGAAAAAAACCCAAATCAGAAATCATGATCAGTTACCCACTTATAAGCTGATCTTACCAGGGTTGAGTCACACCAACTATAAACTAATCTCCAGGAAACAAACCCCCCTATTACTCTTGCTCTGGAAACTCTTCGCAAGCAACACCTAATTTTTGCCTAAGTGTCACACAGAGACCGTGTGAAACAGCGAAAGCAAAGCTCAACAATGAGGCATCAGCCAAAGTTACATTCTGAATTACCACCACATTATTCTTCAAATAAGTATTCCTCCAGCAAGACAAAATTTAGTTGGGTTCTCCATCCAGCTGCATCCTTTAATACTAAATGTGCTGCACAAGTGGAACCACGAGAGCTCCGTCTCTCAGTTTTCACCCCAGAGAATCCCCTTCTTCACAGGGATCCTCCACAGCTGGGGAGCTAGCAGCAGTTTTTCCTGCTTTCAGAGCAGTTTCAGTGCCTCCTGCTCTGGATTGAATGCTACAAGGCATAGTGGGAAACTACATGTCAGGGGTGTGGGAAGGAAGCATCTTCAGCAGGAAGCAGAGCCAGAAGCTTTTCAGAGGACCAGAGAACGAAAAGGCCAGGTAGTAGATCACCAGAGGAGAAAATGCACTGTATCTTTAGGTCTTTAGATAATAAAAACAATGTGCACAAGCCACACAGCTGCATCTTACTGTTTTCAAAGCACAGGTACAGGAAAAAAACAAATAATTAAAGAATCAGGCTTGAGCTGATGCTCAGAGCAGTTCCTGGCAGCTAGCAGAATTAGAAATGTTGCAAGAACCTCAGCAGACTCACTTATTTAATGGGGCAATACTGAAAGGCTACATGACGGGCAAAGAATTAAATAAAAAAGTAGATTTGCCATAGAAAGAGAAGACCAAGGGCATGATGGAATAAGCATCATTATAGCCATACACCTGAGGAATTAACTACAGGTCAGATTTGAAAATCAATGCTTACTAAGTTTTCTCAAAATAAATTATGGAAAGAGGACATTGATGTACCTCCAAAACAACCTCCCCTCCACAAAAAGAAAAATGAAATCACTATGCTATAGATTTAATACTAGATTAATATTTTTGTGTCTCTCCTGAGAGTGTAGAGGAGGGCTATGATTCTCTATTGTCATGTTTCCTATTAGACCACATGAAAACCAAATGCATGGGAGACTGTGTGCACCTCCATGTCTGTATTGTCAAATATCTGAGTGTGAAACACTTACAGTGGAAACTGTCCCCTGCTTATGTATTTCCTATAGTGGATTAAATAAAGTAACATGTAGCTCTGCAATGTCACACAATTATACAACTACAATTATATATCATATACCTACGGGAAAGTAGGCATTTTTTATCTGGGATTAAAATCCTGTTCTGATGAATTTGCTGTCCAAGTTCCTTACAGTTTCAGTGAAGACTTTTTTTCCTGCAATACTTCATGATCTTTCTCATTTTTAGTTAATACAAGTCTTGAGGAATGTGCAATATAGGCAAATTTTAAGTGTTGAGTTCCAAAGTCAGACTTTGGGGGCATGGGAGAGAAAAGTCAATACACAAAGCAGAGCTGCCTTTAGTGTTAATCCTCACTAGATGTGTGAATTTGGGCAAATACATGCTTTTTTGCCTTAGTTTCCCTAAAACTAACGTTGGGCTATATTGGTGAAAAGTCGTGTAAATAGACCAATGAGTTATTATTGCTATATAATAATTAACCCTTCAGGGAACTTTAAGCAAAAAGCATAAAAAGTAGCCTAGCTTCTCATCTCTCAATTAGTTCTACTCAAAGCACTTTGGCAGGACAATGTAGGAAAGCTTTGGGCTGGATTCACAGGAGACACTGGGGCACACAAATCCAGCATATATACACTACTGGTGTCCATTCCACTCAACAGCTAACTCTAACCCTACAGACACCATTTTTTCATCCAGGCAAACCCCTAGTCTCCAGGCATGCCTTACAACTGCTAGAGCTCTGATTCCTCTGGGCAGCTATGCACTTCGCTCCCACCAAGCCATGGTGGGATTCAGATTACTTCTAGTCAGCGGCTTTCAGCACAGCGAGTCCTACACAAAAGAAATGGCAGTAGTAGGATCATTTTACACACATATTAAATAAATTGCTCAGCTAGGATACAGAAAATGCAAGTTTGGGCCCTATTCTGAGAGATGCAGAGCAAGCACTTTGAGTCCACTGCCCAGGTCTGCTGAGGAGACAGTTTCTCTGGGTGTGATCTAGAGGAAGAACAAGAGCAATGTTTGCTAATTGATCATTGATCATGGTTTCCATACCTGCCCTGCCTTGGTTTAACTTACAAGAAAGAAAAACAGTTTTGAGGTAAATATTATTTAACTCTTGGAAGAGGAGCATGAGACAGTTCTACCATGTGTCTTTGCTTTCGAATTCTTGAAGCATTTTATCCAAAAAATTACCTTTAAAAGCAAGCTAATCTCTTTCCAAAACATTTTTGGAGTTAGTTAGGGCCACATCCTTGTACACAAATTGAATTACATGGACACAATGCCAGTTTTGAGAAAATGCCCTTACCGACTATACAAACTCAGAAATATGTAGCCAAGCACCTCTCTAGAGTACTGCTCTGCATATATTTCAATAAATTTTCTATTAAAAGACAAGAAAACCAGAGGCTGGCTTCAAAATTACTGAACAGGTATTTAACCTGTGAGAAGATGTGAAATCAGGAAGCAAGGGACAAGTAATGGAGGATTCCACAGCACTACCTTCATATTCAAACACAGCTCAAAACTTCCAGGCACCCTCGGCATTCACACAGTGCAAGCCCATTTTTCTATATGATATCTCACATTACTGAAGCTGGAGTCAATTTGGACGTGTGTGGAAGTAACTGGAGGTTTGCAGTATGGGTGGTCATGTGCTGCACGGGCAGTATCCTTCTCCTGGATAGAATCAGAGTGCAATGCTGAATGCTCCATCAGCTGAGACTGACTGTCCAAGTACTAATGAATACTGAACTGGCATTTCTTAGATTTCTGGTGCATTCACTGTTAGGAAATCTGAACAAAATTAACCCTCAGTTAACATGTTATTTTTGATGAAAAAAGCCTCACAGTAAAAACCTTACGACATACATTGTTATAGACATTTCTTGAATTCAGTAGATCTCTGCAGGGACAGACTGAATGTCTTTGCTGCTAAGAAGAAGGGAAGTAAAAAAAAACAAAAACAAAACCAAAAACCCCCAAACACTGGTCACTGACCTAACCTGTCAGTTTATCTTAAAAATCATGAAACAGCAGAAAGAATACCTTTGAACCTGTTTCTGACTGCTTTCTCTCTGTTTCTAATGGTTCCTTGGGACAACATTCAAAACTTGATCAATCCCTTTTTTTCCTCAACAGACTACAAGAGAACAAGCTTCTAGAACCAGAATGAACAAGTGTCTCTTTGTTACCTGTGACTGCATTTGTTTGTAATTCCCAGCACAGGCCAGTTAGCTTTGTTGAGCATGGAATCATTTACCATCCCCAAAGCCCTTTCTGGCCATTCTTTACTTGTGATTGTGATTAATGGCAATCCTATGCTATGTGCTCTAGGATGACTCTACTTGAGCAGGGGTTAGACCGAATTATGTGGTCCATTCCAACCTGGCCCATTCTGTGATTCTGTGATTGCTAACGATAGTAATGTCTAAATTTTTCTGGAGAAAAAGAGTGACACTACTATGTTGTTTTGCATGAAGTTAGTAAATGAGTCAGCACGTTCTTGTAAAACAGTAGTAACTTCAGTGTGCTGAATCACAGTTTCAAGGGTAGTCTAAAGTTCTCTTATCTGCATGGGCAACACATTTTCTGTTTGCTTCAGCAGGGAGGCTATTGCTCTGAGACTGAAAAAATGGGGTTGTGGTCTCACATCTTAATTCTGACATCAGCATTTAACTGTTTCAGTTCATTGCTTCTGCATCTTCACATGAGAGTTTTAATTAATTTTTATAAGTGATAGCTAAAGTCTTTCAAAGGTAAATGTACAGCCCACCCAAACTCCATGCTGTCACAGGCTTGGTTAATGAGTGTGGGCAGAGAAAAGGTCATGTAAAAAAGAAACTGTGAAAAAGAAGCAGAATATGTAGTATAGTTTAAAAAAAAAAAAAAAAAAACACGTTCTTTGAGTATGAAACATTTTTCCTTCCAGAATGAAGTACCCCATTCTTCACATGTTCCCCTCCTACAAAACCCAGCCCCTCCTATGCCACCTTGACTTCCTGTGTGCCTCTCTGTCACTCTTGCCTCCTCCTGCTCTCTTCCCACATCCCTTGACCACTTAGTCGAGATGGAGGCAGTGTGCTCAGTGGCTGCCTCTGTGTGACACATGTTGGCAGCCCAGCAATAAGCACGTGTTGCCTGGTGACCTGCACCCTGCCATTAGTTTGGGCAGGACCCAGCCTCTCTCTGCTTTCTCTCAGTTTGGATTCTTTTCCATGTACAGACACGAATTGTCTAGAATGGCTGGTAGGAAGTTAGTATACTTTTGATCCCTACATCATGTTAACTTTAGCCAAAACTCACCAAGCAGTTTGCTTGCTTCCTAAGGTGGTGTAAGAGCACAGCCCCATAACCCTCGTGTTCTTAAGAAGGAGACCAAGAAGAAAAGAAGATCACCTATAAACTCTCAGCAGCTGAGGAACATGGTATACTTAGGTACTGGAAAAATGAGATTAAAGTTCATCAGATATGTTAATCTTGCATTGGCTGAACTCGCACTTCACAGTCTTTCTTCATTTCCCTGCTTTTCCTGATGAGATGGCTCTAGAGGAACCAAGAGGAGTAAGTGCTTGGGCTGTTTTTTCCTCCCTCTCTACAATCTGTCCTGTTCCAGATGAAAGCAAATCCAGGGGTTTTTTATCCCATGGGAGGACTTCTTTATATCACAGCTTGTCCTTTCTGAGCCAAACCTTCTTTGTGTTGTAACCACTGGCAGGACTGACTTCACTGGGAGCAAGAGATTCTTACATCCACATTGCCAAGTGAGTTCAGAGTTGGGGCTGTGAAGTCATTCTCAACACCAGGGCTCATTTCCAAACTCATGAAATCAATCCCATGCAATTTTCCCACCAAACTCATGTGTGGAAAGCACAAACATGTATTTCCCTGTAGAGGTAAAAATATGCAATCACCCTATCTACTTTTAAGGTGTAATAAATTTTGCACTTTAGTATTCATTCTGTAGTCCAGTGTTTTGGTATTAATCATTTTGTTGCTTGCTTTTTTCCTCAGGGATTACTTTGGTAAAACCTTTCCTTCATATCCTCAAAGGAAACTGGAATAAACAATTGCCAAATGCCACACTGCCCGTTGGGAAACAGCATTCTCAACCATCTGAACACTTGGTGTACCACTGAACAGCAAGGCTGTGTTACAGATAGTATTTATAGTATATTTTATGAGACCAAAAGTTGTCAGTTAAACCACTAGAAACTAATAAATGGGCCTAGTGTCATTTGAGTTGTCAACAGGATATAAGCTGATGTAAGGGGAACACCTACATTTTGTAGGTTTCTTTTGCATGAATAAATGTACCGTTGATAGTCATGCTTGACTTTGTAGGAATGTTTTGAGTAAGGAATATAGTAATTTCCTCCATTGCAACAGTAATGATCATCAGATGACTAAAAGACACTTGCTCTATAGGCATGCCTAATTCTTGAATATGATGTTGCTCAGAAATCTTTGGTTTACAGTAAGAGTAAACTTTGCTGATTTGAAGAGGTATCAAAAGCAGAGGTTCTTATTACCCTTCTGTCATAAATACAGAAACTATGGATGAAATACGAGTCTAACCAAGGGCAAAGGCTTGACCACAAGGTTTGAACCTGATAGTTTCAGATCAAGAACTCTGAGTGACGAGATACCAATCTATTTCTTTATTTGGTTCTACTTCTGGTTATCATTAATACTTATCTGCATGATCAAAGAAAATCAAACTTGGTTACAGATCATTAGGATAAAATGCAGTTAAATCAGTTGCTGTAAGTTGAAAAATCTCAAATTTTCAGTGAAAGAACAGCCTGACCCTCTTGTACGTTAAGTTTTGAAAGTTTAACACAAACATTTAAGTGTACCTCATCCCCTCCTGGAATTACAAGATAAAGCACACATGGCACCCTGAAAATGTAAATTACAATCTGCTCAGACAACATGTGCTTTTAAACAAAGGCAGAGATTTCCCTGAAAAGGGAAGCCAAGTAACTTGCCTGTGCACACACTTACCAAGAAGAAATCTGTGCCACATTCTTTTCAGTTTGGAATAGGAAGTGTATGTGGGAAAGATTTTTCTAGAAATATATCAGCCTGTTTGAAAAAAGGAAGTAGAGAGACTCTCAATAGGTAACAGGATTTTTAATGATTTCTGCTATGAAAATTTAGACAGAGTTCTGATAAAAATTCCAGTGAGCCTTTGAGCTATGCTTTTGCTCATTAATTCTCTCCTGTTAAACAGAAAGAAAATACTGCACTGTTCAGTACGAGCATTAAACTTATGTCAAGTTGATCTTAAAAAGATAGGCAGTCTGAGGAAACTTGTATTTAGAGCTAGGAAGGACAAGTTCATTGTCAAGAGCCTTTATTCCTATAATTTGCCAAAGCTGAACACAATAACAAAGAAGAAAGCCAGATATCAGAGATGAAACAGAAATTTTAGATTACTTTCACCCTGAAATTGACATAATAAAAGAAAACGTGAAGAGTAAACTTCATTCTACCACAGCAATGTTTCCAGCACACCTGACATTTTGCAGTGTGGACTGGCATCTGGTGGGATCATGCTAGAGTACGGCTGGTAGGAACAATGGACATTAAGCCAGAATTGCTGGTGCAAGGGAGCCCCTCTAATAACTCACAGGGCATGTTTGCATTTGCAAGTGGAGATACAGCTCTCTAAGCATGGACTGACCTAACCAAGATGCCTTCAGCCTAGCGGTGCCACAACAGCAGCAGCAACTTCAGCACAGTCTTGCTCTGGCTGCCCCAGGGACCCCAGGGCCGATCTGTAGAGCCCACATCGATTGACGCTTTGCTGACTTGGTTACGGTGTCACTGGGTACTCGAGCTTGGCTGAATCAAGGCAGAGCAAAAGCTATGCACATCCCAGCTTCTGTGCAGAGTCCATACAGCTTGCCCTGGGCTCTACTGGTTCTGCTGGTGGGAAGAATCTTCTTTATACAGCACATCTCTGGCTGTGGCTCCTCTTTCACCAGCCAGACAGCACAACAGAGCTACTATGCTGGCTTCACTCCAACCTAGCATTCCTCTGATGTGAAGGGAACTGCTGAACTGTGGGCTTTCTTTGGCACTTTGGTATGGAGGGATGCAAACTACCTTGATTCCATGTGATCTGTTCCTGCATCCCATGTTAAGACAAGGTGCTTATCAGAACAGCTTTATAGGAAGCCCTGCCAGTTTAGGTCAGCTGTGAAGCTGGATGGTCCAGGGTATTTGTGCTTTGCATAAATATGTAATTTTTTCATTGGCAGATGAACACAAATGAGTTATTGGTAAATATATTTTCTTTTTCTTTTATATTTCTTTGATTCTCTTTGCTGTAGATTGAAACACAGATGCCTTTATTCTAGTCAACTTAAAACTAGAAATGCTCATTACTAGATACAAATGACTGATATTTAAAAATGCATGCTACTCATCATTGTGCACCTACGTGGAATGAGTCACTACCTGGAACATTTATCCCACCTCCATAGTCTAGTTCCTATTTGAAAGTCCACAGGAAAGAATCAGGATCACTCCAAAAAGTACCTGATACCAGGAAGTATTTCTATCCCCTAGATGAAGAGTTAGGATATACAGGAAAAAGACTACATTTGGAGAACAAAGCCATTGCACATTCCCCTTGTTATCTAGCAGAGCTTACTGCTCTGACTCGGGGCACTCAAAATCCTTATCTAATGCACGCAAAGAGGTTAAGTGCCTAATGTGGGACCCACAGGAGTCACTGCCTGTCTAGAGAACACAAAAACAGCCAAGGAGGGGAGTGCAGCTGGAGTCCCAGCTAGGAGAGCATGAGGCACTTTTCCTACAAGGAGGAACCTTTCCCCCAGACCCAAGAACACACTACATAGCTGTGAATCAGGGGTCTAAGACAAGCACCTCTGCAGGAGGTGAGCAACCGTACTTGTAACTAAATGCTTACAAGTCTCTCTCAAAATGTGGAAGTTTTCTACATCTGTGAGGGCTCACAGAACCACAGAATGGGTAAAGGGAAAGGACCCACAGAGTGTTGTCCTGTCCAACCTGCCTGCTCAAGCAGGGTCATCCTAGAACCTAGGATCATTGCACGGGATTGCATACAGATGGTTCTTGAACATCTCCACATATTCAACTCAAACCTACTTCTCTGGTGAAAATCTGATGTTGTTCAGACCATATGTTAATTTGTACCTAAATCTGTCTTCATTCCATGTTCCATTTTCAATAGCTTAGGGAAATATCTGTGGGTCAAAAGATATCTCACAGCTTGGAGCCTCTGTTTCTGACCTGGAGAGAAATCTCAATGGCTACTGAATATGAGATAGTTAAACATACATTTACTGGATCTTTTCTTATCAAGCTCTAAACTATCCACTTGAGTTCACAAAGAAACCTTTTCATGTACTTTTATGTACCTGCAAACTGAAGACTGATAATTCATTTTAGCCCTTGACTTGCAGAAAATTTCTGAAAATAAGATATCTAACAACATCACTGATATATCAAATTGCTGCTGTAAGAGGAAGAAAGTGAAGGCAAGTGTGAGTAAATTCCCAAATAAAAGGAAAGCAGGAGGAGAAACAGAAAGCAAGGACAATTTCAGTACATTTTTTTCTTTTACTTTTTTGGTAATATTTTCTTTCTTTTTGGCTACAAAGACGGATTTACTTAAAAAATAACTAAGCTTCCCATGCAAAAACTATCCTAAGCAGTTATTTACTCACTAGCACCTAGATACCAATCCACTTGTTTGATTCTTTTTTGCTTACTTGCATAGCTTGCAGCAAACTGACTGCTCTGGGGATTCCATCGCATGAATTCTGTGACCTTACTGAGAAACTATCTGGGCAGTCTTCTCTATCCGTTGATATGATAGTGTGATATTATTCCTTTGGCTCTGATTTCAGTGCAGACGCAGTTCAAGTACCTGATCTATCTGCCAGCAAATGGGCCTGTTCCAAGCTCATGGAAGTCAGCAACAGCCTTTCTGCTGGTTGGCCACTCGACAATTAAATAAAATTCTAACACAAATAAATCAGACTATTTAATTGGATGTAAGAATGCTAAATGGACAGGCCTCTCTTGAGGAGGCTTTTTTGTCATAATTTTCAAGTCAAATCTTTGGAAGAAGAGGTAAGGCTTTAGGCCCCATCATTAAGTCTACCTTACATCCAAGTATTATTCATACAGTTTATCAGAACAATTATTTTTCTAGCTTCTAACTACCATACACACCTGAAAAAAAAGACTACTCAGTCCCTTTAATGAAAAAGAATACTTAAAAATAGCAAGGTGTTAGTCATATAACCCACTGCTCACTCCAGCTGGCAGAGTTCAGAACAGTAAGTATGTAAGTTATTACAGATATTCACACCAAAGAGTATGGCGGTTGCTGGGATAGAAGCACTCTCTTCCAGGTTTAGTTCTTAGATGTAGGATACTCTTTTCCTCCACCTCTTGAGGCTAACGTCCAAAACAGAATACAAAACAAAACTCCAAACCAATTCCTGTGTCTAGCTTCACGGCATGTCAGACAGCTTAGTGAGGCTGAGGTTGCTGATTTGTTTTTTTTTTATGTTTTGGTTTGGGGAGTGGGGGGGACGATACACACTCTTGAATTTTTCAGTAGAGCTCTCTCTAGATAATGTGTGTGGGATTTTAGGTGGTTAGTATTTGCCCAACTCTGCAATCAATGGTTAACAATGAATTCACTACTAACAAAGTTTGTCCATAGATTTTCTTGGTTTCTTGTAAACCCAAGACCATCTATTTATAAAACCATGGGATTTTTGCCTTTGCCCTTAGTAACAGCATTTACATAGTACCCCCGTAAACCTACCCTTTCCTATCTGTTTACACACCCAGCCACTTGCGTCTTTTCTTTAACAAAGAAATAGTTGTGCTCTGCCCCTTAACTCATGTTCACCTCTACAGCTCTTCCCTTTACCACTCCCCTGCTGTCACCAGCCATTTTATCCTCATCTCCACTTCTTCCCCCAGTCACTGTATTTTCCATCCACATCTCTCTCTTTCTCAAAGTTGTCAAGGTTCATCACTCTGGTTACAATCTTTCCCACACCATCAGTGTGCTCATGTCCTTCCCCAAACCTCTATCATCACTTCCTGCTTCTTCCTTGAGTCAGGAATTTACAGACAAGTAGTTACGGTTCAGGGATGAAGGCTATGCCAAATGTGGGGCACTGCTGCATTTTCCACTTTGACTGGTTTTCCTGGAGCAACTGTATGGCATGGGAAAGCTTATCAGCCTGGCTGTACTGATAATGTCATGGAGAAAAGCAGCAATGGATCCCAATCTCAAGCTTCCCCAGCACTTGGGAAAGCTGCCTTCCCTCAAGCAACCCTGCAGCCTCATTGAGGCCATCCCTCTCCCTCACCAGTTCCTCTCCAGCAAAGTCAAAATATCTGGAAAGGGGATTATCTAGCCATTTGGCAGGCCACTTTTGTACATATTTACTGGGATAAGCAACACTATTTCAATTAACAGGAACTTTTAACATGACGGAGTTAAGTACATGTGTGATTATTCACAGAATGGGAGCTGGCGACTGCTGCCTCTTCGGAAAATGGCGGCGCTGCCCTGCCTTTCCCTGTCAGGACTGCTGTGGGAGGCTCCAGGGAAAACACGGGGGTTCACAGCTGAAGAGAAAAACTCAGCCACCCCCTATTATATTAGACATCCTCAGCTATAACAAAACATAATTATTAAATTAAAGCTGCAAGCTCATTAACTCCATGACAAGAAAACCAGAACGGAAACGAATTTAACTCAGAGAAAGCCTTAGGGAAGACTCTGTTACAGGGCAATTTTTTAAAGACTAACTTGCCAGAAACTTCCAAGCAAGCCTTCCGGAAGCCCATATTTTAAAAAACGCCCAACAGTACAAAGCACATACCTTTGGGCAGCTGGGAGACCTGTGCTGCTTGGGACGGAGTCCCCCCCGCCCTGCTCTCCAGTGCCCCGGCGCCTCAGCACAGGCTGGCCGGGGCTCGCCTGCTGCCCCACAGGGTGCGCTCACCCAGGGCCTGACGGCAGCTCTGCTTGGCGCAGCCCTGCTGGGGCTGCCCGGCTGCCCACAAAGGAGCCCCGGCCTGTGGGCACAGGGGTGGGTGAAGTCCCCAGACGAAGCTGCTCGGGCCCACTGAGACCCATCAGTGCCCTGACATCATTTTACAGGGACTCACAGAGGGGTCAGTGAATCCCAGCACGGGCTTTGTCACTGCTGCGAAATGGCTGCCCCCCCCTCCAGGGCAGCAGGAGAGCCCGGGCAGGCTCACAGCGCCTCAGTCGGGGCACTGCCCCGGAGGTGGTGAGGTGTCGCTGTCGTGGCTGGGCGCTTGTCCCAACACCTCCCCGGGAGCCACGGCCCAGCAGGGTGAGATGTATGACTGTGGCATGGCAGACAGGCAGGAGGGAGGCCTGCCATTTCCAGGAGCTTATCCTAGGGCCAGAGTATTTGCTGTCACATTACAAAGTAGCTAGATGAGAAACTGTCTATCCATCCTGAGTGAGAAGCAACTAACTTTCTTTTAGTTCACAAACCCGCATTTCAAATTCATTTTCCACCTCAAAAAATGCTCCCTTTGGTTACGTCCCTATCTATCCACAGTGTGCAGTGACAGGCTCTGCCACATGAAGCTCTAGCCAAAGAGTATCCTGGACCACATGTTTTTACTTTGTGGGATTGTTTTATGAATGATATCCTGATGTCTTCTGAACACCAGGAGTTTCCAGACCTCAGGCAGAGAAGTGAGACTCAGATCTCCCAGGGAAATCCCTGATAGTCTGGTCCTGGCTCTACACAGGTGTAGGGGACGCAACATTTCCTTCTCTGACTATAAACAGTGACATCAAACTGTTTGCTCTTTCAGAAAAACAACAAACAAAAAACAAACCTGAAATGAACAAACAAACAAACAAACAAAGACAGGAGCACCCATGGGTTTTAAAAATGGTCTCTGATTATCTTTCAGTGGAAGTTAGGGCTTTTGTTAGATACTGAAAGGATACAGCATACCCTGTGACATATTCTTATTAATAAATTAGTCTATTACAGGACAGGAATGGTATATACCCCTACGTCTCTCTGTTAATGTTGTGCAATAATTTCCACTCTAACCCACTCTTCTCAGTCACCCACCTAAACTGCTCACTCAGACTTTCACACTTAGGGTTAAAAATTTCCATGTCTGGCCTCTGTGCAAAGCTACAACTTTTTGGAATTATGAGATAAAACTGGCTTCTGAGAATAAGAGGAAAGGAAAACATTTCTCTGTGTCAAAAGCCTCCAACCTCAAAACAGAACAAAAAAAATTCACTGCTTTTTCACAGCTCTGGGAATGATGTAAGGTGAAAAAAAAAAAAAGTCATTATAAGAAGAGTCTTGTAAAGAGCAGAACTTTGCCTAGGCTTAAAGGCTGCTGGGTTGGACTTGACAAAAACATGTGTTTACATGCTTTAGTAAACAGCTGAAGTGTGCGTTTATACACTTTTATATAGAGCGAGTATAAAATGCATACTTCTGACATTATGTATGCTTTTCTATATATGTTTATCCATACATATAGTAAAAATATGCATAATTATCTATAAGTCTGCACTGTGCTGATACAGATACTGTATACATAAGTTTGAAAGGTGCTTACTGAGAATCAAAACTCTGAGAGGAGGCGAGGCAGTGGCGGCAAAGGCACAGTTAGATGTCTGCCACACATTTGCCGAGTTCCTACCTAGACTTTCTAAGGTAGGCAATGATTCAGAAAATACAGTCGGGGACACTGACTGAGGGCCCATTGAATTTCGTAGTTTTCCCTTTAATTTATTTTAAAAGTTTTGTGACTTTGATTTCTTAAAGACTGCAAACACCTGTGTGAGCGAGGCCTTGTTGTGTTTACACATATCTTATATGTACCTCCCACAGCTGCTCATCTTCTCAGCTGCCAAGGGCTCCCACTTTCTTAATCACAGACATGCCAAGCTCATGCAAATATCTACCAGGCAGGATCTCAGAGTAAGGGATTCTTGTGCAAGCTGGTGGACTTTTGGCAAGCTTAAAAAAGTGAAATAATTTCTTAAGAAATTATATAGAAGAATTTTACTAGCAGAATCCTGATCATGACTAAAAACTGAGGAGAAAATATGTTCCATGGTAAGTGGACCTACTCACTTGGAAGAGAAATTGCTCAAGAGACCATCCCAGCAGATGATGTCTGCCATAGCCAGTGATGTTCCCTCTTGCTTCCTCCATCCCTATTAGCTGTCGCCCCCAGGTAAGCAGTGACCTGGGAGAGATGTTGACTCCAGTGATATCCTCTCTGCTTCTGCTGTTATTGACTGTCCCTTTTCTGCATTTTGGGGCATTCTTACAAGTGCAGTTCTTAAAAAAAAAACCAACTGATTTGAAGTAGATCTGATGTCATTGCTGACATTATGCTCTTTCCATTTTACCTCGTGTATCTATAGTTGTAACTAAAAATGGCACAGTGTTACATTTTTACAAATAATATTGAGTCACATAATTCTCTCCTCCTGTTTACAGTTTCTTAGCTTCTCTTCTGCGAATATGAAAAGCATGTCTTCAACAAAGCTGGTTCAAGAAGAATCTATTTTTAAAGTAGATTATCTGAAGCACCAGTAGTTGATCTTACTCTACTTATACTAAAATAATTATTTATTTGTTTTTAGTGGGTTTTTTATTTAAATAATAAAGAATAAGAGAAAATACTATCTGCTCAGAAGTCCTCTGAACCATATAGATATGCTCGTCAGACTGTGGGTGTTCAGGAGCTTTCTCCTGTTCCAGACTAGTAAAGGTCCCCTGTCCTGACTGTGCCCCTAATGGGGTGTCAGTCAAGGTTTTGACCAGCATAATTTCTAGAGTGTCATGAAATAGGCAATTCCTGTCTTTGGAGAAGGCACTTCAATCCAGAATGAAAACTGTGTCCTAAGAGAGCTTTTTAAATCAGCATTAGCTGTATTTGTACAACAGTTGTGCAGATGCTATTCAAATTCTATTGACAGATCCTGCATCTCAGAGATACTTGTTTTGTATTTTTTGTTCTCTCACTGTACAACCTCATGACAAAGTGAACCATGGAAAAATTGTCTTAAAATATCTAGCAAAACTTCAAACAAACAAAAAAGAAAAAAGAGAAGGCCTATAAAATTCAGTTGCTCTAATTCTCCACTTGAAGTATTAGTAGTAAGGAAGTTCAGTGATCAAAGCAAAGCCTCTGGACTTCACACAAGAAAGCTTTTCAGGATTAAAAAATTTTATTTTTTAAAAGACCCAACACTTTAGGCCTTCCTGGTTATGATTTGTGTGTTCTGCTTGCAAGGCACATATGCTGCATGCTAGAAAGAATGCTTTCTCATGAAGAGCAGTTTTATAGAGATTAATTAAATTTATCTAAGTCACATGAATTTCTATTAAAGTAATCAAAATCCCCAAATTAAACATAAATTAATCACCTTGTTTAATTGGGATCTCAACAACTCTTTCATGGTTCTATCATTTTTGAAATATTATAAGCGATTTGTATTTGTGAATAGGACTAAAGAGGCTTTCCTGACCAATGGAGTTGAGGTGGAATGGGCTGATAACAAAGGATCTATTAAAACATCATTGGAAAAAGCTCTATAGTTCATGCATGGGCTCAGTTAATCTCTATAGATCTTTTTTTAATGCTGTTGCTGGAAGGCTGGTGGTGGAGAGGGAGAGAGAAAGAATGCAACATTCTTTTCTGTACTTCATGGATCCTTAACCCTTATTTAAAGGCGACTTTGGATTTTAGACCAAATAACTGTTCTTGTAATTATATCAAACAGTTAAAAAAAAAGCTAGTTAATGATGTTCAACATAAGTAATCATGTTAAATAGTGAAATTTAATTTCTTAAAAACTTAAATCCTCATATCTTTTGGAATGCATTGTACTGTAGGATGTCTGAGTAAATTAAATTCTCCCCTGCACACTAAAACATCAATTTCCTTATGGTAATTATCTGCTAGATTGGATCTGTCAGTGGCAGGGAAGCATGCCTGACATTATACCCTTTTTACAAAAAATGATTACAAAAAATTAAGACGAATGAGTAAAATTAAGGCTGTGGCTGGTAAGCCTATATAAAGCCCTCATAGATCACTTTACATAAGCTACCATTGTACTGGATACTAAGCTTTTAATGACTAGTTGCATAATGAGGTGAAGGCCATTAAAGAACAGCAGGGTAACAGATCACAGAGATAAGAGCTAAAAAATGATTTTCAGCCAACTAGAAGCAATTTATTATACACAAAAACACAGGTCTAAATGAAATGTCTGGATGGATGAGGAACTTTTGAAAATTGACAAGATTTCCTTACTAGTAACGTTTTACAAATATGTTGGGAGCCTGTCTCTGTCATATTAGATTCTTTTTCTCTGCTGTTCAGTACTCCAGAGTTGGGGAAGTGGGTTGGGGTTTTTTATTTTTGAAGATGGCTGGGCATTTCATTAGCCCACTTGAAAGGTAAATTAGAGTGAGGAGCAGCTGATATGAAGGAAGTTCATAGCACACTCCCAGGAAGTAGTATATGGAGGAAGGTAAGTTATTGCAAGTCAGCTGACACCCTGGGCTGAAAAATAACATCCAAGATACAGAACTGTCTCTTTAGGTTTGCAAGGTACCATATTGCTCTCGGGGCAGTGCAAAAATGAGTATGTAAGTAAATTCTTTTATAATGAGCAGTCACTCGAGGACAAACAGGAAAAAGAACCTAAGAATTTTGAAGGTAGCCCAAAGTCAAATTCTGAGGTAACCTCATCTCATAGGGGAAACCACATCCCTAATTTAGACAAAGGGAATGTGGGAAAGAGTGCCTAAAGAGAGGCAGGAATGGCAGGCAGAGGTGAAAACCTGAAGCTGGGCTCTCTGAAACATTTGATGTGTAGCCACTTTCACATAGGCAGTGGGAGATAGATACATATGTCTGTCTGTCTGTCTCTGTCTGTCTCTCTCTCTCCATCTATCTACATACACATGTATATGTGCACACACATGCACATGCATACTAGCAGACTTACTGTGTCTGTATAAACCCCTATTGTTTACTAGAAATGTAGCCTTTACAACAAAAAAAAGTCTACAAGAGTCTTTCTAATATAAAAGAACCTGGGAAACTACTTTCCCTTTTTTCCTCCCTTCTTCTCATATCTTCTTTAGCGGTATGGAAATTCTGGCTTAAAGGTTTCAACAAGGCTGGATAAACCATAAGCTGCCTAGAGATAAGGGAGGTCGCTACTGACAAACAGGAGTGTCCAGAAGAGGACCACAGATATGGTTGTGGAGCACATCATCTAAGGACTTGGGAGCTGTGTTGCTTTAGCCTGAAGGAAAGGAGTCAGATGGGAGGGTGTAATAGGTTAGAGAACAGACAGAGCCCAATGTCTCTGTGAGGTGCAATTCCAAGTAACATGAAACAGTAGCCACAAACCATAACAAAGGTAATACAAGGAAAATATACTCTCAAGGAGAGTCGGGAATCACTGGAATGTGTTGCCCAGAGAGGCTGTGCGTGGAGTCTCCATTCTTGGAGAGTTTTCATAACCCATCTAAGCAAGGCCCTGAGCAACATGCTTTGCTTTAAGCATTGGCCTCATTTTAAATTTGGAGTTTATACAGATGGCCTACAGAGTGCCACTCGAAACTACATTTTTCTATGACTCCATGATTCTTTTGAGGCTTATGGCCATCTTATTCCCATTGCAGCCGTGCGTCCTATCCATATCTCTTCTTCCCAAAGACCTATCCTAATTCTCAGGGGACTGGCTGCTTATGGAAACAGTTTCTTTATTATTGTTCCCTTCTGGAACTTGATCTGGCTTATGCACTTTATCAGGTAATTCTGTGTAAGCTCTGAAGCAAATTTCTGTAGTTTTATCTATGTGAGCTAATTAAATATCACTAGAGACTGTGCCTGGCTATGCAACTACCAAAAGATATCTCAGAGATAAATTTTAAATTGAGCATGAATTGCCAGTTCTTATCGGTGGCACTCTTGTTTTGGAGTCTTGTCAAGTTAACAGTATGGATACTGGCTGTTTCTTGACCTAAGTGCCATCAAGTGGCTCTTGATGTGTTCTATTCCACCAGCGTGGTCACAGCCTCAGTGTCTATGCAACTTTCAGGCCAAAAGGTCAACTTCAGGATGTGCTGGCAGTTGTGCAGCTTGATGCATATCATGGGCAGGAGAAATAACCTCACTTTTTGATTTGTATAATTAAATCCCATTTGACTTCTCGTTTAAGCATGTATTGCCCTCCATGCTCCTAATCGTTATTTGTTAGAAAGCTCCAGCCTGATTTACATAGCACTGAAGTCAGTGGACACTGTCATTAAAGCTTTTCTTTTTAATCACTTACATTTGTGATGTGGCTTGCCTTCTAAAAAATCTTCAGTCATATCAGTAATTTCTCCCTTATTCTCTAATTATTTAACGTGTAAATTATTTTGATCAACAGCCTGCTGGCTGTGTCATTATTTGAGATGTGTACATACTAGCATATTTACTGTTTCAAACTGATAGTGACTAATGCAATTATATGCTTTTTTTCACTGATATCTGATCTGTTAATTAACTGGAAAATATTTTGACTGGGGTGACTGCTTACCCAAATTGTTTAATTGTTCCATGCAAGGCTGTCAGAAAAAAAAATATGGAAATGAGCCTAGGAAGTTCTATGAGATTTCATGGTAATAGCTCTCAGGTTCGGGCTGGAATTAGACAGACAGAGAAACAGCAAGAGCAGCTTGGAGCCTGCAGTAAAAGAAATTACACACATTTTTAATTTCAATACAGAATAATAAAAAGAGCACTTAGGTTTTGTCTATCCCTTTTCCTCCTTGATTTTCTTACTTCTCTACAAAATAAGGCTCTCTTATCTCTGTATCAAAGGAGTGTGTGCATGAGATGAAGGTTAAGAGAACTGAGAGCAGGATGTAGGTAAATTCAGGTTGGTTCCTAGTTAGGATTCTTTCTGATCTTGGGTAGGCTTTTTATCTTTAATTGACTGGCCATCACTGGTGAATTGAACATGACAGAAAGTTGCAAGTAGTTTTGTCAACTGAGAGTTTTAATTTTACCCCATGCAGAATACACTGGACATTCTTTTTTCAAAAAGTATAGAGGTCCTGCAAGAAACTTAGTCCAGTTTTTAAGGAGAAAGTCTAAGAATATATATAGATTTGCCTAAAAGTAGTGGACTAACTGAATAGTCAAAGGTTCTTGTTGAAGGAAATGCAAGGATTTAATAAATGCATCCTTGCTTTACTGAATAACTTCAATATTTGCATATTAGACTTTATATCAGCAACAAACCTTTTAACAACTTTAAGTGGTGTTGAGTGACTGATCTACGGGGTATTTAAAGATCATCAATATAAACAAGAAGGTTTAAGCTACAGGACTCAGCAAGGTATATGCTGTTCTAAAATTGAGAGATAGCAATAAGCTTGTGCTTAGTAATGTCTGTAAATTGTTATATATGAATAATTTCTTGAATCAAAGGGACACATTAAAGATGAAAGAAACTGCATAAATGTAATTTATTCATGTGAATAGTTCCACTGAATTCCTTCATACTGCTACTTGTGTTGTTTAGATCTTTATTAGGAGATTCGGGAAATTTCATTTTGTATTCCAGTTATGAGAATGTTGAAGTTCACATCAAAATCCTAAACTAGTGAGTGTACACATAATTTACACATACAGGTTTGTTTCATGCAGAATGACAAGAAGCCATACAATGCCTTTTATCTAAAGATGGAACCTGATTATTATCTATCTATGTATATATGTATCTATATAAGATATATATTGTCAGAGGCTTGCAGTATAAGCAGGAGGAGAACCACTTATGACCCTCAAATATTGCCTAGCTGCTGAATTAGTGATGCTCCAAAATTGCTCTTGCAGGCAAACAAAAACATGAGTCAGTGGAACGTGGATGCCTAAAGGCCTTTGACATTCAGGGCTTTATCATAAACTTACTACATATGCTCATTACTAGACTAAGTAATGAGCACAGAGCAGCTGCAATGGCTTTGTCTGGTCCCATAAGCAAGTACACATAAGTTTGATTCCTATTTCTTTGTGAAGCTCCCAGTGGAATTCAAATTTTGTAAATGAGGGGTGATCTGGGGACTTATTTCCCTTCTCAGCCTTTACTGACACATTTCCTAAGGCTGATCTCAGAGCTGAAGTTTCTCAGAGAAGATATGAGGCACAGTCTTGACTTTTTACCGTCATAAAATGTCACCACAATGGTATTTGCAGGAGAAGGTGTGTCCTCACTTCTTACTACAAAGCCAGTAATTGCATGTTCTAAGTACAAATGGACCACTGATGAGGTGATAAGCAGCGATGCTGCCTCAGCACAGGACAGATCAGTATTTTGGGAACAGTGTCCTCTGGGATGGCTTGATACATGCTTTGGAGAGCTGTTTGTATTACTGCACATTAGGGAAAACATATTCTAAAGCATAAGTCAAGTGTCTCAGGTCCTCTGCATTGCTGGGGGAAGAGAAAAGACAGAAAGGGCTGAGAGATGCTGAGACCCGAAACAAGCTGCTTTTAGTCACCAGTGGAGGGGAACACCTCACTTAAACTTTGTTTTCTTCTCTGGTTTGCCAGAGTTCTCCAAGAAAATCATACTTTTTCTGTAAATTTCTGAAAGCAACACAAATTCTCTACTTGGTAATAATGTTTTTCTGTTTTTAATTGCCCTTTATCAAATAAAAAATGCTGTCATCTACAGTAAAACAAAACAAAGTTGCCAGTTATTAAATGCTTTTCGATCCGACTCCTCTATGAGTACCTTATTTTCTCCAGTCATTTTCAAGATTTCAGGCTAGGATCACCACAGACTCTCATATCGTATTATTTTCCTACCATGAAGTTGTTTATGTGTATTGTTTACCCAACAGACATTTCTCTTTCACTTGGTATATTCATTACTAAATAATTCTGTGAGAAGATACAGGCCACTGATTTTTTGCAATTTGCATCCCCATACTCTAAGCTATGTTGAAAGCAAAGCTTTTTGGTCCTCTTGCTTTGGGAGTACATTAATATTTCTATGACCTTTACTAGATGGCAGATGAAAAGCATTAGGAATAAAATAACAAATAAACCAAAGGAAACCAATTTTTTAAAATGTGTGTTTCTGAAAGGAGCAATGGGAAAAAGAGTCTAGTCTAAAAAATATGAACTTTAGCTAGAGTTATGATAATTGTTCTATTGTACCTATTTTTCCATGTCAAAATGCTTCTTTACAATCAATCCACTCAACATAATGCAAAAATGTACTTGAAGGGGTTTAGTAGCTGTGCATACAAAAATATATGGGTAATGTTTCAAGGTATTTAAAAAGAAATAGAGTAATTTAAGACATAATTATTTACTGTACACATCAAAGTGATCACATTAAAAGCATGGCCACTATACCAACAACTACTTTACACAAAATGACTTCAAATTATTTAACTTCCAAAGCCTGATGATTATAAAGAGAAATTCTGTAAAACAAGCTGCAAATGTAGTGACTTTGTGTGTGGTGTAAATCCTCTGCTTTAGAAGATTATATTTTCTGAAGGCTTTAGAAGACTGTAGGAGGAAAACCAACTAAATTTACCCAGGAAACGATTTCTCTCACGGCAGCATTGTTTTTCAGTGTTTTTACTACACACCGGAAGCCTACTCTGTTCCTGTTCATCTAGTTGTCAATGCCATAACTCAAAGGAACAGATTCAAAAATCATTTTTAGTGACTTTAAATTTGACTGCTTTATGAACACTGTGTCTAGATTAACAACACCTGTGATTCAGCAAGGCATTTAACAGAATGAAAGCAAAAGTTGTCCCATGAACTGAAGTATTTGTTCAATGGTTTCCTGGAGGTTTGCTGGAGGCAAAGCTGAGATTATTTAATAACAATTCTCTTTCATGAACCTTTTAATATACACTTTATATCATATGCCCCAGTATCGAGTGAAAGGAGATTCAGAGAGGGGAAGAGGTGTGGATTATTTCTCCTTAGGATAGTGTGGAAGAGTCAGAACATTTTAAAATAGCAATAACCAGATCATCACACCTCGAATCACATGAATCTAGAAGGGTTCAGATGGAATCATGTGGTTCTAGTTACAGGATTGACATGATGGCAGGAATCCCCTTCTGTCTTTACTATCAAGCACAATGCTACTGCACAGTAGAATCAGGCTAGATCTTACTTTGAATGTGTCACATACCTATTTTTTAGTTATTACTTTTGTAAGTTCTTCCAGAGGAAAATTTTCCCTTCTTGAGGTTTCAAGGAATACAATCTTATAATTTTAGGGATGAAATATAGTTTTATTATATTCATAAGAAGTTCTTAATAGAAAAAAGAAAGTTTAAAAACACGCTTATTTTTGTTTTAGTTAGTTTATTTTAAGTGAAATGAGGGACCTCTTTATAGTTTGGATACACAGATTTCCCCTCCATTTGCTCTTTAAGTCAGCTTGTTGCTCTTTGCTCAAGTTTTCAGAGAAACTGAAAGTAACTAGAAACCGACTTTGAAAATATCATTTCTCTCTACTGTTTTGTTTTTTAATGAATTTCCTCAGTTTGATCTATCTGAATGGAGAAGTGTAAATCATCTTTTTTTTTTTTTTCCCCAATTTTCATTTATCTAGAGTATTTCTAAGACACATCTTTCACTCATTAGATGTAGAGATTCTGGCTCTTGACCAATACGTAAAGTCAGAGGAAACTATGCAGAGTTATCTAGTTGAGAAACAACTTATTTTAAATATAGCTTTTCCTTAGATTATTGTGCTTTAATTATGCCGTGTGTAAAATGTTTTTATACATAAAGCAACCAATTTGAACTTACTGAAGTGATGGAACCTGTCTTTGCAGTCAATGTTCTCAGCCCACTAATGGTATAAAATATAATCAGTTTTCATCTGCTGGTTTGAATGGAGTTAAAGTTTCTGTTCAAGATATAGCTGTGATACTGCACTGCATTGCACAGACAGTTTCTGCACTTCTACCCAGTGTCATATCACTCACTTTGCACTGCAGAATTGAGACTCTGAAAGATTTCACTGGAATCCTTCTCAAGCATGTAACAACATAGTCTTTGTAACCAGTAATAATTCAATAGGAATAATAAAAAAAAAAAATTGTAAAAGTGGTTATGTTTTCACCTAGAATATTCACTCTCTCGTATACATGTGTACCTCCAAATGGACATGCACAAAAGGCAAGGGTAGATTGCAACCTTCCATTACCTGTACATATGCTTTGACTTGGCATGTGTACGGTTTAAATTTAACGCATACAAAGAAACTAACTAGATGACAGCATCTCTTTTAAAAAATCAGGGACTGGTGATTTTTGCATGATGAAAATACAGAAAGCTAGAAGTATAGAAGTTTCTGTATAGGTCAGACATTTCAAGAACTAGAATCTTTCTGCCCCACTTCAGGACAAACAATCTGCTACAGTCTTATTAGGAGAAATGGTAGACTCTAGTGTCTTGCTTAGCTATCATCTCACATCCCCTAGGGGCTTGTATATCCTTTGTGACTGAGATTTACACAGCAATCTCAGGGATTTGGATGTTCAGTTCCCATTATTGTTGCTGAGGATTCAATCCCTTTGTTAAGGGATGTTCTTTCTGTGGATTTTCTGTCTTTTGGTTCTGCGGTCTATGTTCTCTACCTTTCAATATTTCCAATGAGTCTTCAGTCTGCTCTTGAAAAGGCCTTTCACCATTGGTGCACTTTCTAATCCTTCACAGAAAGCCCTTTTGTAGCTATAGGAAAGCTATTTCTTACAAAGTTGTTACACACGTATCTCCCTCAAAAGCCTGGAGAAGCTGTACTGGTGAAAAGCAAGCAGGAGAGGTAGCAGAGCAGAAATATAGATTACTTGGATGATATCAGAGACCTCGGGACAGAAACTTCTGAGGAAGCTGCAAGGCTGTCCAAATTAGAATAAACTATTTGGACTATTTTGACCCCTGGAGCACGGTAGAACTCCCTGACCTATAAATTCACATTTGATCTTCTCTTTTTCAGGGATGCTCCTTCCTCATGTTATCTACACCAACACCAGAAAATAGAACAGTGACAAGACAATTGCTTAAATATTGATCCTCCATCTTCCCTGCTTAACTGTTTTCAGGTTAAGCATAAAAGAATTTAACCATGGATGCAAGGCACACAGTCTTAATTAGCCTTCAAACCAGAGAACATAACCTGGCTCTTTTTATTCACTACAACACACAAAGCCAGTACAGGCAAAGGTTAAAATCTCACTCTGTGACATTTAATCATCTTTGCAAGGCACACTTAGGACAGCTGATGAGAAGGGCTGCTGCTCTGTAATGATTTCATAGTTAATAATACATTCACATATGTGTGTCCATATGTGTGTGTGTGTACACAAAATGTTTATGTCAATGGATGGAACAGCTACAGCATGATTTTCAGCTGTACTTAACAAGGCAATCCAGTACAGAGGACAAGCTTCAAGCCTTTGAATTATGACTCGTGTTTTTAATATGGTTTTAACTGTCTATGTTAGTAAGTCATAAATATGAAAATAATACACCAAGAATAAGCACAAACACCCACTTCTATGTTATTTCATTTTTTCTCCATATTTAAAGTGTCCACGCATCTTCACTTTTCCCTCCTTCTCACTGTCAGTCACTGAGGCTCTCAGTTATCCAGGTGAAAGGGACTGACACATTCTAAATTGTAAAGGTTTCTTTTTCTGCCTTGTTGAAAGAATTCTGAGGACCAACTGGAGTAAACACTTGAGAAAAAAAGTCCTTGGTGCTTATACTGAGACAAGCATCCATGTTTTGCTATGTATCTGCAGTCATACAAAACCAGGGGGAAAAAGACTTCTAAAGCATGTCCTCATGTTCCTAAACATTCTCTCTTTTTGCCTCTCACTGCTTTCTTCATAAACACTTATGTCCTTTGGCCTCAGAGAATATTAACAATTTGTAATATTCCATAGTGTTAGAATCAGCTGCCTTAAGAACAATGGTGGCAAACCTTCCTAAAAGTTTTAAATTTTCCTTTCTGGATATATGTAACAAGCAGTGTAAGAGAGTGTGTTCTGCCTCTCACTTTTTTTCAGCATTTCTTGAACACACACACATAGGTACACACAGCTGTCTCACAACTAACCTGCACAGTATCTACACAGAACTGCCATGAGCATGCTGAATGCTTTCAAGCACATAAGCACATCATCCAGTGATGCCTGGAGATCATGCTGGAGATTTGACTTTCAAGCCCTCTAAAATTACTTTTTTTGGCACCATTTCATGCCTGCTTTAAATGCCCAGTTCTCATAGTCAACAAAGAACTGATCACAGAGTTTCATGTTCATTCCAAACAAAAATATTTATTTATTTTTTTAACCTAAAGATATCTTTTGAAATCTTCAATGCTACTTGCTGAAAGCACACAACCTTTCTCTCAAAAATCAAATTAAATCTAACACTATCTTACATTAACCATAGTGAAGCCAGTGAGTTTTCATGCAACTTGAGATGCAATTGGATTTGTATTTCTGTGAACCACTGGTCAGTCCTTTTAAACACAAAACAAAACAACACATAAAACATTCCTTCTTATGCAAAAGCTAAATTAATCTGCCAAAATTTAATTGCACAAAAGGACTTTGAAACCTAATTTTCTGACTTCACCTTGGGATTACCTAGATATAAAAATACAATAAAAATACACCAATAAAGCGTGACATATAAAGATGATATTCATGTTCAAAGATGAAGAAATCATATTTCTCCTGTTTCATATCCTATGCAGTCTTGTTGACTTCCTAATCTTTCACACCATCGTGCATGATTTTGCCCCGCATACTGTAGGAGCACCACGCAATAGAAACACAGTGCAGAAGTGGTTGCATGCTGCCTGCTGTATCTAATATTGCTGATACTTTTGACAGGAACATTTATTAGACCATGTTAGCAGTAGACAAGAGATTCCCTCAGATACCCGTAATTGTCTTCAGCAGATTGACCATACATTGTAGACATGTCAAATAAAGCAGCTATAAAATATCCACCACATGCAATCACTTGCTACTTTATGAGAAATTGTTACAATCATGGCTTGAGAATGATCAAAGAGAGAAAAAAAAGGGGCCACCACTTTAAAAACAGTTAGAATGAGACCATGTCCTACATGAAAAACATATGGAGGTGAAGCCGGGTAGTCTGACTCCAAATTCCAGAAATAATCTCCCTTCTCTTCACCTCTCCACTACAGTCTAGCTTGACTTGGAATTACTGAAATCAACAGGATTTTTTATAATTTATTGTACAAAGGGAAAGAATCAAATGTTAAGCTTCTCTCTTTTATGGGCATCACTAACTAATGTTGAGGGGAGAGTCTCGGGATCCCTCATAGGTTTCCATAGCAGTTTCACAGAGGACTAGAACCTTCCATCTTAACTCAGTGAACACTAATTTACTCCACAAGTAGGACCAGAAAAAGTAAAATAGATCTGTTAAACTTTTGCAACCAGGGATACTGCCTACCCAGAGGAATGTACAACACAGCTCAGGAAAATGGTGGTAAAACCTGCTCTACAACCTCTGGATGTGAAAGGTGAGAGATTCTGTCCTGCTTCTGGAAAGTATTCATTAGCACAGAACAAGAACCATGTTCTTGATATCCACTAAAAATGAAGAAAATTCATCCACTATGAATTACACCCACATTAGCATCTGTGTAAAGTAAAAGGAAGTAACTGATGTGTTTTCCTTAAATCACAGTGGCACCTTTCTTTTTGCTTTTGAAATCTGGTACCTATCTGAAGTCTCTCAATAATCTTTGCTAAGATGCCTTTGCCTTTTTATTTGTCTGTGACATTTTCAAGCAAATTAGTGTTGCATCAGGCTGGTACGAGTACAGCTTTATTAGCCTACAGAGACTCAGGACTTCATTGCATCTTTTCATTCCCTGTCAACAACAACCCATGACTACAGATGATTACCTATTTTCCAAGTTTAACCTCAAGAGAAAAAGAGCAGAGGTGACATGGATGGGCATGGAGGGCAGCAGAATGGAAATCAATGCATTCATCACAATGATGAAACACCTGACAAGGTGAATTCCTTAAAAGCCGTGAAGCTCCCTAAATCTCCTCAAGACTTTTCTGGATACTTTTCACAGGCAGTGCTGAAAAAGAGTGTGACGTGTTGTGAACAGAATCCTGAAGCCAATGAAACAGTTTAATTAGAGCATAAATTTCTCAGGAAAAAGTGGAAACTTGGGATAGTGTCATCATATCCTAGATCATTACAGATAACAAGAAAACACAGTATAAAGTAAAAAATCATAAAGAATAGAGGAAAAACAAATAGTTACTATTACAGCTCATTTGGGGAGAAGGGGATGTTCATGCATGGAGGTTCAAAACAGGATCATAGGTTGAACCAGAATGAACACTTAATAAAATGGCTTCCCCCTTATATATGGGCAGTAGGGAATCTTCCAGAAGGATGGGTGTGGGTACAACAAATATGGAAAGGGAAGGAGGGGGCTTACCCAAACTAGGCAACTCGGGGAAGGGTTACAATCATATATGGGCAAGGAGGGAAGGGTCTTTAACCATAAAAGGGACAATTACATTACAGCATTTTTCAGCCAATGGGTGAACTAACAGCTTACAGGGATTCCTATAAGGATTATGAGGTACAGTATAAGAACTTTACATTAACAATACTAGAATTCAATTAACAAGGTATTTAGTTTTTGAATGTCCTTAGTAGATTTGGACAACATCTTAATTTTCAGTTGTCTCCTTTAAGGTCTCCACAGATCTTCTGTACTTTTTTCCTCTTCCTCCTCATGTCCATCTCCCACAAGTTACTAAGCTTTTCCAATGATACTGGAAGAAAGGCTATGTTGGTCCTCTTACAGTGTCAGAAGCTCTTTGTACTAACAACAGGAAATGGATTTTTCAGTTGTTCTGATGTGTCCAGCTCTTTTGAAACCAACAAATTAGACATCTAAGTACTTATACTAGCTCATAGTTTTAAAAAGCCTTGTATGGAAGAGCAAGAGAGAATAAAGATTACTAATTCACTTTATGAAGCAGCCACAGTATTGATGGGGAGCTATGATGATTTTGTAGTCACAGGGTCCTGGGCTGCATCAGTGTGGTGGCATGGTATGATTTTGCCTCTCACTGCCCTTTAAGTAAAACAACTGATTTTTAACAACTATTTTTGTATAGAAAATAGCCATTTCATAAGTCTGCCAACACAGGTTTAGAAACTTCACACAGTTTTCCTTTTGGACTTTGTAACTTTGACATTCATGAGCCTCTTTGAAAACACAGAGATTAGTTATATATACAACCATAAAGTCACCTTCCTAATGCACAGCTGACAATGTTCCAGAAAAATTCTAGAACCTCAAAAGGATTTCAGATTACCATCACAATAATGTGGTGGGATCCAATCCCAACTGTTCTGTATTTTTTAAACCAATAGAATGTCATGCTTAACATTTAATTGTTCTTTAAGTAAATAAATACAATTATGATTTTCCCTGTAATCTTCCTGAACAAGCTGAGAAATATACCTCATCACTACCCATGCATTCGTGCAATTACTGATGAGGTTGTTGATGGAAGATTAGAATTTCCTGGGTGAGTTGCTGATCAATGAACCTTGCCAGTGTATCCAGGGATAGCTGGAGTGCTATAGGAAACAGTTAAAGGAAGGGGGTGGGGGGTGGGGTGGTGGAGAAAGGGTAAATTAAATGACTAGAGGCTTGAAATATATAACTTATAGGTCAGTTCTAAAATGGCTAGTGTTTATCAAAGATGGATGGGGTGAAATGTCTTCGTAATATAATCCTTAGTCCTTAGAATGTATCAACTGCCATAGCTTCTTTAAGGTAAGGGAAATGATTTTATGATGATCCAGCTGATGATCTGGGCCAAAATCTCTGGTTAGACATGGTGAAAGTGGTTTCTTTAGAGACTTTTTTTTTTTCTAATTTCTTTAGGTTTAATATCTGTATGATATTCATGATTACAAGCAACATCTAATCATAAAGTAGAAATGGAGTGCAGGGTTTGCAGAGACCACAAAAAGCAAGAAAATATACTTTAAAAATGTAGTAGAGATTTAGCTTATATTTAGTTTCCACCTTAAATATGGAATTTAGACAGCAGGCTTTATGCCAACAGGTGTGATTTCTCATGAGCTAAACCACAAATGGTTTTCCGAATTATTCTAAAGTTCTCTAAATTTCCCCTCGAATTTATTAAGATGTAATATTAACAACACTGCTTAGACATATCAACTTAAATTCTAGTTTGAGTGCACCGGTGGACTGAGACATTAAGTGCCACATCTTGGAAAACTAAAGCCTTTTGCTAATTCTGATGCTAAGTTTTAATGTGAAAATGAAAAGCAGAGTTCTTTAAAGAGATGGAGTTAAAACATTCCACTTATCTGAGGCAGCACAACAGAAAATTTTGATAACAACTACTGCAAGATGAAGATGTACAAAATTAAAGAAAAAATAGGTACTAATATGAATTCAGACAGATAATCCATGAATATTATAAATAAAACAATATAAATGCCTAATATGGTACGTTTTTTGCAGCTCAAAATTATTCAGAGTATCATCAATATTGTTCTATATTGACAGTTCAAAATAGGACACTGTTGAAGTATACATACATCCAGATTGTCCATACACATGGAGATAAAAGCTCACAACAGGTTGTTTCATCCACTGTATCGACTAAATATTTGGCATTATACACCTTGTCTCCGTTAGTCCCTTGTGGGTCTTCACACTGTATGAATGATAACAGTGCCTCCTTTAAAACAATTTGTGAGGTATTCTTTGGTTCCCCTGTACTCTAGGTAAAAATAAACAGTTCCTTTGATAATAAAGTGCATAGAGCTATTAGTTTCATATAGCTGATCAGCTACTTCTCCACAACTAAATTCAGCATAGGATGCAAAAATGGGTATATGTGAGTGATGAGGTTTATCAGACTTTGTGTATCTTTGACTTGTGTACTAGGAAACTTGGCTCTGAAATTCCTCCCCAGAATATGACAAAATGCTGTATTTACTAACCAGGGTTATAACGAAGGACAGTGGGTGAACTATATTTGCCATGGGAGCACTGGGGAGTTACGTTGTAGTCTTTGTACCCATAGCTAGCAGAAGCACCATCTAGGTCTTTCTCTTCTTTTGGAGTAGCCTCGCACTAACCCATACATTCATACACTGCTACGCTCCCTGGGCCTGCTCCAGTATACAATCCTCCAGAGAAGATGGGTTTATAGAATCAGTACAGAAGTTTTGCAGCACTTGGTGAGTTGTTCCCTATAGGGAATCACCAAGTATTTGGCTGAGCACCTAACAAATCTACGGTCTGTCTTGACAGAAGCCATGCAGGTGCAACAAGTAGTCTTGAAAATCCAGTACAGTAGCAGGACATATTTTCAGAATTGGCCAAAATTACTTGCATCCAAATGTGCTTTTTCATGTCAAAGCAGACAATTGTTAGGTTATGTGTAGATTAGGTGACTCTGTAGGAAATTTCTTCTGCATATCAGGATCCCTCCAAGGGACACAATGGATATTGGGTGGCTGTGAGTATAAGCACATGCATCCATCCAAACCTGAAAACATATCTGATACCACTTTGAAGGAATCAGTCAGACTCTGAAAATAGTTTTATTACCCTGGTGATGGGATACATCCCAAGATACATCTCTCACATGTCATGGAATTCCACTGACTTCCTTGAAATTGTATGGATGTCACACAAAAGAGAAGCAAATCACAACAAGTCCTATATTAACTTGCAATATTTTATAAGCCTATTTGAAGTTAACTCATGTAATAACTATACAGCTGCGGAGATATCAGAATACACTGTGAGGCATCTGACTGATAAAACTTCTCACCTCTAAAACTGGCAAAAGTAGAAAACAAAAGCATCATAAATGTCCAAACATGATCCGAAAGTCAGTCTGAAAGATGATACAAGATGAAGATTTGTTGTGGACTGTCTGTTAGAAACAATCGACAAAAGTGGGTACATTCATAACATATGGTTTGGATGTAGATTTGAAAGAGAAGAGAGGAGGGCAGGGAGAAGATAAAAGTACTAGGAAAGTAAGTAAGCTTACAGTAAAATAAAGCAGTTGCTCTCCTGGGAACCTGCAAAGAAGATGCAAAAATGTGCTGCGGTTATGTAGGTGATAAAGCAGAAGAAACTGAGGTTCAAAAATACTCCCTTGGGTTTTTGATTTTTTTTCGATCATGTTGTCTAGCCCTTGTGTGCCTTCTCTGATGAGCTGCTAAACCATATTGTTGCTGCTGAAGAAAACAACTAAGTGCCAAGCTACCACTGGGCAACACACAAAACTCCTCTGTGGTTATGCTGTCGTCATTAAGCTTTCTTTCTCTAACCATGACATCTCTCTTGTTCATGCACTTCCTTATTATCGTCCTAGCAGCTCTTAGTCCTGACAGTGAGAAACATTGAGTCAACCTTGAGAAACACTGAGTGCTGGCAGCTGAATATGTGTAAGCACTAAGATTTTTCACTTGGATTGTAGTGATTCTGAGTGCCTCTGCTTTGGTGTGCCTCTGTTTTGTATGCCTATAGAGTCATAGAATCATTAAAGTTGGAAAAGACCTCTTAGGTCATCAAGTCCAATTGTTAACCCAGCACTGCCAAGTCCAACACCAAACCATGTCCCTCCGTGCCACATGTACAAGTCCTTCAAATATCTCCAGGGATGGTGACTCAGACAGTCTGTTCCACTGTTTGACAACCATTCCCACCTATAATTTTTTCCTAATATCCAGTGTAAATCTCCTCTGGTGCAACTTGAGACCATTTTTTCTTGTCCTATTGCTTTTTACCTGGGAGAAGGGACTGACCTCAACCACCCCCCATCTGGTTTTCAGGAACTAGATAAGATCTTCCCTGAACTTCATTTTCTCCAGGCTAAACAACGCCAGCTCAGCTCTCTCAGCTGTTCCTCATAAGATTTGTGCTCCAGACCCTTTACCAGCTCCACTGTCCTTCCCTGGACATGCTCCAGCACCTCAGTCTTAATTCTTGGAGTGAGGGTCCAAATCCTGAACACAGGATTTAAGGTGCAGCCTCCCTATCTTGGGATGTCTTTGAAGACTTTTATTTCCTAGTAATGTTCAGGAAAAGCAGTGTGAACTTAATTAGTTTGCCCTCCATACTGATATATAGAGCTGTTGGAGATGCCTTAAGGTATCTGAGATAACCTCCTATAGCCCAGGATTTGCAGGAGATAAAATATTTTTCTGAAGCAGCAGCTAGAAGTGATGGTCTAAGGTGCCTTGGATGCCTAGGTTTGCCATGTAAATTCCATGTCAGCTATGTTTGTGGAAGCAAATCAAGATTCCCTCAACCTTGGATCTAGCACTTCAGCTTGAGCAATGAAGGTATCCAAGTTCTTTGTGCAAAAATTCTGTGTAGTGAAAGCAATACAGTAGACCTTGCCCTTCCAAGGAAAGAGTTCTTAACATCTTACTCTTTCTTATAAACACTCCTGTATAAATATCATAGAATTAAATCACCATAGTAAGTTATTAACTAGCTCTTCTTGTTCCTGTAATTATAAAATAGGCCTCTCAGATCTCATTTCCAGCTCATAAGACTTGCAACTGGCTTCCACCTTAAATTCCCTTTCAGGAAGACTGACATGTCACATGTTTGTGACCCTTCTTGATCCTACTTATCTCCATGATCCTACTTGCTAAACAGAGTAACCTGTGATAAAAATGCCTCAGACATGATCCTGTTTCAGGAAACTCAATGCATATACTCTCTTGTGTTGGGAAAGAATATACCTGGAATATTTGTAAAGTCAAAACAAAGTGCTTCATGCAGAGAATGGGAATGACAGGATTTTTGAGCAGTGCATTACGAGCTGCATTTCATATCCTTCTCCCTCAGCCATCAAAGCAGGATAGGGAATGCATACTTACAAATGGATTTGTGGCTTCTAAAAGGATAAAACCACCAAAATGGCAACTCCCTAGAAAAAAAATTGAATCTTGTTGACCTGAAACATTTTGTTTCTACAATTTCAAACTGTTTTATTCTGCTTTCAAGTTTTTCAGCCCCCCCTTTTTAATATGGGATAGTATTTTTCAGAAACAGTAATGCTTTTCAAGCAGTAGCAAAATCTCATTTGAAAAATGTCAAAGTAGGATATGTCAGCACACCCCTGTCCCCTGCCTCAAGCTCACCAATGAGTCAGACTGTAAAACCACTAAAAAGGCATTCATGCTGGACAAGCCATCAGTTTCTGAAGAAAAGATATGTTGAGAGAAAGTTCTTAGGCAGCCCATGTAAATGACTGTGCAAGGTGCAAGGCAGCAGAGGCTCCTGTTCCCAGCTAATTGTGCCAGTGAGGTTTTTATAATAACTTGAAATTATAAGGGATGCATGCACACAGTCAGTTGGAAAGTGACTACACTGAAGAAATATGACCAAAGTCAGTACAGATATACTGATGTGATAGTACCATTTTGCTCAATATGCTTGAGAGACTTTGATTAAAGGGGAGTTTCAGAGAACAGCTTTGTGCAAGCACTGCAGGACTTGAAACACTTAGGACTTTATCTTCTTAGAAACTGTATATTTTAAGTTCCCATTTCAATCAAGTGCTTTTGGACAAATCCTGTCCTCTCTCTGACACATGCAACCTCTGTGGACTTGAACAGGTCACTTCAGCCTCATCTGTTGATATCTTTCAAATACCAGTACTGTAACCTATCTACCACTGTTCTGGCAATGCATTAGTTGATACTTCGAAGGTGCTGCCAAGTAACTAACACTTAGTGAGAATGCACATGCATTGTGTAAGCACTGCCCTCTACTGTGGATTATGAGAGCTGAGGAATTACGAGTACCAAGTTTTTAAAAGCTAATGACTGCCAGATTTTCTACTTAATTGTGGAGGCAAAGGCTTTTAATGTAGAACAAGAAAACATAATCACTGTCCTGCTTTTGTCAGATTTCAAGAAGCATGTTCCAATGAGTACCACAGTGAAAGCCAGGAAGTTGCTGTGCTATAACACAAAAGACACACGAAAGAGGAAAGCACAACTCAGACATAACACTCGGTTGATACGAACTGTTGCTGCACACGTTGGAATGCACTGCGTGCTACACTATTACTGCAGCGAGTACAGCCATCTCGCTAAAGGTGTGAGCTCTAACCGTACCAAGGAGAAGAATTATTTATGCCTAACATACCAGAGCCCTGCCCATGAATGCTACAGAGGAAATCCCCATCATCAGCGTGGGAGGCTTTTTTTCCATTGACCCTTAAAACACCTGCAGAACTAAAATACCACATAGAGCACAACCTTGTTTCAGCAGCTGCTTGGAGAAGAGGTCAACAAAGAAAAAAAGCTGGTAGCTAGGGGTGGAGGGGAATTATACAAAATTACATATATATATATATAAATAAAGATTTTAAAGTAAAAACGAACAGTAGATGATTATGTTGGAAATACATATGAGGCAGCAAAAGCACTTTCTCTATGGTTTGCAAAATTATTAAGTTCAAAACACTTTTCTGAATAAGAAAGAGAATTTTGCAAGGTAGTTGTTAGCAACAAGAAACAATTAATTGGGTCATTACTTATTGTCACTTTTTAATAGCATGGAACCTCTCAAACGTGTCCAAAGGATTTACAAGTTAGTCTTCTTGGAAGTCACTGTAGCTGTACTGCAAAGTTTCCTCCCCTGTACAACTTGCCCACAGGAGATGAAAATACAGTGTTTCTCCAGAATTTGTACTGTCCTGCTCTTCCTTGATACACATTTGGGTTGGAGCAGCAGTTACATGCAGAAGATCAGATTGTGGTGTTTGTGGCCAGGTTTTCACAGGAGCTTAGCGATCAACGTGCACTCTTTCAGAATTCTGGTTTTCATGTGTGGTTGCTGAGCTATTTTTGAAAGCCTGTCTGGCTGCACGAAACATACTTGTTAGCACTTGGTTGCTTATCTACCTAGTATATGGTTAGTTATGTGACATATAAAACCAAATGCAGTGCTCATCTTCCACAATTAAGTAAATATTATAAGAAAATAATTAATAATAAAACCAGAAAGAAACAAATTAAAAATAACCAAGGAAAACAGACAAAATCAATTCAGAGTTTAAAATCTTGTAAAAGAAATCACAGAGGTCATAGTTTTGCAAAATACATGAACAGATACTCAATCCTACCCCTGTTCAGGCAGTTATGCTAAGCAGATACATTTAACTCATTGATTTCAATGAAATTTACACTTCATGAGTTTGAAAGACAAGAAAGCAAATATGAGGGAGGTTAAAGTTGGCAGACAAGTAGAGAAAGTAGGAAAAAAAAACCAAGAAAAAGAAAACATGCACAAAAAAAATCGGTATGTTTCAAAATACAGCAAAAGACATTTGAGCTACTGGACTATTATTGTTCAGTAAACCTAACAAAAGCAACATACAATGAAAATACAAAATCCATCAATGCATACAATTTGGAACCTTACATTTAGTGGCTTAAAAAGATGAAATTCAAGCCTGCAACACCCGTGCTCTGACAATGAAGTCTACTCAATGAAAACTCTGTAAAATGAGATAATACTCTCAAAAGTGTAAAAGTGTAATCTCAAAAGTGTAAAAGTGATTACACTTGTTACAATGAGATCATAAGTTTTAGAAAAGATTTTTGGAGATATTTCGGTGAAAAAGGATTGCATCAGAAAGAGATTTTCAAAGTGCTCTTTCACAACATCTTCCTAATTTTTTGACTGCCTCTACAACCCCCCTGATTTCAATGTACCCTTGGCAAAGAAATGACAGAAGATGCCAGCTTTTAGGCATACATTGCAAAATAACCGAGGATGAAAGAGAGGAACATGATACTTCTAAAACAAATTCAAGAATGCACATACAAAACACGGATATTAAGAGTGATGCTGCATTCCAAGGCTGGAACAGAGTTCAAGAGGTTATGTCACTGATGCCTTTCCCCTAAGGCAGGTTTTAATGTAAGCCTGGAAGAGAATGAGAAGAACTGAATTACAATCCAGGACTTTCGGTCAAGTGCAAAGATGAAGCATCTGAAAAGCCACAGCTCGCTTAGGGAAATTCCCGCTGATCATCCTAGACTGCCACCAGATCACAAACATAATTATGATTATTAAGTTCACAAGTTAATAAGATTCATAAATGAAGCACTTCTTGATGAATCACAACACCTATGACTTGGCTTTTTATGCATGCTGAAGGCTCCCACAGCTATTCCATGTCTGAACCACTGAGAAAAACTGGATAAAACATGACTAAGATTCCAAAGTCTTCACTTATGTCTCAGCCTAACTTTTAAGAACTATGGCCATCATTTTGTGCTAATTAATGTTACTTAAAACCAAGTTTCTTAAAAGTGCCATTTCAAAAGCTTCAAGATCTGAGTTCAGTTAAAAAACAGCCCACACTTGGGCTCAGGTTATATGAATTCTCATTCTAACAGTGTTACAGATTCTGAATGGGATTTCATAAACCACTTTATCACTCTGCACCTGGATTTCCATTTGTAAAAGTTCCAAATGTCATGGTAAAGGATTTCAGAATATTATCTAGAATGCTGGATATATGCACAGCAGCTCTTCACAATACTGATCTTATATTAGGTGCTTTTAGGCTGATCTACAGCACAAGTCAAGACTTTTATCTTTTTTCTAATTCCTTAAGAAAAAAGAAGAAAAACAGAAGATGGTTTCCTGTTCTGCCAAAAGGAAGAGAGGGTGGGTGCAAGGCTAACATACAAAACATGCCCAGGTTCACCACTCTTCCTGTTTGTCTCTGCAGTTACATGACAGATGACTTTTAGCTACTTGTAGCTTTGCTAATAATTTGAATGTTGGCAACCACTTTCTTGCATGCTCTGGGGAAGAATAGCGTCTCACTCCGGAGGAATGCCTGAGCACCAACACTGCTGCCCAAGTGCTAGAGGCAGGAAGTGCAGCTGCTGCTCCATCAGAGTGAAAGTGACTTATCTACAAAGAGATTTTTATACTTTACATTTACAAACCAGGCTTCTAAACTCAAAGCATAAACCTAACTTTTCAAGGACTCTGGGGGGAGTTTAGCAGCCTTAATAACTTTTTACATCCTTCCAGAACTCCTGACAAACACACAAAGTGGGAAAAACAAATTATAGACAACAGTTTTATGCCTCCTGACTTTCTTCTTTCTTCTGCTCAGAATCACAGCAACCTTGATGTCTGAAAGTCATAGACAGAGAACAAATACAAAAAACTTGAAAGAATTTTCCAGGTGGAATTGAGTTTTTCACAGCTTTGACATGTTAGAATCTTTTAACTCTCAAAGATCTTCCTGGTTGCCAGAAATCAATGAAACCTATAGCCTCACTCACTAAAACCCAGAAAAATGAGATGCAGTATACCAGAGAAGGTAACACAGAACCAGTTGCTCGAATTCACCACAGTATCATATGCTGCAAATAGTTCCAGACAGGATGTCTGCCTGCAGTAGTGTGTACACATCAGCTTCTATTCTTCAAAGCTGCACAGCAACAGCAATACAATCTAGCAGAACTAAGGTTTAACAGCTCTGTAATTTCACTACAACTCAGACACCTCTGTTCAGAACTATGTTGTATTCTCTATGTGCTGTTATTTTTCAAGCACATTCATTTCTGAGTAATCATTTTGTATTATTTTATGTTTTAATTCAAGCAGAAAAATTTGATGCAGGCTATGAGAAACCAGATAACTTGTGCAGAAGATGAAATAAAACAATTGGAATGGTGTATTATGTCATAAAAGCTTGGCATTAATAGGTTTGGCTGCCGTAATATGGGTCAAATTTGACCACCTTACAATGCTTAGTGACTTTGCCTGTGAACCTACTCCTGTAATGAGTAAGGCTGTCTGAAAAATGATGGACTGTTTACCACATATGTGTGACAGCATTTGATGGATACACACTCACCCTGAAAGCCACATAAGAAATATAAATAAACAGACCTAAGGTGACGCTCAGAAACTCCAGCTACTTACAAGGCAGCTCCCAACAACCAGAAATGTTTGGCACATAGTCTGACAAGCAAATAAGATCCAGCACTGCATCTTCACAACAGAGAGGGCAATATTTTTACAGCTTCTGTCCCTCTGCTTTCCAAGTGAAGCATTCCTTCTGTAGTTTCCTCACAAATGTGAATTGTGCAAGACTGCTCCAAGGACACACAGGAGAGACTGATGCAAAGAAAAATTCTGATTCGGTAAACAGAAAGTCTCTTCCCTCTTTTGTTTTATAGTTTTTAGTTCTTACCATTAAACTGTTACCTTTATAATTTCACTTTCTCAAAAGTTTGCAAATAAATGCTTAATATCAGTTCAAGCTACTAAAGACAGGTTTAGGAAAGGCTTAATGTGAAAACCTTCAAATTTCAAAGTTCATCATCTAGCTGAAAGTATGGTGTTCCTAACAGCATTCAGGGAGCTTTTGCACACTCAAAGGCCATCTAGTGACTAAACTTAAAAATCATACACTTTTAACATGGCAATATTCAAGTCATAATACCCATCAAACAATGGAACAGGTATTCCTTTGCAACAGACCCATTCATTAATACTAAAGAACAGAAAGCATCCTAAGTATGAAAGTATCGCATAGTTTGAAAATAAACATATTTTTTTTGGAAGTAAGTACTCTATTCAGAATGGCATCAGCAGAAATTCCTGTTGCATACTACATTCAGAACCTTCTCTTCCATGTCCTACTCAACTGAACCTGGAATGTAACACAAATCTACTTCCTGCTGCTGGGCATTTACAGGAATGCCTGTGTTAGGTAGTCTCAGCATCATTAGGAATCACAAGTCAGGTGTTTTGGGGTATGATCCAGCAGATGTGCACAAGCTAGCTTCACATGGAACCTTTCTCAATTCAGAAAAATGGAAAAGTGCCTGCTGAGTTGCTAAAACTTGGTTGTGCAATTAGTCTATGAAGATTAACAGCAGGAGAGATACTCTGATTTCCATCCCAGCCTAGGTTAGAGCCTGTTGATCGTGAAGAGTTCATTATACTGTGACAGTATACTGCACTGGTGTTACCACTGGCAGCTTTTACTTCCCAGGATGGGCACACCAAGGGTAGCTTTTGGTCTGATGATCAATTAATGTCAATTCCTTATGACCATTCTGTACAAGATGGTTGGCAGGGACACTTGGGCCACAGAGCAATTCCTGGATGATGAAAAAAAAACCCAAATGAACATTTCTGGTTGAAAAGCATGATGTGTGGTCTTAGGAGCATAATTTCCCTGAAACTATAACATTAATGTGATACAATAAAGAATCAGGCTTTAATGTTCTATGACAAAGTCATACTTAATCAAAATAGGTTGCATTTCACCCTACTGTGGAAAAAGTAGATGGATAAAATCTGTTATACCATCATCTCAGTAGACATATCTCTGGTCATTTTGTATCAGCTTCCTTGACTATTTTTATATATCTATGCTGGATTGTCCTTTAGGTTTATACAGACCTAAACTGACCACTTCAAGGGGTTACCACTGTAGGCCATTTACTATTGACTTGATTATTAAAAAGGACTCTCAGAGTTCAGCCCTGAATCTGAAAGCCCGTGGTGCTTCTTGTGTTAACAGACTTCAGACTTCATTCAAGTAATTAAAAAGAAAAAAGAGCGTTCCCTCCAAATTTTTCCATTCCTTTCATCAAGATCAGATTTTTAACTGTTTTCCCCCCTTCTATAAGTACCAAGAACTCAAGAGGCAGTATCAAAATCATGCTAATAAACAAAACACACTGTGCAGTGCTTGTGTAGTGAGACTTTGAAGTTTGCACATGGTTAAGTGGAAATAAGTCTATACTGGCACTGTCAGTGTCTTCAAAATATACTGCACCAGCACAGCCACTGTTTGGATAGAAAGGAAACCAAAAATATGTACATTATTCATAAGACAGCTGGTGGAGGCAGCTGAATAATATACTGCATGCTCCAAAATTCTAATTATTTATTAAAATGGTCCACAAGAAAAAAAACAAACAGAGGTGAACTGCCCAGTGTGCTTGGCAAGTCCCAAGATGAAAACAATCATCTGCTGAACTTGCAGCACACATCAAATGACAACTCTAGTACATATGTGCAAGAAAAAAAATGGAAATAAGACAGAAATGTGTCATCTCTCTTATTTTGGCTATGCTCATAATCAGATTGGGATATTCTTACAAAGAGGAGATAATAAAGTCTGATTTCTACTTTACTGGTAAAAGGCTGGAGACACCCACAAGCCAAGGAAACTCAACACACACGCTTCTCAGAAAACACCTTAAGATTAGATAACATAGTCCATCTACAACTCCTGTTTCAGAAAATGAGAGTGGGACTGCTTGGGCTAATAAAAAATGTAGAAAGTAGAAACAACCCAGGGTCATTGTACTTACATATACAAAGGGATATGACAGGTTCAAGAGTTTTGACTTACACTGTTAAAGACAAAATAGATCAATCACTTTTTTTTCACCAGACAGAACATTCTGATAGAATATTTATGAGGCCCTAAAAGACAGGTGGTGACAAGTCAAGGTTTTGCTCTTGGAATGATTCAGTGCTCATTTGAATTTGGTAAAATACTGTGGTAAATAATTAGGTTGGCATGTATACTAAATGAACCAGTTCATCAGGGAAAACTTTACTTTTTAATTTCCTCAGATACTGGAACTTCAGTAAATTTCCTAAGCATGTTTTCTTTAAAAATGAACTGCTTTTCTTCCTGTAACACTTCTCTTATCCAGTCCTTGAGAACACAGGGCAACTTTACATCAGGTCTGAATTTCTCTCTTGGTCTCTCCCTGCAAGCGACTCTCGCCATCCACGTCTATATTCATTGAAAGAGTAACATTCAAGAAACCATGGTAGATTTTTCTATCTACCTATGGTATTTTTCTTCCCCCCTGCAGAGGTGCCTGTCTCTCCCACTGTATGCTTGACTGTGGCCACTAACACACATGTCCACTGGGTTTGCCTGAGCAAATCAGCTGTCTCATGGTCTGGGAAGAGAGATGTGTTTGCTTCCAGCAGGGGCAAGAAGTCATCTCTGCATCTTATCAGACTTGTCAAACAACCTGGTTCATTCTGCAATCCTTGAGCCCAACTCTGTGTTAAGCCCTACAGAAAGAATAACAACTGCAAATTGGATATGAGGGCTTTGTCACCAGGTTCCCAGGTACAAATATACCTCCACAGTCAAATTCTGAGGTCCTCTCAAACACTACAAAGAAAACTTGAGACCACAGAGAAAGGGGTAGAAACTTCTGTGGTCATATGAGTGAGAGAAGGGGATTCTACAGGCAAATATTGTCAAGACCTTGTCTCCTAGCATTGAGCACCTTCCCTATACTGACTCAGAATACATGAATAATAGTTCTTCGGCTGTCTCTTTCTCTGGCAGGCTATGATTCTCCAGTCTTAGAACGGCCTTCATTGTCCGTTTCTTGCATTTGCTTTGCTGTTACAGAGCTTCCCTGACTTTGCTTTGCTCAGCAGGTGCAAAAGCCTGCTAGGGAAGTTCAAAGTTGTTGACTGCCAAAGCCATAGCACTACATCTTCTCATAACAGAGAAGCCCCTGTCTGCTGCAGATGTTTTACAAACCGCAGCTCATCTGTATCAAAGACATCTTCTGTCTCTTATTTTCTACATTCATCCCAGACACAGTGGAGAAAGTGACTGTAGAATTTGCTTGCAAAATGCCTGACTGATCTCTCTTTCAGCACAACTTCCCCAAACAACTTAGCTGTGGAATGTCTTGGGACTTACATCTAGAAAGATTAGCAACTTACATCACACCATGTGCCTGCAGGTTGGTAGTGGGGCCCTGAATTATATAGCTAAAATCTGGAATTTGTTTATGCAGTCTCATTAAAAATAGTAGCTAAAAACTCATCTACTTCTTATATCTATATTTAGTCATTTGTAGTTAATACCTCAGCATCACAGGAAAACTAGCAAATGCATACCATGTTTGGAAGAATACTTACATGACTTTTCTCAAGAAATTTATAATGGACCATGCCTGTTTCAAGGTTTGTCCCAAAGTTAAGTTTGACTTTTCCTGACAGCTTCAGCAGAGTTGGCATTTCACTGTATTAGGGAACTTTACCCAACAAAAAAATCACCAGAAAGCCACCAGACAGTTTCTATCTGCTTTCTGGAACTACTCTCTATTTCAGACCACTTTCTTGACTGTAACCTGGGTTACTGACTTGATGACATTCAATTTCAAATTTCTCTGTGTTCATTTCAGATGTGTCCCTATTTGACAGAATATATCTCTGTCTCTCTCTGCTTTTGTCTGCATTGGAATACTTAATGGTCAGATAGAACTGTGTATCTCATATATTCTTTCCCCTTCACTTTTGCAGAAAAAAATAGCTGAACAGTTCTGACTGATGTCTGAGGTCTAATTTCATATGTAAATGAAGAATACAGTAAGTGAGAAATAAGAGTGAAAATTACATGGGATGGGCAAGAAAGAAAAAGAGGAAAATTATGTAGTCTATTTTTTATCCCTTGTGGTTTCTTATGTTCTTTAGGGTTCTGTTATATGACTGCAGCAAACATAAAGAGATTTAAAATGCAAAGTTTGAAGACAGAAACAAGGAACCAAAAACACTGCCTGAATTTATGACACTTTGAGACTTTTTGGTGACAATAGTACATATAAAGCATTTCTAACCGTGCAGTAACTGCACTACTGCATAATAAAGTGGAACAAGGAGCTTATTTACATTTCTTTACCATATTCTAAGAAGTGCCTCCCCTCATCTACGAACATGTAGCATGAGACACTATAAAAATTTGTTCTAGCTGTAATGAGCATCTCTCTATGAAAATCACTGAAATTGTCTTGAATCATATTGCTTATTGCTGATTATGTCTATCCTTAGAAGTCCTGGGCAGATATTTCTACTTTCCACAATTTTTATAAGACAATTCTGAAACCATCAACCCAATTTTGCTTCATGTTATGAGTGGTAAATTTCTATTTTGATCCTGTAACCAATATGAAAAGATAAGACTCAACTTTATGTGTAAGACATTGATATAAAATAAGAGTGTAATAAGAACTTTGATTAACATGTGACGGCAGTCCTGAACTTCTGTTCTCTGAGCATCTAGACATTAGAATAGGTCTTTAAATGTGCTGCACTGGCACGTGTCAGGAAATACTAAAAGACACAAAACTATCCAGAGGATTTCCCACCTCTGGATTGATTTATTATTTTGGTTTGTAGTAAAGTAGATGCTCATTAGAACTATGGTATGTAACTTCACAATTTACATAAATAGATTTTTTAAAAGCATTAATTACCTTCAAAGATTTTTTTTCTTTTTTTTTAGCATTCAAATTCCCATTAGAATTTGCTGACTAGTACTTTTTGACTGACTAGTACTAGTCCTCTTCGCTTCATCAGAGACAATGAAACGTACAAACACTACTGCAGTTGTTATATCCAGTTCAAATATCAAGGGCAAATATGTTTTATAAGCTTGTTCTTTTAGGACTGTGGGGAATGGAATTCAGAAACTCATTTTATTTATTTGTCAAGCATCACCAGTTTCTTTGGTGTTTAAGAAATAAAAATAGCAATTGGCTTTATCTCTGAATCGCGCCCTGACTCCCACCCTTTGTCCTGGCTGGTTTCCTCCTGGAGGCCTCCTGTGGGCAGGCTGGGCTCTCTCACCTATGACGGGGTGAGGTTTCATATCACTGTAGTCTACCAGGGATTCAATAGCTCTTCCAAAACAGGGCTGCTGTTCAGCATCTGCCACTGGACTCACAAAACCTGAACAGGGATCTATTAAAGGCACAACATCCTGGTGTGAGAATAAAGGGTAATTCACCTCTACAGGAGGGGTGAGTAGATAAAATTTAAGGAAAGAATCACTGTTTTTCTCTTCAAAGCTGAAAAAGCCATGATTGCTCTCAAGATCCCTGACAACAGGCATGCAGATCTTCTTTAACAGGCTTGGATACTGTTGGTGATCATCTTGTCAGCTGGTTCAACTGGTAAGGCAAACTCTTCAAATGCACTTGCTTGCTTTTCAGGTCCATCAGAAAATAGTAATTCTCTTCTATCATCCTTATGTGGCAGTAAACTTAAAAGATGCAACTTGCCCCTGTTTCTTTAAGTTTCTGAAGTTACAGTTAACAAATCACAGTAAAACTGGAGGTCATTCTCCAGAAAACCAGTGCACAGAAAAGCCTTGCAGTGGGTTAAGTACTAAATTCTTTCCTGAAAAGAGATTTATCAAGTATGGTACAAAAAGAACAGAACCACTGAATGCACAAAATTTTTCTGTTGCTTGGTAATGATGGAAAACACTTTACAATGAAATGTCTCCTTCTGTGAAACATGGTTCATGAGTACCACTGTAATCCAGTCCTTCAAGGGGACATGCACAGCAACTTGCAATGGCACTAAAAATTACTGACTCATCTAGTAGAGACAAAATGAAGAAGTTTTCAGTCTCACTGACAATCATATGGTGTTTTCATTGAAGACTTTTGCAATAAGCTATTCTGTTGCTATAGAAATCACAAACATGAACTAAATTGAAGCACAGATTTAACACAAAAAATTTATCAAACACAATCACAGAGAAATGCAATCCAGAAAACTTAAAATTATTACTTGGAATAAGTAAGTCACATTAACATCAGAATTTTCCATGCAGCTCAGTTATCTCCAGAACTTTGCCAGTTGTTCTATCAGGTTTGCAAATCCACCAGTGTCTCAGCTCAGAATAAGCAGCACTCATTTCCTGATTCCAAAGTTGATGTATGCATTTAGCACTCTAAACAAAAGCAGTCTGATTTATAAGGGTCCTCTCCAAATGAATTCAGTGTCATCTGCAAAGGTCTGGCTCTTCAGAAAATTCAAATTATGTTTATCTGGACAGCTTAATTCAGACTATGGGGGGCCTTTATTTTATGGCCTTGTCAGGAGAAATTGGGGCAGAGAGTCTGATAATTCCCTCATTTATGTTAGTCTTACACAGATGTAACTTCTCTGAAATCCTAACTTGTTGCTGATTGACACAAAATTAGAAATGAGCCTAAAATTTATTATAGTACAGGTTTATAGTAATAAAAAGTTGTGTTCTGTGATGCAGAATTATGTTCGGCGTTTTTTTGAGTAGTTTGCTGATGGAGCAGAATAAAGAAGTAAATAAACACACCTTCCTTCTTTATCAAGGTTGGTGTCGTATCAAGATACCAAGATCACAAGAACTAAAAGGTGTAAAAAGTGACAACTGAGGATATTTTATAAGCCGCATTGGCTGTGTAAGGCTAAGCCAACACTCTAAAGACACAGAACTCTGTCTGACACATCCTGCTTTCTATCGCAGTTGTACATTCACCTGAGTGAAATGAAACTTCCAAAATTTGACTTCTGTAAGTAAAAAGCCTTTAAAATGCCCTACTGGTGTCTATATTTCCTGACACTCTGTAATCTTCATACCAAATATAATCAGTTTTACACTAGAAATCACATTCAATAGTGAAGTTTGCGTTTTTCATCCATTCCTTCTTACCTCCTCCTGGAAAGATTTAGAAAGAGATGACAGGAAAGGTAAAGACATAGGAACCAGGTAAAGCGTAGGATGGAAGATATTGCAAGGATGACTCATTTTTTGTTGCATTCATTTTGTAGAGTGAAATGCAATTCAAACTGTACATTGGATTTTGTTGACAGGGATTCTGTCCAGTTTATCCTGAGAAGTAAACTTGCCAAGGAAGGCTGAATTATTTCTGCTGTCAACATTCTGAAGTGATCTGTGCTTTCAAACAAGTACATGGATGAATTGGTCACGTGTCCAAGCTAGTCCTCTTCGCTAGATGTCTGCCTTTTACTTTCCTTTAGGATTCCTGCGGAGCAGTCTTTTTTGCTTCTTTGACAAGAAACAGCCAGTTCCCCTCTCTGGCACGGTAACAACTGATATTAAATCTTTCAATAAAGTGACATTTTCCTGTCAGACTTTATTTGCTTCCCAGAAAACTCCTCGTGTCTTCCCCCTCCCCCTACAAAAAATCCCTTCTCTACACTACTACACATTAAATACTCGTATGCCACAGGGACATGCAAGTGTCCTGGGATTCCAGACACTTCAACTGCTCTCTTGCAGCAGCGCAATGAAGATGGAGCAGCGGAGCTGTAGGTGCTCATGACAGTGACTGGATCAGCGAAGTTCTTTGGCTCTGCAGTGGAAACTTGCTTGGTTGCTTTTTCTTAGGAAAAACTGCCAGGACTATGAGGCCTGTTCCCTGTGTCTCTGGCCGAGTGCAGTCCGCAATGCCACAGGACTGGCTGTTTCAAAGGGGCTGCCCCTGGAGCGGCGATGGATTGGGATTAAGTAATTGTTCTCAGCGGCGGGACAATTTTGGATGGCACTATGGGCGACAGCAGCAGCAGATGTTTCCCTGGGGTTTGAGGATGTGAAAGCCTCCCTTCCCCTGCCTTCCCTTCCCCACTTTCGCCAGAAATGCAGAGCTTGGCACTGCGGCTGGGAAAGCCCCGCCGCCGCCTTCCCCGCTGCAGTCCCACGGCCGGGAACGATGTGCCCTGAAGGGCCTGGCAGGGCACGGAGCCTCCTCCCTCTCCTCGGGCTGCTCCTCCTCCTCCTGTATCACCTTCTCCTTCTGCTGTCCATCTTGCCCAGGCAGCTCAGCGCCGGGCCGGGATTTCGAGGCACAGGCCGTCCCTTCCTGGCGGAGTCCAACCATTAACCTGGCACTTCCGAGCCCGTCACTAACCCGCGTCCCTTCACTTGGACACTTTGAACGCTTCCAGGGACAGTGACTCCACTACTTCCCTGACAATCTGTTCCAACGCCTGACTACCCTTTCAGTGAAGCCATTTTTCCTAATATCCCGCCTAAACCTCCCGTGGTGCAGCTTTAGGCCATTTCCTCTGGACGTGTCACCTGTTACTTGGGAGAACCCTCTTTGCAGCCTGGCACTTTTAAGGTTGTGTTGCTGCCCGGGACATGCTTTTCCATAATACAGGAGCTCTGCCCTTTAACATCCAGCTTTACCCCTGCAGGTTTTGTTTTACACCTGCTGGTGCGTTTTCCATCTACATTCACCAGATCTACCAGTGGGATTAAACTTCCTTTCCACATATTTGGAGATCGATGCAGGAAAGCTAAAGAATTATCTAATTTGAATTCACCCCCCACCCTGCCCCAGATGAGCAGTCAGTGCTCTGGGGAGGGGTTTTTCTCCTTCCTGCTTATCAAAGAACCCGTGTTTTGGGGTGGGGGTAACACTACAGGTGATTTGCATGGGCAGTGAGTAGCTGGAAATGTTGGTACCCAGCTGAAGCAGAGGTACAGAAATAGTTATGTGTTAGGATACCAAGATGGTACATTTCTGGCGTTCTAGTGGTGATTTTGTACCCACTGTGTGTATACTCACAGCTGTCAGCAGCCGTCAATGGGGAAATTCCGTCATACAGCCTCCTGAGATTGGGAAGGGCCTGAAATGACAGTCTCCGCTTCCTAGTGAGGTTTTGAAATTTGAACATGGTTAGTTGCTTAGGCTTTCTGATTGTATTAAACTAAGTTATTTAATTTGTGCATTAGTATGCATATGTGCCAGATCTTATTCTATGGCTTGGTTGTGATTGAGTTTTACCAATTTCTTCAGAAAGTCAAGGTCTTTTCCAGGAGTTAGATCAGAGGTGAAGTTCAGAGTTCTTCTACTCCCTGACAAAAAAGGGAAAACCATATGTAATATTTCAGTATATATTCCCTGAAATGTCATAATATTCTTCTGTATCTGGTTTTAGTAGGCATAGTAGACATTGTCAGCTCCAGAAGAGACATTTCAATTTTATTGCACTTGGGTGTTATTAATATAATCTGAGCTCAGACTGATATAAGAACATGATTGTTTTTAAATTTTATTTTAATTTTTACTTACTAATGCTGACAAATCTGGTGTATGCGTTTTTCCTTAAGTGAATAATTAAACTTTTTGAGGACAATCTGAGATTTCTGAGCCATCTTACTGAAAAAATACAAGCTTTTAAACTTAAGCATGCATTATGATAAGCACAAAAGTCTTTAACTTAAGAAATGCATTAGTGGTGCAATTGTCAGAAAGAAAATATGGAGGCCCACCTGAAATCATAATATAGTTTGTATCTCGCAGGCTTTCTGTCAAAAGGCTTAAACTTAACTGAGACAGATTAGAAACTGAAGTTCAGTTTCTCCCATATCACTTTAATATGACTAGTAATAGAAACGGTAATATTTGTGCACACAACATCGGTAGGCAGCTTAAAAACGCCAGCTGTAATTACAACACTTGGATATAGAAAACTGCTTGACAAAAATAAGTAAGTAGACTTGCTGTTTATACAATCCTCTGGTGCAGAAATCTCTTACAAAAATTATCTCAAAACATAATTAGTTTGAAAAAACTTTTAGCAGTTATAACTTAAATATTTTCGTATCACTTTATAGAATTTTCATTTCTGAATAAATGGATTGGAATTATGCCAGCTGAACATTATAACAATACAGAATTTTATTAATTAATGAATTGTTTAATTATTTAAGGCTCATTTTAAACTGTTTCCTGCCAATGTAATTTTCTGACTGAATTTAATTCTCTGATAAATTATTGTGAGGATGATTGATTTTGCAACTGTAATGCTCATTTTAAGGCTAAAAGATTCAGAATAAAATATTTTGCGAAACTGTAGAATATACTTGATGAGAAAACTTACAGAGGGTGAATGGCATTTCCTTTCAACTCAATGGTCATAGGAATGAATGTTAATTCAATCAGTACTAATCTGCCCAGATTCCTCCTATGTTCAAGAAATGGGAGAAGAAGCTCTCTTTATCTGAGACTGTTGTAACTTTCTTCTCAGGGAGGAGCAGGAAGGGTTGTTTTTCTGTGCAGGTACAACTCACCTGCTCTTGTCACCTTGAACTGAGACTCTTCCCACTCTATGCAGAACCTGAAATATGTGAGCTCAATTTCTCCGAGTTTAAATAGAATCTGCACAGCTGCCCAAGTAGATTTTAAATGCATTACACAGGGTGTTAGCATTTTACACTTAAAATTTAGCTCACTTTTTGGCCTGTTTCAGTGGCATAAATTGCTAGTAAAGCTGTTGATTTGAACTCAGTCTGATTTTAAAGTTCCCCAATGAATCCTCAAGTAACAGATAGTTTATATGGCAAATGTATTGTTTGGGGTACATTCCAGTCTTTAGGAGTGGCTCTTCAGGCAGCTGGGAGGTTTGAACTACCCTGGACTTGGGGTTGAATTACCCCAAAATTCTGTGTGTCTGATAGGGATGTAAAGTATTTTTCTTCATCTGCGTTCTTTTGTAAAAGGAACTGTTGCTCACACCTTGTATAATGCCTGTAGGAAATATAAGACCATGAGGAATCAGACCCTATATATTTTTAGCGTATTTGGCCGCTTAAAAAACTTAATTTTGGGAATTAATCCAGAAACTCATTTAATTTCCTCGAAAATGACTGAAACAAATTACTTTTCCCACTTCTCATTAAGTACAGGTTCAGACTGATGGAAATGAATAATATATTTAATGACTTTAAAATGTGGTTTAAGCAGTTCCCTTTCATTTATTTGTTGTTGCTCTTTCTGTGGGACTTAATGACCTCATGATACTATTTTTTTTTTTTTCCTGTGGAAAGGATCTTTTTAACCTGGTCACATGCACTCTTAAAACACAGAGTGAGAATGGGAAGATCATTTGTCCTAGACACTGCTGCAGGAAGTACCATTTAAATTCCAAAGGAACTCCAGTAGGAAATCTGACCAAAAACTTTTGAGAACATTTTGAAAGACAGTGTCAAATGTTAGGGGAAGAGTGTATAAGAGTTGGGATTCATATGCAGACAGAAACATTTACTGAGTAAAATGACTGCTGTGCAAGTGAAAAGTGTATAGACATGAAAGAGCATTTAAGCTGGCTTTCTTTCACTCTAGCATGCAATGTCACTGAAGGCAGTAAGAAAGTAATTCCACAAGTTTTACATTATCTTCCTTCGTTAACTATATTGCTTTCATGTTTTCTAGTTCTTTTAAAATAAACAGTTCAAGAGCTCCATCTTCGGGTTTAAGTTATTATTGTAGAAGAACGTTACTTTCCTTCGGCATTGTTGTTTAGTGCCCAAACAACCTAGAAAGTTATGTACATTTTATGTTACATTCATATCTTGTCAGTTTGAAGTGCTTAACGTTTCCAGATGCACTCGTTCGGTAGCTTTTTGATAAACTTTGAACACTTTCTTTATAATATTGCTGGGTTTAGTTCTTCTCTTATTAATTTCTTTGGTTCTGGTGGATTGTTTTTCCTTTCCAATAATGATATATAAATCAGCTTGACAGTTCATAAAATATTTATGGACCATGAGAGAAAACAGTGGCAGAAGGAATTTTAAAAGAGGATGGTTTTCATGTAGGCTTTATTATTTGGTAGAAATTAACATGGTTTTATTAAAATCAGAGCTTGTGCTGATTTTTGTCAGTGGGGAATCTGATCATGTTATCTTGGTGTCGTGGTTTTGCCCACTAGCCCGTCCCTGGGGCTGTGGATGGTTTTGTCCAGGTGGATTTCTGGACAAAAACCCAATCAA
>JAYRBT010000082.1:81920395-81962986 GCA_036023395.1 Myiotriccus ornatus | reverse complement strand
TCCTTCAGTCAACAGCAACGGCAAAAACTGGTGAGTTAATAACAGCCACTGGGGATCCAGTAATTGTGCCAGCCTCAACAAATGAAGATAAACCAAACCAAATACTGAAAATCCTGCTGAAGGTTTGTGCAGCAGTGACTAAGGAATCATAATTAAGACAGGCAAAACCCAGTAACAAGGTAAATACCATCTCTGCCAAGGAAGGAAGGTCTTAATTACCTTTGCATACTGAACACTAGTGCTGTTAATTAAAGATTTATTCTAAAGAAAGCTACCATTGCCAACTTGGAAGTACAGTCATAACCAAGTAGCTCAGATCCTGCTTTTTTTCTGCCTACAGCATAATGCTGCTAGTCTTTTGTGGTGAATTCATCCTGCAAGTGATTGTTCAGACTTCGTCAAACAGCACAACATGATCCGAAAGGAAAAAAGGTATTTCATTCAGAACACTTGTTATGCATCATGCACTGATGTCTGGTTTGATGTATTATTTTTGCACTACTTCTTAATAATTAACAAAGCTTAGATTTCAGCTTTATTTTGTCTTGTATTATGTATACAAGGAACTATAGAAGTGTATTTAAAACATTACTGCACAGTAAAACATAAGTGATGGACACGTCCCCTGTATGTAAATGGAGTGAAAAGGGTTGAAAAGTATGGTGTATGAAACAGATGATGTAAAAAATACATGTAACCTTTTCATCAACTCAAAAAAAAATCCCCGTTTTCAAACAGATAAAGATGCATTGTACATATTTCGAATAAAAGGTTTTTCTTATTAATGTCCCCTCTTTTCCACATTTAGTTGTGTGCAGTAATGGAATTCGCTGTCTTTGGTGTGACAGCAGTTTGATATATGGAGAAACAAAGTGCTAACATCTGAGGGATTTGCAATAGCTCTTACACATGTTAATGTATTAATATTTTTAAAATCTGTACAGTTTGTTTTGTTTACATAAATAGAATACATAAGTTTTTAAGAAATATTGACTTATTATCACGTTGGTAAAATGTTTTAGGTCATACCACATAGGATTACTTAATTCTTAAGGTCTTGAATACCTGCTAGGTTAATACCAATAGACAACTATTTGAACCACAAAACTATTTGAATACAAAAGTAGAGGCATTTTGCATACTTAGTCCTTGGCTGATAAATCTCAGCTTCTCTCCACATGCACTGATTTAAGGATACTATACTGTAGTTTTCAGCTACCTGTCCGTTCAGTTGTTGGTTAAGAGGATTATGGTGAAACAGCTTATGCTGTTTCATCCAGGACTGAAAGGTTATGAATGTTGCCATGTAGCCTCAGATGCAAAAACGTTCTAAAAATTTTCTTTCAAGATTATTTATCATATCACTACTGGTTGGTAACTTCTTCCCAAAAAATGTAAAATTCCACTTGGGTCAGTCCTCTGTACATCTTTAAGATATACCATGTTGAGTGTAAGACTTCTGCTCTTACTGAAGAAAACAAGCAGTCACATAAAATACCCTATGATACTCACAATCTGTACTTTTTTATAATTACTAAGTGGTTGGCTCAATGCATTCGTCGTCATTCACTAACAACCTTATTTAAGTTGGTATTCACTAATGGACTCCTGCTTAAAATCCTATTTGTTTCATATTTGTAAATTGCTTAGTTTTAAATAAATGTTACAGAATTTATATTCTTTTTCCACTTAGCTCTTTTTTTCCATCTAGTTAATGCATAACAAAGAGCTAGATGTGAAGGCCATTTTTACCTCTTTGCTGTATCTGAAAAATGAGGTTTGCAGGTATTTGTTTTATCAAGCACAAATATGGACCATAGATGTAAATACGTATGTCTTTAGAAACTCTACTTTGAAAAAAAACCCTAAAAATAAATACTGTGCTACAACTAAGAAATAATTTCTCAGCATGATGTATTATCTTAAGATACTATACTGTAAGTTTCCCACCAATATCCTGTTAACATGACAGAGCCTGAAGCTCCAAATATATTATATTTTGAAGGACACAAAATTGAAGAAAAAAGCAGTACCTTTGAATGTAAATACTAAGACTGTATTGTTTGCCTTTCCAGTCTGAATGAAGTAATTTATATATAAAACATACGCAACTGAGGCACTTGGAAAAAAAAAGGTAAGTTTTCAGCATTCTACAGAGTGACACATTATTGCCAAACATTAGTATAAACAGTGTAACTAGCACAATATATAAAGTAGCTCTTTTTATGAATTAAAAATAAGTAGATGGTAAGGAACATGTTACAAAATGTTTAGCAGCTATGAAGTTGAACTCTCTTTTACTCTAATTCTTAAAATGACTAAAGTCCACCTATTCCTTATTTTCTTGTAGTAACTAGAACAGAACAGACCACCGGGGCATCACATCAGGCAGAAGCACTGCATGTATATGTTATCCCAGTGACTTCCTACTCACAACAGCACTAAATAAGTTAGCACTCATTTGAATCATCAATGGCTAAAGAGAGAGCATAGTACGTAGTACTGCTGTTGTGAAAAAATTAGACTTCGTTCAAAAAAACATGATAAGTAATATCAGTACACAGACGTTACTGTGGCATGGATAGCACAACAATTTGAGAATTACCCTCTGAAAGAGATGCAGCTCTTTAAGGAAATAGCCATTCAGGTTAAGCAGCATTTTGACATTTTTATAATTTGCCTTCCTTTATATCATAAATCAAGAGCTCTGGTTAGCAGATGATTTCATCAATTAAAGGCATTTACAGAATTGTATCTATATCTTGAGGGAGAATAATAAAGCTGATGTATTTTTCACTGGGGTATTATAAACTCCAGAACATTGACTTTCTTCTCCATGCATCCGTTTATGGATTTTAGCAGAGTATAGAAACAGTGGGTTTTAGTCCTCCTGACAGGTGAAGTTCACTTGGATTCACAAAGTTCGCACACCCTCTAAGGCTTAATAGAAAAAGTAAAGTAAGTGATTATAATGGTTCGTCTTTAATTCTGCCTACTACGAACAAAAGCACTTTATACCAGCATTTCACTGACTACAGTCAAGCACAAAAACTTTCTTATAGGTGCAATCTGTGGAAGAAATCCCAATTTCAGTGAACAGTATTAACCTGGGCTTCTGAATTCCTCTTGATTTATGCTGCCTTGGCCAAGAAAAGAATTCTCATTTGTCAGTGCATGCATGCTGTATATATACAAATAGACATCTCTTCTTGTTAAAATATTTTAAGTTTACTTCCTTGTATGGTTGGAACTAGAAGAAATAAATTTGTGTACAAAACCACAGATAAAAGTTTTCCTCGTTTATCTATTCCCCAGAACAGGGACACTGTTAAACTGGCTTTCATTTTGTCATGTTATATTTGGTTTGTGTTTGATGTTTTTCTGCATTCTGTGTGAAGTGATATTTGCATTCCAATTTTCACCATTTTTCATAAATTCACTTCTTCTCTCTGGAAAAATCTATGCACACAGAAACACTTAGAACACTCCACTTTTGCAGACAGTCCTGCAGTTTGCTCTAAGTCTGTAGCAGGGCTCTACACCCCGCTGGAAGGAGCATGCTTACCATTTCAGGTGGTATTTTCCCCTTTCTGCCAAAGAAATGTGAAGCAAGCCATTTTCCTGAGTTCTACCAAACTGACAAGAATGAATGTAAGTGGTAAATGCAACATTTACAATAATAGCTTAAACATATTCACCAAGACTAACCTGGTAACTCTGCTGGTATAGTCTATATTCTATATAATTTGATATACTAGTGGTATAATGTCTGTTCTTTTCAACAGTAGCTTTAATTATGCTGTGTATTTGTTAAAAGCAATGATCTTTTTAAAAATGCAGGAAACTGTTAAGTGTTACAGAAGGAGCACAACCAGCAGCTCATAGCCCCAAGTGAACCTAACAAGAACAAGGTAACAAATATTTCCAGTAAGTTGATAATTGATTGTTTTTAAACATCAGCTTTTGACATGCTAATTGTGTCGGTGTTTTCCTATTAGTGGTTAATTAACATTCCATATCAGTATTTCCACTTCTCTGTTACTGATAATTGACATACTAATTTTCTTTTTTTTTGAACATTCCTATTGTAATGCTCAGTTCATCTGTCTCTCACATTCCCCCTTTTCCCTCTTTTCCCTTTTAAATCTCATGTAAGTATTTAAGTGAATATCAGCACTTCCATTTTTGTGGCTTAAATGAGTAGTATAAAGATTCCTATTGCACACTAACTGTGCAATTTTATAATTACCTGAAACCGCCCAGAATATAATCTCTTCAGGTACCTGCTTACACACCAAGAATTAATTTGTCTTGATTTCAACTGGGAAATAAGCAGAAACAAGTGAAGCAGAAGCAGAAATCTCATATTCATGCCAATGCAGCTACATAAGAACATCTGAGAAGAATATTCATTATCCAAACAACAGACCTTCAAATACAAAATTATTCATGAGCTATCAGTGTGTCTGGAAATACAGCATTAATAGACACAACCCACCTGCAAAGCTGAAGAACTCCTCATGTGCAGGATGCATAATCCTGTCTGCATTGAAGCAAAAACCAGCTGAGCACCTAGGCTTCAGTAGGGAAGACAATATTCTCTGGAGTTTGGTTCACTGGAAATAATGTAGATGGCTTTTCTCTTATTTTTTGAGGTTACGTATGAACAGGTATATTACAAAACCAAAGCGTGACATTTAGATCAGTACATGTGGCCACTACAGCAGTTCTGGAGTTGCCTTTTTTTGAGATTAAATTCGTTTAAAGGTGAGTCGTTTTCAGCTAAATTCCATAATGGCTAAGTTTAAATTTTTTAATTTCCACATCTTAATTATCCACTCCTATAAAGAAAAAAATTTAAGCCTGTGTATGTGAAGGGATGTTACGGAGCAGGCTGGAAATCTCAGCTGCCCAACTCCATTGCCAAAGGCCCAAGTGGTGCTTGGTGCAGTCACTGGCTGGAGTTTGGCTCTCAGGGTCTTCTGGAGTATTTGCCCTTGTGACAGGGTTGCTGGCAGCGCCACTGTGTGATAGGACTCTTTGTAGTAGGCAGTATGGTGATGTCTGGGGCTTAGATTTGTGACCAAAGCCATGCTGAAACACGCCAGTGTTTTGGCTACTGCTGAACAGTGTGTGCTGAACAGTGTCAGGGTCTTCTGTGCTTCTCACTCATCCTCTGTGAGTAGAATGGAGGGTGTGTAAGAGCTTGGGAGGGGACACAACCTGGCACGTGACCTGAACCACCTGAACAAAGAGATATTCCATGACATACAGTCCCTGCTCAGCAGTAAAATACAGAGGAGTGAGGCTGAGGTAAAGTTGGGAACTGGCTGTCCACTGCTCTGCTCACAAGAAGTCACGAGTGATGGATGTTGTGCCACTTCTTTTGTTTTGTTTTCTCTTATTTCTTCTGCTTCTCTCTTTATTAAATTATTTTCACCTTGACCCATGAGCTTTCTTGCTTTTTCTCTTTCTTTTTTTCCCCTGTCCCACTGTGGGTGGGCAGCTGGTGAGTAAGTGATGGCTATGGGAGGCTGTAAGGGGCTTAGCTCCCTACCAGGGTTATCCCAAAGCATACTGTGTGCCAACTGGGGTTGGTTCCACAACTGGGCAAGGCTGGTAGGATCTGCCCAGGAAGAGTCACTCAGATCATTTCTCCATTTCAGAGATAACCAAAGAGCTCTCATGTGGTAATACTATGGGCCAAAGCTGGATGTGGCCAGTGATCTATGCATAAAGAAGGTGACAAGCTTGTTATAAACTTCTACTTCACTACATTAAAAAAAAAATAATCTAAAAGGACTTGAAGTTTGTTTCTCAAAAAGAAAGACACCTACATCTCAAAATATAATCTCTAAGAAATCACCACAGCACTGGGTGTCAAGATAAATGAGCCCAGGAAGTTTCACACGAAATGGAAAGGACCAACCTATTACTACAGTAAAAATAACATAAAATACGTTGGTAAAAGGACTAAAAGACAGAAAAATATTTTGGAAAAAATGTGCAGTGGAAAATATTTATAAAAGCTACACCAGAAAAACACACTAAAATACATTTTAAGTTTCCACTCAGTACTCTTTAACAAACACAGAACTCTCCAGAAGAACAGAAATTCAAGGCCTAGGAAATGGCACATGGCTTAACAAGAACCTCCAGTGAAGCATAAGCAAAGTGTGACTAGTCCAAGGTGAGATTTCAAAAAACTTGAATATTATGGCCATGCACTGAAAGACAAAAATTATGAGTTTCTCACAATTTTACTGAAAAAGTATGTGTCTCTTAAACACCAAGCAGCCTATTTGGAAAGGCAATCCTACACAGTCCACCTTTTCTGCTCCAGTTGCATGGCTCCTTCCTACATGGGCATACTTCCACTTGTCTCAAGGAGTCACGCATGAGACCAGTGGCAATCGCGGCACTTTCTCGGAGCTGCACAGATACTTGATTTCAGACTTAGGAGCTAGCTTTCTGTCACAGGATTACTGGCTCTTATGAAATGGATAGGTATACTTAAAAGTTTATTATGATTTTTAGACAAAACATACCTCCTTTACTCACAAATAATGCACAGTGATAGACAGAAACACACTCAAAAAACACACACATGAGGTGATAACTGGGATCCACTGATGTCACTGGCAAAAGTCCGATGGTGATCAGGAGTACCAGAAAATCACACTTCGTATGTATGAAAACCTGGTAACCAGGTTACACCATGGGAATAAGTAACAAAGGGTAGGTGGGAATTTAAGCAAGTTGTCTGATTTTAGATATTGATTCATCAAGTCTTCCCTCCATCAAATGCTTAAAAGTAAAGCCATATTTAAGTGTTTTCTTGAGCCGTTGCCTTAATGGGTATTCCAAGCAGATGTAACATTGGAGTTGGTGATAAACTAAAAACTAAAACCACAATGAATTTAAGCAGAGGCTGTTGGTGGCTTAAGCACGGAGATATGATTCACCTCACATGTAGTCAGGGTCAGATTCCGTAATAACAGTCCTCTGATGGATTCAAAGACCTAGTTCTAAACCTTTCTCCTCAATACAAACCCTTCTCCTACCCACAAATTAACAGTGAGGCCACATCAGTGCAGGCTTGCTTGGCTGCTGTAGCCCTTCCAAGCTGCACTTCCCCAAGTCCATTAAGCATCACATTAAGGATGCTGTGCGGTTACTTACCGTCATTTCCACCAGCTATGTGATGCAATATTTTTTATATCACATAGAGATTTGCCCCGCTGATAAACTCTTTGTCTGAAATTACTATTAAGAATTGAATTTGTCTGATTCATAGTTTATATCAGCTGCTATGAGAGACCAGTTTTGTATTAGCCACTGCTCCAAGTTATCTTGGCTGTGGAGTAGGAGGCAGGAGCACCAGTAGAACTAAGAGATGGTAGCTGACCTACCTCTACATTGCAACACATTTATATTCATAAATAAACACACTTTCTCAGAAAGCATATTCTACTCTGCTTTTTTCTGAAAGTGAGAATGTCGAAGTTTTGTCATATGTTGGCTCTTTCCTTCCCCACTAAACTCAAAATATGCAACCTCAAAAAACCCCAACCCCAAAACAAAACAAAACAAAAAAAAGCAAGAAAACCCACATATGGTAAAACTAGAATAGAAATTAGTGTTTTAGTCATGGCGCCTGTATACAACAGGAGAGGCAATGATACAGTACTTCAATCTGTATTGTCTATATAAAACATTTATTTTTAAGCTCTATAATGATATTATAGAAATACATAGAATATTTTATTCAGTGTATTTTAGTGTACTCACTGTGAAAATAACACATTTAAGACAGGTATTCTTTTAAATATATGCACTTCTTTGCCTTGCAGTATTATGTTACTTTGAAAAACAAAATATCAGTGTTTATTCTTTGCTCCTTTCCAGAATCTTCTCAGTCAGATTCTCCTGGGTCACCTAGGGTGCTCACTGCTGTGAGATATTTTATAAAAACCACGAAAAGTACGTAGATTTGCAGAATTCCTATATTTGCTTGCATTCATGTCTAGTGCACATCGCTTGCCTTTCAATTCTCCATGTGCCTTCTTCATAGGTACAGTGACATATAGTGCATTCATCAGTTTTCACCTCCCGGCCTGCTGGAATGACAAGTGTTTCTGCAAAGCAGTTTGGGCCTAAAAGAAGGAAAGAGATCATTATGCGATACCAGTAGCACATTGTAATCCAGCCTAGTGCAGTTTTGGCCTGAACAACAGAAAACCTAATGCAAATTGAAAAATACTGCGCACATTAAACAAACATGAGCATCGTGCACAAGGCACAAAAGCAGCAAAGGATGCGAGGACGCTGCCCTCCAAAGCGGCTGGGTGTTTTTGGTACAGATCGTCCTGCCCTCCACGGGAAGGTTCAATAAAGCCTTTCTGTGAAACATGAAACTGTAACAGAGACCTGGGCATACACTGATGGTGCCGATCAATAGAGATTTGAGCTACAGAAAATGCCAGCTATTGATAATGCAGCAGTGCTGCTGTAAGCTACTAGAGAGCCGGTTATAAATGTTATTAGTTTTTTCCCACTGGAAACAAATGCTTTAGTTTGTGTAGTAATCAAAGTATCAGATTAGTTTATTTTCCATTTTGTGAGAATATAGTCATTTTCCACCACAGTGGAATAGCTCCAGTCTCTTCTGAATGAAGACACTTTTCATGTAAAAAAGAAATATTCCACTTTATGTAAGTCACCTACAAACACCTATTTTGATAGTACACTGAAATAACTTCATTTCCAAGGATGAGGCAGGAGAAAAATCCACCAGCACAACGTTCACAAGACAAATCTGATCGTTTCAATAGACATCCTCAAATCTCTCTCCTGCAGAAAGCTGCAAGGGCTGCATTTTCTGTATTTCTGTTAAAAAAAAAAAAAGTCTATTTCTGCCTTGAAAACCCACACGCACTTGTAGAGAAGCACTAAACCCTCCATCTGTCTAAACATTCTCATGTCCTCAGTGAAACCCGGCCCTTCCACTCAATAAGCACACAGAGCAGCTGCTCAGGCAGAGCCTTGCCACTCAACAGCACTTCAGTACCACTGTCCATCAGGGCAGGATGTGTAGCAGGGGCCAGCATACACTGTCTGACACTGCTGAAATTCTTAAAGGCTATGGGTGTTCTAAACACTTACTGACTAGCAACCTGTTTGCCATACAAGTAAATATATCCCATTCGAGCTCAGTTTTCCATTGCTGGGGGTCTACTCTTAAGACCTATGCCAAAGAGCATGAGTTCTTCTACACAGAAATGTATGCTTCACATTCTAAAGCACAAATCCAATAGTTTTAATAGTTATCTCTTTGCAACAGGTTATGTCTTCGTGTACGGACACAACACCCTGAGAATCAGATGCCAAATCAGCACAGTGAAGGCCTTTCCTCAATGAAGAGACACCCTCCAGAAGAGACCTGCAAGACTTACAGAAATTTTCTTCCTCAAGTTGCAGTCATTAATGCTCTGAATATTTAAACCCATACTTTGTTTTCACAGGAGCACAGAATCGCAGAATCATTAAGGCTGGAAAAGACCTCTAAGGTCACTGAATTCAACTGTTAACACAGCACCACCATGTTCTCTACTAAACAATGCCCTCAAGAGCCACATTCACGTGCCTTTTGAACACTTCCAGGGCTAGTGATTCCACCATTTCCCTGGGCAGCCTATTCCAATTTTAGGATTGACTGTTGACAGTTATCTCTAACATGTGGCTACTTGCAAAGTTTTGAGTGGCTTCTTGACCATTCAAGGCTTCAGATACAGAATGGATAGTGAAATACAGCATATCTCATGTAAAATCGACTGCTTAACTATCCTAATGTTACTGTGATACTTCTGTGTTTGCAGCCCCCTCAGTCTGTCCATGCGAAGTAATCCTGGGCTGGAGAACACGGGAAGAAGGACTTTGGGGTGGAAGCCATGCTCCTGGGTCCCACTACACACTGCGAGACGCCTCAGCTTTCAGCCACAACAAAGCAGTGTTAGTTATGGTGTCCTCAGTGGAACTGTGTTTAAAATATTTGAATGCTAATCTATATAATTCTGTTTCAGTGAAATATAGTATTCTTCTTACACCTTATAAAAGTTTCATCCCAAGATAAGTTCACCTACACTACATCAGGTGAAGATATCTGAATGTTTTGCATGCTGGCCTGTAACAGCCCCATGATTTACAAAGCTATATGACATAAAGAGTTAAAAGAGTTAAAATACTAAAAGCAGAATCTACTCCATGGAGAATCTGTATGATACCTGCAAGACCACTTGAAATTTAAACAATATGTAAAAGGTACCAGAGGAACAAAAGTGATGTCAATCCCCTGTGAAGGATTTATTTCATTCTGGAAAGGTAAATGTTACAGGCTATACTTGGTTATAAAAACCAACAGGGAATGAAGTAAAAACGGTGCAAAATCCATAATATAATACACTAGAATTTATAATGCAAATGCCTCCAGTCACAATTAGCAACACCTTAATGCCACGTGTGACGAGTCCTTCTTACATCAGAAAGTTATTAAATGTAAAGATACAACACGTTAGAAACCTCAACTGTTAAACTAAATACAGGGGGAAAGTCATTGCTTGGGTAAACCTACAGAAGAGCAATACCCATCTACTTAAAAAAGGGACCCGACAAAAATAAACGACAACAACAGATGTTTTTTCAGTATCATGGAACTTTTCTATAGAAAACTGCCTATTTTCTGGTTCTCCATTGGCATCCATAATTACTGTAACTTCCAACCTTATAGTACTTAAACTGGCAATAGTCAACTGGCATCCTTGCTCTCGCCTTTTTCTTTGCAATATCACGTGCGCACAATATTGTGGTTAATGTTACAGAAAAGGTCATCAATGAAAAGGCTGAACTAACTGTATTACTGCAACATCATGCACATAAATGTCAATATAATATAGTGTCCAAACACAGGGAAATAATTCCACAACTCTGCTTTTATCATTTCTCCAAAGCCTCTGACTTCTAGGGAAAAAAACCTCTGAGCTTCACCCAAGACTCTCACTCAATTTTCAAACTGTATGAGCTAGTTCTGGCTCTTGATTTTATGTGGCTCCCTCTCCACCAAAGACGTAATGCTCATCCCTATCCATTTTCTTTTCCTCTGAGGAGCAGCCACAGAACCAAGACTTACATGGCTGGACTGGCCCAAAGCAACCAGCCTGCAGAGACAGGGTAAAATGTGGGATGGCAGCAGTGGACCCTCCGTGCAGGGCTGCCCTGGCTGCACTTGAGCCTCCAGCAGCCCTTCCCTGGGGACCCTCTGTCAAGGACAGCAGTGCTGATGAAACCTCTAATGATCCTCTGCCTGCCATTAAGGACAGTGGGGAAACTGAGGAATTGAAGATTTTGAGCAGACAGTGCAATGGTCACAAGATTCAGCAGACACACAAAAGCTGGTGCTGACAACTTAGGAGTGCCATTTCCTCAGTCTCAACCTTAGCAGAGGGAGGCAGAAGAACATTTCACAGAATCACAGAATATTATATTCTGAGTTGGAAGGGACCCTCAAGGATGATCTGGTCCACCTCTAAACTGAATGGCCTGTACAGGGATTGAAACCATGACCTTGGTGTTATTAGCACCACGCTCTAATCAACTGAGTTTCCTCCAGATTCAGAGTGGACAAAATACTCTGAAGGCATGGCAGTTGCTGAAAGTACTGCTTTACTTAACGCTGGGCAGTTTTTATTGATTTGGCAAAATTTTCAGATTTCCACCAAAAAAGGTGAACTGTTTTTAAGCATTTCAAAGTAAACTGGGGTTGTTCCAACGCCAAAACAGCAGTGAGCTTTCTTACTAGATGTTGCTGCTGCAGGAGTAGTGAATTTCTTCTCCTTGGCCTACAAAGGAGGCTGCCTGCTTTCTAAACTCTTTCTTGGCAACACCACTACTCTGCCCAACTTCAGCACCTGGTACTTATTCAGTGCAGCACTGGCTGCACACTATAAACCCCTGGGCCCCATCCCCAACTGTATGCACTTATACAGCTCTAAGGCAGTCAATGGTGCTGCACATCTTCACAGCAGATGAAGATCTTGCTGTATCACTCTTAAATCTGGCAGAAAATTCAGTATGACATATTGTACCAATTCTGAGTGCAGCTTGAAATCAACCACGACATTGTTTTACTGAAGTATACAACTGGCGCTGTCAGACTCCACTTGAGCCATACCATGGTGCTATCAGCACAGATTTCTTTCCCAGGGCTAAGGCACAGTTGCTGCCATCGCACCAATGTCTCAAAGCAACAAGTTCAGTACAAATCCGCAGTTCTCGTACTGAGCACCCGACTGGCACAAAGCTCTTGGCTTCCACGCATCTGAAACAGTGAATCCTAGCTTCCAAAAGAAACATATATACTGAGATCTAAGAAACTAGGAAAGCAGATTTGGTGGTCAAGTCTTTGAGAGATTATAATGGGATCCTCATCTCTGAAATGGTAAAAAACCAAAAGGTTTCAAAATATTATTGGGTAAATGCTGCTACTGTTTTTTGTTATTTTAAATCCTTACACTGGTCCTGTGAAAAGTTTCCAATGACTTATGTTATGCTTCAGTGTTGACAAAGGCAACAATCTAATTAAAATGCAAATTTTGTTCTCTTGGAAGAACACAGCTAATGCCAATTCTCAGGAGAGAATGCCCAAGCCACTCACCTACAGAAGAAACAGCACCTGTAACCCTGACAGCCTCAGAAGCGGCTCTCTGAAACTCCTCCCCCTATTCCTCTCCTTCCACAAAACCACAGCTGTATGCCATGGAGCTGTTCCTGTTTCCTCTTCTGCCTGTCCTTGCTTTTGTATGGGCACATGTTCCAATTAGTTCAAAAATATGAGATACAGCAATTTCGTAAACCATGATTTATTTAATCAACTGTTTTCATCACGTGTTAAACAAAATTACAAAGAAATGGACAAAGAAATCTTTTCAACTGCAAGTTGATGTGTTCGCCCAGAGTCATGGCAGATTTTTGCCAACTAGAACTATAGTGACAACCTCTGTAATACAACACTGTTGTGAGACTGCTTTGGACTCTGGTTTGTACTTAAGTTCTTCACAGCTGCCCTTTTAGTAGCTCCTTGCAGCAGGCAAACAGGCCACTTACTTCTAAGGCGCCTGAGAGCAGTACCATCTACCCTAACAGTTTTCTGAAATGCAACACTGTGGTACTGGAGCACTTAATATATTACATAACTTTGACATTTAGCTTACCCCCCTTTCTTAATTTTTTTTTTTTAATTTTCATGGAGATATTTCCAACGGTTACAACATGAAAAGACAGATCCTACACGTGGAAGCCTTGAGAACCATGACATTATAACAGAAACAGCTGTGCTGGGTGAGATCAGACGTTTGCCTGCAGCAGCCAGGAAGTATATGAGGACAGAGCGAGTACAAATACCCAACTTCCAGCACTTTCTGAATCAGGGACTTTGTAAATGGTTCCTGCTTGCTGAGTTTAGGGAGTTAATGGATGGAGTTAATTAATTTGTGATTAACTTCTCCAGCATCCTGCTGAACCCTGATAAACAGCATTTGGTGGCAAGGAAGTCCACAGCTCTTGTGTACAGGGTAGGACCGTTTTCTGTTGTTTTCCACCCACTACCTAAACTTGGTATTCCCAAACCATCATAGTGGAAGAGGCAGTAACAACCATCCCCACCTTTGTCATGCTGTTGGTGAGCTGACTGACCTATACCATGCTTCCCTTCTCTCCCATCACCTGCAGCCAAAGGAGACCAGTTCCACACCCTCTCTGTCCCTGCTGACCTCCGCAGACCTCTTCCAGTTCTGCTACCTACTTTTGGGGCTGTGAGGACCAAACTTTGCACACCACACACAAGCTGTACAAAGAACATGAACTTGTACAGTAGCACAGTGATACTCCCTGTTTTTTTTCTAATTTTTCTCCTACTTCCTGACATTTGCCTTTCTGTTGTGACTGCTGATGAAAACGTTTAGCTAATGTTTTCATGACTTAAGAATTTTATACCAGATAGAAATCTTACAGAAACAAACATATCATTGCACTCAAGTCAAATCTGCTGCTTTCTGTGTTACAGAAAAGTTTTGCTTTTCAGAAATGCTACTTGACAGTCTTCCACGTACAAGAGTGTTTCTACCGCTCAGTAATTTCAGGAACACAGTGGGGAAAGCAAAGCCTTCACTTCCACCTCTCAGATCTTTCTTCTTTCTGACGTTTCGAGACTTCCTTCAGGATCTATTGCAGATGCCAAAGAGACGAATGAAACAGTGAGCTGGAAGATGCAGGACTAGATACCTGCCTGAATTTCAAACTGTCTGCTGCTGCAGATGACCCAGCATGCCACAGTACAAAACCAAGGACTCTTTAGAAGTTACACCAGGGAGCTAGCTCAGCCAAGTACTGAACCACGGATAGATGTTGGCTGCACGTATCTCCCAGCACACTGGGACATAAAGTACCTTGTCACCTGCTAAGATATTTGATATGAGTTTCAAAACGTGCTAACACAGCATGGTGAGACATTAAAATAAGGCTGTTGTGCCACATAGCACCGCAGCAGCAACACTTTTGAGACAGGTATTATCTCCCTCATTCCTCTCAAATACAATCACTTTCTCCAGAGATGGTATCAGTGCCTACTTTGTGTCCCTTCGATCTCTAATCTCTTCTAAAGGGTCTATATCTCCCTGGCTTGATTTTGTTTCATTCTCATGTGGATATACATACACATAAAAAAAAATAAAATATATATATAAATATATCTCTAAAAATTTATATATATATATATATAAATACATCTATCTCCTCCAAAATGTCAGTACAGAAATAAAGCACAAAAAGCAGATGGCAAAAGTAGTCTGTGACCAGGATTAGAGCACACTCTCATTCTCTCACAAAAATAAGTTCATCACCCTTGCTGCTGTCATGATTCTGACTTCTACCAATCCAGTGCAACTCTTTACTTGCCTCAATACCTTTGGATGCTACTGAACCAAGTCCAAAAGAGAGTTATCAATTACAGAAGAAGGATTCAGGTAGACCCAATTTTAAAATCAATTTGAGACCCTGAAAAACCAAGTACTATGTCCATAGTTTAGCAATGCTTTAAGATATTGGCAGCCAGAGAACCGTGGAAGATACCTACAGACTTCCAGGAAATGTGTATATATACATGACAAGGAGAAGAAAAATCCATTTTGTGATTCTTCCTAGCTGCTATGGGAAGTACAAAAAGGCAGTGTATGCAATGTGTAACCTTTGATCAAAGCATCTTTTTTTTTTTTCGTGCTACACAGAGCTTCGGTGATTTTAAGAATAAACAACTCCCTTTCTCTATTAGGGTCATACTTTGTTAGATGCACAGGTAACTAACAGATTGGAAGAAACAAATAAAAATAACATTTTGCTACCTAATTCAGAAGGACGTGTATAGCAGCATCTTCTGTGAGTGGACAGACAGAAGAAATACCAGTGAAGATCTCCTGTAACTAAAAGGGGTGACCATGTCATGAGTGGCACTGCTGTGACGAAGTGGGTATCAAAACTCTGGCACTTGCTGTAGTCTCTGTGTGCGCGCATGTGTGTGCATGTGCTTTAATACAGAAGACAAAATCAGCTATAAAATACGTAAGAGCTGGGTCTTAATATTCTGGTTATGAGACTCACAAGCCCTGTTTACGATCATGTTCTGTTGTTTTACTTTTCCATTTATCATGTGTGACAGCACCACTGATGAACGTTTCATTCTGGCCCCAGTCCTAGAAATTGGAGTAGTGTCCAAAAAGTCCCACAGAACATGAAACAAAGCCACCACAGCCCCTGGACTGATCCTTTTCACCACTGCTTCTTCTCAGTTCTGATTCTTCATCGACTTGCACTTTGTGGTGATGTTAGCATCCATGGAATGACAATGCCAAATGCTACCAAAACCAGGGCTGCACAATTTTGCAGAGATGGAAATGGTTTACAGAAAGGGAACAGTTCATAATCCTGCCACTGCTGCTGTTTCCTTAGTTTTTCAGCTGTATTCAGAGAGCAGAATTTTAGGTATCTGCTTTTTGTGTACTGAACAAAAAGAAGCAGAGAAACACTGAACACTACACAATCCAATACTGCAAACAGAAAGCCTTGGAGCATAAAAGTGCCCAATTAAAACATAAAGCTTGAGTGTAATAAAAATAAACTACATCAAACAACTTCTTAATCAGAGAAAATACAGAAAGACTCGATTAGGCTACTTAAAATGATTTTCAAAGGTCCTACAACTTGTAAAGGGACATTGCATTCCATCCAGAAATGGCACCAATTAGACATGAGCTGAACATTGTGTGTATCTTACAGAAAATTATATAAACACTTAGAAGCCAGCAAGCCATGCATCGATTTTGCGCTCAGCTTGCTTGCAGATCAGTCACCACCCAGATGATTAGGAAATTAGAGACACCGGGCTTGAACGCATTGAAAAAAATCATGTCAGATGCCTCACATAGTACAGAATCACAGATTGTTTAGGTTGGAAAATACTTCTAAAAGCATGAAGTCTGTATGTTAACCCAGCACCGTCAAGACCACCACCAAACCCGTGTCCCTCAGTGCCACATCCATGCACCTACTGAACACTATCAGGCATGGTGACTCCACCACTTACCTGGGCAGCCTGTTCCAATACCTGACCACCCTTTCAGTGATGAAATTTTTCCTAATATCCAATCTAAATCTCCCCTGACACAACTTGAGGCCATGTCCTCTCATTCTGTTGCTTGCAACTTGGGAGAAGAGTCCAACCTGCACTTGGCTACAACCTCCTTTCAGTTAGTTTCAGAGAGCAGTAAGGTCTCCCCCAAGCCTCCTTTTCTCCCAGCTAAACAATCCCAGCTCCCTCAGCTGCACTTGATCCTCTTGTCCACATCACTGATAAAGATACTGAACAGGACTGGCCCCAATAGTGAGCCTTGGGGAACACCACCAGTGACCAGCCACCAACTGTATGTAACTCCAGTCACCACCACTCTCTGCGTCCAGCCATCCAGCTTATTTTTTTACCGAGCAAAAATCGCCCTGGTCCAAGCCATAAGCACCCAATTTCTCCAGGACAGTGCTGTGGAAGAAAAAGAAATCTTCAGGGGTTAGAGCTCCTTACTCTGCTCACCACTGGCCCCGCCTGCTGGGAGCATGTTTTCATCGATGTTATGCTTGCAGAAAGCTGCCTGCCTGTGCTCCACCCCGACTCTCTTTCTGCTCCCCCCTGCACTGTCCAGGCTAGACAGTGAATCAGTCTGGCTAAAGCCAGCCTGGAAGAGAGGTCTGAGACATGACCTATGGTGCAGTATCCTGCAGAGATGCTCGCAGTGGAGCAGAGCCCAGGGACTCTGTGGGAGTCAGGGTACACAACAAAAGCATTGGCTGCTTACTTGGAAATTACTTCTGAAACCCAGAGAGGGCAGTCACATCTAAGAAAACAAATCAAATCATCGGTTAATTTCTCCTCTGTTACAGAAACTGCAGAAGCATTGTCAGGCACTGTGAGGACTGGCAACACTGATGGGACATCGTGTGGGCTGCAGCAGGGTGAGATGCCTGCCTGCCCCAGCACTTGTAGCATAGGAGCTTAAAAGCCCTGCTGTTAACGGGGCTAATCCTTCCCTTTATTAAGCTGTTTATTCATCCCAGTGACCCTGCTGGGCTTGGCAGGGTTACTGGGGCCTGGTGAAAGACCTGCACAGTACTAAGACATCTCTGCACTGCGAAACATAGGCTTACTCTTCAGGCTAAGCCAGCCGTGTGAAATGCCTTTGTCTAAAGATCCTCAACAAGTTATCCTAAAAACTGTTAAGCAAATTTAAACAGACTCTGCTTTTTTAAACAGACTCTGATCTTCCACAAGCACATGCCAGTAACTTAATGCCTCAGAGATTTGCTGCAAACACTATAAGCACATTTTAATTAGGAAAAACACTGTACACTGGTGGGCTGTAGCGTCATCTGTCATGCAGGTTAGTTAGGTCTCTGAGAAGTGTACAGTAACTGCAATAATGCATATACAGTCAGGATTTTATACGTCCTGAAACACAGACTAAATGCAGGATAAATGCATGAAGGAAAAGATTTAGAGAATTATTTTTGGAAAATCCCTGAAGACTTCAACTAAATCAAAAGCTAAAGTGGTACCAAAGTACATTATAATGCTGCTTTAGCAAAGAAGTGAATCTAAATCAGCATATTTCTCCAGTCACTATAAAACATTGGGTAGTGAGAATATGGTGTGTGAGGATGGACAGTGGATACCTACTACTACAAGAAATCACTCAATCAAACCAACAAAACATTACCAGTCAAGCATCAGCAATTTTTTCACCCCATTTTAGAATAAATACACTGAATACAGCTAAACCAGGAGTTATCTTTCTTATTGAGTATGACTTATGTAAAAATTCTGAATGTAGCATTATTCAAGTCCAGACAGACTGTCACAGCAGACAGTGACAACTCTCCCAATTAAACAGTCCTCTTGCTTATGAGGGCTTGGTTTGCCTTTTTTGTTATTATCTTGGCTTTTGTGTCATCATTACTGATCCTTTGGGTGTTCTTCTTTTTTGTTTTAGTTATGACCTTAGGTGCTTGCCTGCACAGACAGATTTCTAGCCCCTATTCACTAGAGTTGGTTTGCTCTTGGTTGGTTCACTAGAGTTGGTTGTAGTTGTACAGATGTACCCAACATGTCTCTCTTTAGGTAATCTGCTGCTGAAGTGATACACACCAACTGAGAAAAAGGCATCATCACAGAAGGAGCCCCATTTTGGGGTCTCAGACACCTGTGCAACCCTCTCATACAGACAAGTTGCGAGCAACACTGACAGCTTCGGGAAGAGGGAACAGAGGTTAAGATTTTTAAAGGGAATAAAGTTTATGCATTAACAGAAAAAGTAATAACATAATAAATGGTCCACCACAACTAAGCTGCTCAGCTTCATACTTGAACACTTTGGTCCTGTGGCAGTTTTTGGACCGTACTTGTGATTTTGTGCTCATTTTATCCATTTCCTTTAAGTTACAAAAGGTAAGTACCTGGCCAAGACCAACCCCAGCACAACTGTTATTTAAATTATTAAAAAAAAAACCCTGTCCCACAAAGGACTTTCTTTAATGTGCACCGAAAATGGATCATCTCCCTTCCCCCTTCTACCTTTCTTATTAAGAATGTTTCCAATAACCTTCTTCCTAAAACCAGAAAAATGGTACCCTTTTTTACAGGAATAGAAGTGACAGGGATATATGCCAAAGTATGAATTATAAATTTCAGCATATCATGCATCATTTAAAAATACAACGAATTCTAACAACATCCTTTGCTGTGCATTGTTACCTGAATTGACTGAAATAAAAACCTGTCCTTGTAAAAAAACAGGTGTAATGCATGGGAATCAGAATGGAAAAACACAGAACCCATTTACTCACCAGTCCTAATGAATGATCACTATCTTTAGGTGCAAAAATTCACAAAATATACAGTTATAATTGCTAGTTGTTTAATGTGGTACTATTACTATGTGAATATCTCCTGTAAAAAACTGAGTTAACTTTTCCTGAGAAAAAATTCTTTATCAGCTTTAAGACCCACCTAAGTTACTACTCCACAACAGAGAAAAATCACTGTATTTTTATGAGCAGAAGGGAGGTTATGCTTTGCCCTCCATGCTGCTCAATCAATAATTCTATGTTTTCATCCCCTTTAATGATTATCCCCTGGTGGTTATGAAACACAGCCCTGAGACAGCTTGCTTTGGAAAGACTGTATTTTGTACCCATGGAGAAAGCCAAAGAGAAAATAACAGAAAAAAGTTGCTGTGAGAGCACGCTCGTCTTGTCCCTGGTACTCTGAAGAACCCTGTTCCCATGGCTGGCCAGGATGCGACCTGGGAAAAGTTTGGCACTGGCCCCTGCTGCAGTACACTCCTCCTGAAGAGATACAGTCCTGGGCATAGGACCCAATCCTGACACCTAAAAACGAGAGATCTGGTCCAAGCCAGCCATCTGCAGACCCCAGGTAAGGAGGGAAAGGAAGAGGCACCTCTGGTGGAAGTCCCTGTACATCCTGCAGACAGATGCTGCCACAGCAGCTCGCTAGTCTGGTCTGCAGGCTGTTCCCTTCACCAGCACACAGGCACCCTCCTCATGTTTCAACCCCATTTCTGACATGGGCTCATAGTATCATTTTCTTACCCTTACCAGAGTCTTGCACAGAATAAAGACTGAGATGCTAAAACAACACAGCCATTTAGACCAAAGAAATATTCAGGATAGGAAGGGGTGCATCAAATAACAGTTATTATTCTGTTGATCAGAAACTGTCAACAAGTCAGGGCTGCAAATCTGAGACACCATTCCTGAGCAGACTTCACATACTCCACTTAGGACCATGTCTAAAGCCAGCTGTTTAGAAATGAACCAGGTACTATGTAATATAAATATATTAAGTTGCAACACGAAAATCCATCACTATCAGAAGTTAATTCCCTCTTGCTTCTGCTTTTATCACCCTCACACAACTTATGAATCAAAAACTGGCCAAGAGAGATACTTTGGAGTAGGAAACCAGAAGATGGAAGGGTGATTCACTGCAAAGGAAAAAGAATAGGAAGCCACTGCTGTTAGAAGAAATGAAGTTAGTGAGATTTCAAGCAGGAAGGAAAAAGGCAGGCAATCAGGCAAGGTGGCTGGCAAAATTATTTTAAGGAATCCTTTTTGTGGAGATGGAAAGGCAGGTGATTTGAAGTGAGAGACATCAATCACGAAGTTTTGTTAAATGCAAACATTGCCTCTGTGAGTTATACAAATCCTTTCTCCAAGAGAACTGAAGCAGCAGAGAAATTTCATGTCACTCACCAGGGCAGACATAAAGGATACACACTAATGAAAATAAATTTTCCACATAATATCGCTCAACTTCTTCACTTCTGGTGTCTGAATCAGCATTTATTTTCCCACGTGCTGCAGAGCAAAGACCACCATTTGATAGCACAGTGTGCTTCTCCCATGATGTTGTTAGTGCACGCGCTTGCTTTCCATTACATGGACGCATGAAACTGGGCAGAGTACAGCAAAGAGCACAACCTGCTTAGAGCAGCCAGATCTGCACGTGTACAGATGGATGTTGGCTGGGCCAGGGTCTAATAAAAAAAAAAGTAAAGTAAGGATGACAAGATGAATGTTCCTTTCAACATTCTCACTGCATCTTGGTAAGAGGTATCAATGGATCTAGTCTGCCTATTTAGTCACCAACCCTAATGACCCAGGGTGGGCTGTTTTGTCTAGGAAGATTCAACAGTTCATCCCAGTCTGATGGCAGGATACAAAAAGCACCAGGGCTCATGTAGAGACCTCTGTTTTTAGCCAATGACAACTCTCAAACTAAGCAGCCAAAATCTGTATAATGGTTGCCTACTCTTCTAAGAAGGAAGAGACAGGATATTCCGTGTCAGGGACTCAACTACTTAAATGTCCTACCACTAAGCTAAGGCACTAAGCATGTGAGGAGGCAGGCACTTACCAACATCACTGAAGTTCCTGTTCACAGGAGCAGCTGTCAAGCTCCTGCAAAGATGCACTAGGAAAAGTAAGAAATCATATTGGGCTTAGTCCAGAAAACTGCGTCCCAAAAAAAACCCAACAAACTGGCTACCATAAATGGCCCCAAGATGGTGAAGGTGGCACTGGGAAACTGGGCTGCTTCCTGGAACTTCCTTATAATTTTTTTTTTTCCCAACACAGACCTCTGGAGCAGTTACTGGGGCATGAAAACTAGTCTTTGTATTTACAGCAATAGAATTATTGTAAACATATTCTTAAATATTTCCACACATTATATGCTTCTTCTTGTAAAATGATCTCCAAAGGCAATTATTATGGAAATAAAAAATTCTGGGGGAAAACAGCTGGTGCTTTTATGTTTATCTGAAAGCTATGTTTGTTTTTTCCTAGGCAAAACCAGAGCCTTATGCAATGATTCCCAGGACACTTTGAACTGATTTTCTTAAAACTCAAATTACTGCACTAGAAAAAGAGTAGTAAAATAATACAAAAGTGGCAAAACTAAAAATTACATTATACTTTTGTTATGAAGTTATTACTGAAAAATGTCCTACAACCAACAATTAAACACTTGAACTATAATTACAGTGACAGCTGTCTTTGGGATATTCTTCTACTCTATGGTGATAAAAATGATCACTGCTCACCTGCCACATACACAGCATAAGCATAAAGAAGACCTGGCAAGTTGGTGTTGAATGTAAGTTATTAGGTTAGTTATTAGTTATCTCCCTAGAAGACAAAACTAAGTTAAATTGAGAAACTTTTAATTACAGAGTAAATCAAAAGGGCTGTAAAACATGTGGGATTCAGAGATGTGGAAAGGGGATGTTTCCTTCAGAAGAACTGATGTCCTAGCGAAGGGGGAATATCAGCCCAAGAGAAAGAAACCACCAGCTCATCTAATTCTTTCCCTTTAGAAAGGTGAGGTTCATCCCTGTCTTGCTCTGGGGCTTAATTTGCAAATATTCCCTTTGCACTTGATACCAGAATCATCAGTAGCACAATATGTACTTGTAAAGTCTACAACCATTAATGCATTAGTAATTTATTTTCTCATGCTTTATTCCAAGTCTGTGTGTAATTTATGCATGTGCAATTCAAATCCGTGTAATAACATGCATAAAAATGGATTCTGTAAGGAATCTTTGTGGAAAAAAAGCTTTGGATGAGTTTTTAAGAGAGAAGAGAGAGTTGGTCAAGACAGGAGTTTTAAGGAGTCTCATTTCCGCTAGTGAATGCACAAACACTGGAGGACGAAAGATCCAGTCCACAAACAGTGAACAGTTCAAGAGTCATATGGTATTGTCACTGATTTCCTTTCCTTCCTACTTGTACCTTTTATTGCTTATTGCATTGTAAACTTCTGAGTGCTGAGGCTATCTCTTGCAAATTTTTTTGCACAGGATCTTGCAACCAGAAGCCCCAATGCCGATTTGGAGATTTATTGCAATAATTATGATGAATATTTTTCTTTCTATAGAACCATATAGGGCTTTGCCTGACAGTCCAAATACTGAGTGCCAGTTACTTGACATTGCTACTGAACTATGAAGTAACAAACAGCATTGAACAGTGAGGTAAAGTTAAACACAAATGAATTCTCTCACAGGTGTGTTAGAGATGAAGGAAACAGCCTGAAGAGCTTTTAGGACTGTAATATTAGTAACACAAACAAACCCACACACGGTATAAGGTGGTTCTGCAGTGACAGAGTTGTGCAAGTATCTGTATCCCTCCAACACTAAAAAGACACTAAAAAGGAAGAGTGGCAGCCTTTCCAGTCTCTTCCCATCAGCCAGCCTCATTCCCTCAAGCAGCTCAGCTGCTCCTCTCTACACTTTCTCTATGTCTGCTGCAACAGAGTCCAGGTCTGCGCAGTGCTCACGTGTCATCGGTGGGGAAAAAATGGCACCTTCTATCTTATTATCCTTTGTGACTATGGACAGTAGTTCTGATCACAAGTAACACTTCACTTTGTTGTCTGCCACCGCATGGGAAGCTGGGGATTTCAGAGATCTCTCTGTGACCACTCTTGGTCCGCAACCACAGCTTCCCGCTCTAGCACAGTGACACTGTCTACACTGTTTACCCTGTGCATATCACAGTACATGGAACTCCATTTCGTGAGCTGCTTTTGGAGATGTTTGCTACTGGCAGAGCATCTTGACTATGTGAAAGAGCTTCATAGCATACAAAATTATGGAAATCAACCAGTTCACTGATGAAGACGTTGACTCCTCCAGGAATCAACGTGAGAACGCCTTGGCCCCCATGCTCCTTGCATTTTGTTTTATTGGAATTCCTCTCCAAGAATATATCTAACCATTTTTCAAATCCTTGCAAACTCTTAACAGCCAGAGCAAACTATGGGAATGCCTTCCACAGTCACACTTGGCCATGTATGAAAAAGAACCTATGTCCCTTTGCTTGCTTTGAGCCTTCACCGAATAATTTCATTGGGCTACACTGGTTATTTTAATATAAGAAGACAGCAGAGGGATTATTCAGAAGATGAACAGCTGCAGTTCTCAACAATAAGGAACTTACCCTTTTATGGTGCCTTCCAGTCAAGGATTTTAAACAACATCTTGGGAATTATATGCTGTAGGATTAGCCAGGGGTCACTTTCTTAAGCACAAGAATAGAAAATATTTTTAACACATTTTCGCCCTTATAATTTGAAAAAGGGAAAATCACCCAAGTCCTTTAGATGAAATTGCAGTACAGAGCTAGTAGCCAATTTCTGAATATACTCTGTCTAAAGTGTATGTAGAAATAATGTCCTGGTATTATTAATTTACAGGCTAAAAAGGGATAATTTTATTTCTAAATTGTATTCACAAACCCCCCTCCCCCCAAAAAAACAAAACAAAACAAAACAAAACAAAACTGAAACCAAGCAAAAAAAACCCAAACCAAAACCCACAGTAGCTTTTAAGGGAAGCCTTGACCATAACACCATGAATAGGACCACGTAAATGCTTTAAAATAGACTGAAGCACTTTGGAATGGAAACTTTTATACAGAATTTGTATCATTCCAGGCAAATTACATCAAGGACTAAAATACATTAAGGAGTCTCATCCCTCATGCATGATTGTCAGCTGACTTCTACTGTATTAGGAACACTCTTCCAGGTAAAACATCCAGTAGCAGGGCAAAATAATCCAGTTGCAAAGACAAGATTCCATGAGGGAATCATAGGCAAACAGAAGCAACATCTCTTCAAAATGCCAGCAATAAAGAACACAGTGAAAACACATCTTCATCTTTGGCTAGTGCTGCAAACACCAAAACTTTCAAAGGATACTGGAACTAAGTCAAACTACCCTAATCATGGTTAAATAATCAGATTGATAAATTTTGATTTCAGATTTTAAGCCTTGGCATGTTGTGTCATTTTTTTCTCTGGGCACAAAGTCTTAGCATTTATAGCACCTCTACACCTGTAATCATGAGACTCATATTTCATCTAATTATGGCATATTTATTCTTATTGAATAAAATTGTGTTCAAAAGTAAGGACTGAATGCAGATGCTGAGAATTCAGAAAGGGGAAAACTCTTAAAATAGGATAAAATGACAGATATAATGGAAGAAAAACTTTGCTTTTTATCTCTTTGGCACTTCCCCTCCTTAGACGTCACTTCTTTTCAAAATGAAACTTCTAAAAGCTGCACTCAGTCACTTATTTTTTCCCAATAACTAATTTATCGCAAGTTCTTCCTCCAGATGACACTGCTTTTAAAAGACCATTTCTAACACAGGTTTTTGATTAAAAGACAGGTTCCACTTCCAGACTGTTAAAATTGAGAAAAAACATCTAAAGGAGAGGGCTAGCCTGCCTAGCCATACCTGACCACATTTGGCTCCCATTACGGTTAGACCTTTTATGGCTTTGCTACTTACTTGTTGTCTTTCTGTTAAAAGAAAGACTTTAAGAAAAGCTTCCACCCTCACCACATTTATTCCCCCCCCCCCCCAAGATGCTCTTCTGCCCCTGTTCTGTTTTCAAATGTGAGCTCTGTGAAAAGATTGCAGGAAGATTGTGCAGGGCATTCAACCATATACACTTATGAGAAGAGAGCACCTTGATCACACTGCAACAGAGGGATGGGGATGGTAAATAAACTGTGAAAAAATAAAGTGAAGAAATGCAAGAAACAAGCAAGCAAGGTTCCCATGCAGGAATGTGCAAGTCAGCACGTTATGGAAACAAGGCCCAAGGCATTAAAAAGATTTCAAAAGAGCTCAAGCAACTTAAATAGAACTTGAGAGCACACTTTCTTCCTGCAGCTATCAGGCCACAAGCATCTCACATCTAAACGAGTTTTCTCAAATCTACCCCACTGCCAAGTCCGTATCTGTACAAACCCCCAGCATCACCCTTAGCACATTACTTTTCTTATTACCTAAGTCCCTAACCTTCCACATACACACAAGAAGTAACATCTGTAAGGAATTTTCCTATCTTTTAATACCTGGGTTCTATAAATTAAAATTACTGTAAGCAAAGAGCTCCAAGTTTTCATTCAATTTATTTTTCTGTCTTCACCTCTAGTCTTTCCATCTCTTCCTGATCCAGTCAGGTTTAGCTTGCTTTCTTTCTTGCCCTTGACCTCTCCTGATTTCTAGGACAGCTGCAGGACCCCGTATGTTGTGCAGTACCACCACTTCATGCTGCCTGTTCAAGCACACACAGTAGACCTGACCAGAAGGGTGCACTGTATCACATTCTCACAGACAGGCACTGCAAGTATACTGGGCTGCACATTCACTTCAGATATACCATATCCTGGTGAGGGATGCTTTCTCACTGCTTTCTCATTGTGGATGCTGCCGTTTTCATTTCACTGAAAATTTCCATGTTTCTAATTTAGGCTACACATTAGCTTTATTTGATAGCACTGAGGTAATACAGAGCTTCTTCATATAGTTTCTTTTCCATCATTAACACTTTTCTTTTAAAGACTTATCCAATATGTAGCATGTCAAATACCTTAAAAAAGTTTTAATCATTCATTTTTTTCCATCCAATATGCTGTGTCACTTCACAGTTGTGGGGGTCCCTTGCTATATGATTTTTTGCCCTATGGTTTATTATGGTTTTTGAGAGTTAGCTGCTAATTTAGGCACTAAGTGCTGATGACCACCCACATTTTTGCTCATGGGTTGTTCTTCTGCATTTCAATAGACTTTTCTAAACCCTCCAAAACCTACAGATTCCCCACAGGTTTTAAGAAAAAAAAGTTGCACATGCAACTCCAAAACAAAACTTTGATGTCATGTTGCTGAAAACGGCTGTCTTCGTGCACCTGTGCACACACTCATAAAAACTACAAAGAAGTTAAGCAAACTGAGGAGGACTCAAATCTCCTTTCCCAGAAAGAATGACACTGAGGAAACACACTGAATAATTATGAGTATTTGGGCATTGCTAATCTATGTTCTTAGTATATTGTAAACATATTTATTTGACTGTTCCCTAATTCATGCTTTTAGAGTAAATGGTAGTTGCAGAAATCACAGACCAAGCAAACTGTAAAGCACCTTTCAGAGGATTAACAGCAGCCTGTGAACTTTTAAGAAGGGACAAACAGACACCTGTCATCCTCTAATACATATACTTCAAGTTTCTTTTGGCATAGATTTAATGCACATCAGAAAGCAAAATGTACAATCAGTACATCAATCAGAGGTCCTACACCTCATGGCTCAAGCAGCATGTCCTCCTGCTGACTCTGGCGCAGCATGAGCAGTGCTGATGATTCCAAAGACCAAACAAGATGTCACACTTAGGATGAATTTACACATTCAGCCAAATAGGACACAGGATAGATGGAGGGAAGGGGTTTTTTAACAAATGTGGGAAGAAGGGGAGAACAGAATAAACTGGCTTCCCATCAAAGTTTTGTCACTAAAATGTTATATGTGGCTATAATAATTGAAAATCTGATCAGCTGCAAATAGGAACACATACTGCCTGGTATAATAATTTCTGTATGCATTTGAAATTTCCATTTGCAATTAACATAGCAAGTCAACAAATTTCTACCAAGGCTTTGCATTGGTAAGAATATACTGGAGTCATTTTCAAACGGATCACTCAGAAGAAAGACTATCCTCCTCCCCTCCAACTTCTGTTCAATAAATCTAACTAAACTAACTAAATTAGTTTTAGATAGTACACTTAACTTCTGTTGATGATTCTGTGTTCAGGTGGCATGCAGACAGACACACATGCTCAAATTACTCGGAAATTTAATATTACTTATCTGAACAATACAAAATGAAGCACCTATGCACACAAACACAGACAGAGGACCAGCACGTACAGTAACTGAAAAGCAAGAACAACTGCTTAAATGAAAATCATACAGAATATAATATATGTATTGGAGACCCTAATCATGCTACAATGTACTACTGTATAATGAAACTTTGTCTCCTATAATTCACATTCAAGTAAGAAAAAACAGATGAGGGAAAAGATTTTCATTCTCAAAATTTGAAACATAAGAAAGCTTTAAAATCTTTATTCCAAGGTCATGAGGAAACTCTGCGGCAAAGCAGAAGTTTGTATGAGCATATTCACCAGAGGTCCCAGCATGTGAAAAACGAGACAGATCCGTGGCTCTTATACACCAGATTACCTCCACGGACTCTGAAGTACAAGCTTGAATGACTTGCATTAACAGGGCCTTGCTAAGAATGCAGACCAGTGCTCTTTTGCTGCATAGCAGTTAACTATATATAATTAATGAAGGCAAGAATTTAAGTATTTTCTTTTGAAGACAAGCTTAAACTTTCAGCATATAGCCAGCACCTTTGCAAATGGAAAAGACGCAAAGCTAACTATGTCCAGCCTGAGGGAGATAAAACTACTAGGTGCAGAGATGCCTAGCTGGTACAAGGAATGCACCAGACACACAGCCTGGCACAGCAGGAAATGTCCAATGCAGAGATACTATTTTTGTGTTGTAATTCGGGTAGAACAACTGAATCAGGATTTGAAATGGATCAGGGTGAGAGACACGGTGGCCAGGTTGGTGATCAAAAACACTTCTGGAAACCTTCTGAAATGGACTCTAACATCAGTCTGCACCAGATCCAGCTTCAAGCTCTTTAGGGACCCACGTGCACCAAGAATGTTTTCCAGTCCTTCCCAGTAACCACTGCCCCTGAAAAGAAAGTCAGACTGGGACTCACAGTACACACATGGCAAGACGAACTAAAAAATGGAAACATGCAGGAGCCCCAGGTACCTCTCCCAGAGCAAAGGGGTAGTTGATGACACAGAGGCTACTCATAGACCAGCTTCTGCACTTCTCTCATCTTTCTGCACAGCCCAGAAGAACAGCACAGGACAAACACTGAGCCTTCAAATTCATCGTAGTCTTGGTGAAGCTTTCCAACAATCTGGACAACACATAGAAACGAGCACAGCTTGCAAGCTGACTAACTTCATCCCTGCCCTCAGCAGCTGTAGACAGGATTTGCAAAGAATTCTTCCACCATCTGCAGCTGACAATTCTCATCATGTATTCATCTGAAATGTTTGCCTCACTAGCACCTATATGTCTGAAAATAGTAAACCTCTGAGACCCTGGTTTTATTATTAATTTTCTGCAAAAAAACATATATTGTTTGGTTTTTTTTAAGAAACTTCCCAAGAAGTCACTCTCCCCGTCAAAGCTTCACACTGCCTGCAGAAATTACATTAATTCCATAAAGACGAATGAGAGTTTAGGGGAAAAGCAGTCATCATTCAGAACTTAATCACTGGACATGCTGGGCTAGCATTTCTTCCTCAGTTGCTGTTCTCTCTGTAGGTGATGCAAATAGGCACAGATGCCAAATCATTCTAGCAGCTGACTATAAACAAAGTCTTTTGAAAATATGTTTGTTTGAAGGATTAAAAGAGGAAGATTCTTTGAAGGATTAGAAGATGCATAGTAGGAAATCTGAAACAGTGTCACATTCCTTAAGCTATATGAGTCCAAGTATGGGCCAGGGACTTTTAAAACTTGAGGGAAGTTTTACCCAGCTAGAGGTGTAATTAAACACAGCTGGAGAGCACACTTAAAAAGTGCCTCAAGGACTGCTCTTGGATGTGTGAGTTTTGTCCGTCTTGATCACAACATGGAACTCATCCAAGCACTTTCAGGAAAACACAACCAAGGACCAGTGTGCTCCGCAGGCCCAGCTGGCACTCTTCGGTCTCCTCAATGTGCCAGCTTGTAACTGCTCGAATTGCTGTTCTGTGCTGGATCGTGCTCTCACAACAGCAATAGACAGGATAGACAGATGAAGTTCCTTGCAAACACAAAAAATCAGTCACAGAATTATTTAGATCCTGTCTGGTCTTTCAACACTATCATCCATAGATACTTAAACTTTTTTTTTAGATTAATTTAAATAAGACTGTCTCTAGCACACATATAAATATATATGCGCTCTCTCTCTCTATATATATATATATATAGGTGTGTCATCAGTAAGAATGTATTCATCACTCCTAGGCTAACGCCGCGAGGTGGTCATCAAGGCCAAACCAGAACCTACAAACAGGCACAATCCAAAAAACAACCAAAGCATTTATGTTCTCAGGCTGTAACAAGTTGAAATTTCTGATTACAACTCAATGGCTAAAACAGACTGGTGGAGGACACCTACCCTATCAGGAGCATGGACTGAAATATATTTACCATGTATTATGGTAGCCTTGCAGTGGCATTTTCTGCTCAGGGAAGCTAGGAGAGAGATCAATTAAAGCAATTACAGAATACGTACCAGGGGACATCCACTAATGGGACGAAGCTGTGATCCTGCCACTAACTTGTTGTAAGTAGATGATTTTATACACAACGTTCACCCCCCTTCTAGTCAACGAGGTACTGTAATTACACCAAAATCCACTACTCCTGCAGAAGTGTGGTTTTCAAAGCTAAGAATACGTGTATGCACACATATACATGTGTATACACACACATAGAACTGTATGTTGTGTGTATTATATAGTACATTATTGTAGAATGTACATACAATTATTATGCATTATGCCATATCTTTACATTGTACAAACTGTAAACGGAAAGATAGTATTTTACTTCATATTATAAATCAGAGAAAAAATATATGTATATGGTTAAAATATTAAAATACAGTGGCAAACAGAAGATTACCAATGACAATAAATTCTGCTTTTACAAGACCTGGTTTTCCTGTACCAGGCTGCTTTAGAAACAACTGAATTGTTTTTCTAACTCTAAAGCAGCATTCAGGTTGCAGGGACATGCACGTGCTCTAGCTGCCCTCTAACCAGCTCCAGAACAGCAACAGTAGACTCTGTGGGAACGCTGCTCTGGCCATCAGCTTGGCATGGTTCACTTAAAAGCTGTCTTTGAGAGCTCAGCTCTGTCAGCATTCCACCTGTCCACCACGCAAGCTGAATATTTGATCCTGGGAGTAAACAGCCTTGGTTCATCTGGCATGAAAACTCAGTACAAAGGAAAGCACAAAAAGACTGACAAAGTCTTTGTTCTGCAAGATGAAATTTAAAGCAATAGCATTAATCATGAATCATTGTTTGTTTAAAAAACCCAATGCTATGCTATCCAGAAAACACCGTAACAGAGCTCAGCCTCCCTTGCCAAATAAAATAAATGAGTGCACAAGTACAGACTTCTCTTCCCACACAGCTAGCACAGTCCTCTCTCACCCACACTGTGACAGGTACCTCTTTTTTGATAGTGGACAAAATAACTGTGAAAAAAATACTGGAAAAAAACCATCTGCACTTAAGGGAACAGGAGGACAATTCAGATGAACTCATTCTTAGTTCTTTGGCCACTTCTCTTGAACCTTTGCCTAAAAGAGAAATTGAAGCTGTTTTAAGGAGCACCAAATCTACCTGGTTCAAAAGAATATCTTAAAGATCTGACTGAGGCTCAAGAGTTTCTTACGCTGTCATGCCAGGAAGTCAGGAGCAGCAGTGGAGTCTGATCCCTGCAATTAACAGAACCACTTAATCCTCAAAACTCAAAAACAGGGATAAACTACTTCAGAGTATTATTAATACTGGGCACATAATTATGGGCAATTATTACAGAGATGATATTTGTAATATCACCTGTCCAGAATCACTATCATCCCCAAAAGATTATTAGTGGAGTCAGTGTTCATCTTACACTAATTATATAATATCCATTTTAATTCCCTCCTCCACTTTTAAAAAAGTAATTAGAAACTAATAATCAAATAAAGAAAATAAAGAGTAGTGCAACTGCAACAGCATACTGTATACGAAAACACCAGTGTGTGGTTCCTCACCTCTAAAAGACTCAAAACTATCCATTAATGTTGAAAGCACCTTAACTACGACCTTCATGCAGGATTTGAACATAATAATAGCATTCAAAGAAAACTGCAATGAAAGAAATAATTACTCACAGGCTTCCAATTATAATGTTTTGTACTGTAACAGGAATAGGGTATGATTAAAGGGTGCCTGGCCAATGGAATTTCATAGGCTGTGCCTATTTCTTACATTAGCTTCTACCAAGTTGTAGAACTGAAATCATTAATTTAAAACCCTAAAATATCGACATGATATGTTTGCTACCAAGTCTTAAAAATAATTGGATCATAATCATTAAAAGCTCCTTAACTGACTGCAACTTGAAAGTGCTTGCAATGGTGGAGATATGATGTATGAAATGAACATGTTTTTAATCTCATTTTTAATGCTATGTGATCTAAACAACCAAGACATCAAAGACTGCACACTTTCTAATGGGGGGGGGGTGTCAGTTTAATGACATCAAGTTTTCCATCGTACTTTCGTCTTTTGTTCCATGCCTTTCATTTTTCCCATTTATTTTAAATTACATTAAACCTACAGCAAAGAACACATGTACAATCCTAAATGCCTGGGTGCACAATTCCCACAGTGGCAACCCCCAGTTCCGCACAGCCAGCACCACCTCTCTCAGAGGTCACTGTGTTTCCTTTTCAAATAATCATCAGCCTCACAGCACAGGCAAACGAATCAACATATCCTCTAATTATCAGTAACGCAATGACGATTTGCAGAGAAAACGAACACCAACTCTGATACACTCTCCACTGCTGGTTTTGTCCTTATTTCCACTGCTTAGCAGAGCTGTCGCTCACCGTATGATGGCACACCTGACTATCACACTGGCTCATACTAATATATATCCTTTAAACAGCATAGATGATCCATCATGCACCCTCTGCAATCACATTAGATATCTCTCCATTTCTCCACTGCCAGTTGTTTCATGCTACATGAGCTACTAAGACTGAGGTTTTGCTTGCTGGGATAGCTGGAAGTAAGAAGAGGAGGTAGCAGCAATCCACATGTGAAGAGCTTAAGGGAAAGGGGTTCCTGCCCCTTTGTGGGTGAGCAGGAACTTGAAAAGTCCAGAAAACTGCTGGTCAAAGGTGGGAAAAACAGAGAGAGGCACTGGCCCAAATGTAGCTTGGCTATGGTACAAACCAGTGAGTCTGAAGGTTGGCAATTAAAATTATACTGATCCAAGAAAACCACCCGAGAGACACTCCACCTTCATTCAGATGTAAATCCCTATCTGCAAATGCGTCTTACACTTCTTTTTTTTTAAATGAACTGGGCAACAGGGCAATATATTGATGGCACTAATAAATGCCTGTACAGATATTCTTAATAAATAGATTGAACATGGAAGTGAAAAGCTCCCCATTTACTTAAACATTTACACCTTCTTTGTGGTTTAATGAAAGCAATTAAAGAAACCGAAGTCAAGGTTAAACAAGTAAGATTATTAAACTGGAACAAACATGCTTATGAATAATAGTTAATTACTTTTAAAGGTGTTCTGAAGGTTCCTTGCTTCCTTCAATGGCCAACCTTCCAGATTAATGACTGATGCTATTTTCTATCTTTTCAATACTTTCATACTTCACTTTGGCACAGGATTATCAACAAAATGTACTGAATTGTTCCATTCACAAATAACAATAATAATCAGATTTTTTCCCCTCCATACTTGATACACTTTCCTCACTGCCAGCCAAATCCCCCGTGTTTTGAGCCTACAGAAGATGACATGTCAGGGTGAGAAAACGACCCTGTGTACAGGATAGGCAATTGATAGTTTAGGAAGTGATAGTCTGGGGACTGTGGCATTAAGAATTGTATTAATGAAAACAACAACACTCTCCTTATGAGAAATGTGCATTTAGACTGTATACCTATTAAAGCAGGGATTTAATTTTTATTCTCCATTCATATATTACTAACTAATGCGGTCCTGGTTCACAGACTCAGATTCTATAGCGCTATTGCCAACATAAACCAATTGCAAAAGTAGTGAAAGCTGCCCCAAGACTAGAAGTGTCCATAAGCTTTTTTGATCATGTGGTTTGAGGAAGTTGGCATTGAGATGCTGAGGTACATTGACTGATCTGGTCAAGAAACCTATGCTAGAAATCCTTTTTGAGTTACTTATGCAAGCAAACAACAAAACACCTAAAGGCAGCTGAGAGTCATTTTATCTAAGCAACGAATTCGTTACCACTCCCAAAAAGTCCCATGAGCTACGCGTGTCACCAGACATCCGAAATACTTGTTTCAGAACTTCCTGTTTGAAACAGATGGCATGTCCTTAAAATGAAAGAGGAAGAAAGAGCAAATCATTCCCCAAACCTCAACTATTTTTCCAGCCAACACCAGCTTTGATGGTAAAAAACAGAACTGAGCATCATGGTCTTCCCTCAAACAACAAAGCATAGCAATGTTATTGACTTATAGAGGGTGAGATGCCCTTGGGTCCCCATTCCTTGAGTTTCTCATCCTCAGGATGCTTGTCCAAGACACTGAAAATCTGTGAGTCCCTAAAGTATGTAACAGAATTTGTGTATGATGCTGACCTTAGAACAAAGGAGAACCCTCTCCTCCTTCCTTCCCTTTCTTAAAAAACTAAAACCAATTTCCTTGTCATTTTTGTGCTTGCAAAAGACAAAATGGTATCTTTACAACCTGAAGCAGTGAAGCCTTTTTCCAACAATGAAAAGTATCTTATCTGTTCACCCAGAAAAAAGAACTCAGAAGTAAAATCATTCAATCTATCCTTAAGTTCCTGTGTTGTTCACAATTAGTTCCAAGGTCATGAAAATCCATTATGACTAAAGGCAATAACTAATTAAAAAACCCAAACCAACAACAAAAACACCTATGAGTTTTCAGTGCCTCTACTGACTATACAGACTACAGATCTCTACCACCACATTCCCCCTTTTTTTTAATAGGCATTTAGCTGTGCCAAGGTCCCCCTTTGTTTCATACATTAAAAAAATAAAAATCTCCTGCCAAAGCAAAAGAACTGTGCTTTGATGAAAGCCACACTGTCAGATGCATTTAAAATCTCAATAAGCTCATCAATAAAATGGCTGCTTAGCTCCTATGGCAGGAGGACAGTCTTAAGAAGCTGATGGATGACTTTCTTGAGGATGATTAAAACAAGTATATAAATCTGGTGCTTGCAGGAGTGCAGGATGGACTCAGGGAAGACAGAGACGCATGCACAGCACAGTTTGCTCCTGTCTGCCGTGCAGGGTTATAGCCAGCCAAACAGATGCAGGCAGGGGCTCTGTGCAGAATATACAGCCACCATGACTCTTGCTTTCCATGTCTCACACTCCCTAATTCTTCCCTTGGCAAACATTTGGACTTGACCCTGCAGCTGGGTATATTCTTCTCCCCCAAACACAGATTACAACATACATCAGACTGCGGTAAGAGTCCATCTTGCCTACCTTGCTATGGGTACACAATCTTTTTCTTAAGTGTGTCTGATTCTCCTTTCCTTAAATCACTTAAGTAGTATTTGAACTAAGACACTGGCAAAATTAAAGGCCAGCTTAGATGATCAAGAAATATCCACACCAGACCAGTGTACCAAACCAAATTTATCAGGAAACAGTATCACTTTGTTCCATATTGCCAAGGTATTACAGACTTTTTCTATCTATTTTCCAACAAATGAATGGTAAGCTTTTTATTGAAACATTTCACATTTCAATTATATCAGAAAAAGTGCCCATATTTTCATTACAGCACCAGAAGGGATGGATTTACTCTCTCTACAAGCATGCACATTTACAAGGACATAACAAGGGCTAGCACACTCTTATTTTGTTCATTTATGAAATTATTCTAAACAGAGGTGGGGAAAAGAAAAAAGAGGCATAATTTTCCTTTGAGATTTCCCTCCCTTATTACAGATTTTCAAAACCTCTACATATCAGCACATTCTTGGGAAACAATAACATTTTGTTTCCTTTTATCGTTCTAGTGCATGTAATCTTCATCACAGTTTGGCACGGCTTTGTTCTGTGCCTCCACGAATGTGTATAGTTCATACCAGCAGGAAAATGGCTAGTGACAGAATTCAAGCTGCAAACCTGATAGCTAAAGACCTATCTCATTCCCACCAGCGGTCCCAAAGCTCATAGAGAAAATACACAGACTGCACACCTGTTTCTGGTTAAACAAAGAAAATTGGATTTTTATCAGTTTCACTGTCACCTTTTACATAGCACTGCTTTGTCAGGAGCCACTAATGAAAGAGCTTAGCAGCAGATAAAGAACATACAGTTTTGACTGAATTCTTAGATTTATCTAAAACATTTTCCAGTCAGAATTATATTACATTCTTTTCAGAGCTGAAATAGGATTTACAAACCATGGAAATGGATGTCTTAAAATATATATCTGTATTATTCCATATGACTGAGTGGTTTTATTAATAAAGACATCTCTAAAGATTTCGGTTTTGCACATAGTCCTGGAGAAGGTTTAAATATACTGACAGTCAGAATCCATGAATTTTGGCTGGCATTTAAATGGATGCCCTAGGAGACAATAGAAGTAGTTCACATGCTAACACAATACCCAAGGCTTAACGTATAATTTCCTTTTTTGGCCGTGTCTTGTGTGTACATGACCAATGTGCTTGGTAATTGCTCCACCAGCATTCTTCTCCAACACTAGTTCTATGTGTTACAGAGGCACTGTGTGGCTAAACTGCACTACATATTGTGCTTGTGGAGGTCCATATAAAGATTTACAACAGACAATGCTAGCTTTAAGATGCTGCAGCTTGAAGAGCCAGGGGTTTTTCTGAAAAGCCCCCCTCATGTTTCAGTGGTATGGGAAGAATGAAAGAAATTTTTGCAAAACTGAGAAGTTCTGAACCAACACACAGCTTTAAACTGAATGGAATGGAAATGAGAGTCCCAGAAGCAGAGCACTAGAGGAAGCTCTCCCCATAAAACTGGAGATGCAAACTCTTTCCCAGAGTCACATCTAAGGCTAGTCTGGGCAATGCAGCTGCCAGCAGATACCTTTCTGTTCATCCGAGGAGTCAGAGCTGAATAAATAACATGCTAACCATATCACTTCTTTGTGTACACAAACTGCAGGAAACTTGTGTGCCTCAAGCGCACTTGCCAGATGGGATAATTAGGTTCAGACAGATCACTGACCTTCCTAATAAAAATAGCCCAGAAATAGAGGTTGACTGAATAAATCTGTGTCATGTTATCAAACTCCTAAACAATGCATGGAAACCCATCTATACTGACTCATTCAGCAGCTTGGTATTCCTGCAGATGCACCTCACGAGGGCAGAAATTACTGGGTTTGGGGTACTCTTAAGTATTTCTTGAATTTTCTTTATGGAAAACTGGAACTGAAACTTCACTGCTGGGAACCAGTCAGTTGTCTTTCTATGAAAATGATGAAAGAACATACATATGCATTTATGCTAAGCTATTCTCTCTTTAATTATCACTAAGGCTGGTTTGCCACACTAAAACAATTCTGGAGACATCAAGGCTTTGAAACAGCACAAAATAAAAATGCCATTTCACCTTCCATAAATGGAAGGCATGACACTCATTTAAATAACACCATTTTAGCTTGAATTAGAAAGGTAAATATAATAAAAAAATCCAATGGTTGAAAATAAATTCATTATTTTAGAGTTTCGAAGTCTGTATGAGACACCATGTTCTCCCTGTACCCTGGGAGGTTTCCATCCCTTCCCACCAATTCTATTTTTCCTTCTTTGACATGTATCACAATGTTCAAACCCATACTGATGAATAATCACATTCACACAAGGCTATTCCGTTATTTTCTAGGCATTGTCATGTCATATAATTCTCTTCCACGTCCTAAACCAGAAAGGCTTAGACACAGTGCCAATTATTGCTAAGCACAATCTGCTGTGAACAAAGCACAGACTACAACCCCAAAGACAAGCAATTTTGCAAGTTCACAGGCAGAAGACAACTGCAACTCCTCAGGAGTCCCACCACACCCATGAAGATTAGGGCTGCCTCAGTGAGCTGCAGCAACTGGCAGTACCTTTTCTTGTAGATCCATGGCCTAGCATTCTCATGCAGCCAAAAATTTAGTTTATGGAGATTTCTATGAGCAAACATTTTACCTACCTCAACACGGACAGGCAGCTTCACTTGGCCATGCAACGGATGCTCGTGAACAAACAGATCCATCTTTCTGTTTGAAACTTAGATCTACATATGCTACTTCCACAAGAAAAAATTAGGTACCGAATGCTAGTCCTTAATCTAATAAAACACATATATTCCAAAAATCAAAATAACTATTCTAATTCTACTCAGAGCAAGATCTGCCTTTTACAAACAGTGCTTCTTTGGCTGGAGTATTCAAAGGTGACTGAAGGGACTTGCACCAAAGTTACAGGCAAGGCTTTGGCGAGCAAGTTTTATGTCTCTGATTCCATACAAGATGCATGCATACACATGGACACCCCTTCCTATATATCCAGTGGCTGATTTGCAAAAAACAGTGAATCACAACAGAATTGTAACAGTACCTGTGTATCTAAATTCTGATCCCAACCCTCGACTAAAAATTGCTTTAACAGCAATTCAATATGAACTCTGCTAAAGAACTAACCCACAAATTTGAAAACAAAATCAGACTTTTAATTATAAAGCAGGCAAGTAAGCAGGGAGGGGAAATCAGAAGATAATAGATCAAATCACCTTGTCATCTATCTGGAGGTAAATCAGCAGTAAATCTATCAAAACCAGAGGTAACAAGGATGTATGAAGTGACCCAACACAACTATTTAAGCTCCGTATCTTACTCATTTTATGCAAGTCTCACCTGTGTCACAGCCTGAATTTACTGACAATTCCTACATGGTAAGAAGAGATCTGACCTTAAAACTACTTTAATGCTGACTTCTAGTGACTGATGTGAATTTACCTTTTTATGGGCCTGCCCATTTGGGAATGCATCTTCAGGCTTCTTTATATTTACAGAGCTTTCTCTTGCACTTTCAATCCACAGCTACCCCCACTGCAAGGAGCACTCAGCCAAGGAGGGACCTCCAACTCACACGGATTAGTTACAGTTTCAAGCCTTGTAACTGTAACAAATGCATTACACTCTAAGTAAGGCACATCTAATGACAAGACAACTGTCCACATCTTCAGGCAGCCAACCAAAATGTCATCTTTCATCTCAGGGACCGTAATACCGAGGCAACCTCTTATCCTCTAATGCTCTGCAGCAAAAGCTGCCCTACAGCTTAAGCAGCACTCCTGAAGCTATCTCTGAAAAACAAGCGTGCAATGATCTGTGGGCCCATGGAAGCGGGTATTTTACCCACACACACTGCGATACAGTCCAGATGGAAGGGTAAGAATGTTACAATAAGTTACCAACCACCTTAGGAAAGCAGGGAGGAAATTACAGCTGCCAGTCCACTAGCAGACCATCTTATTGTCTTTGCATAAAGCTCATCTAGCCTAAACCCCCTGCCCCAGATAGGGGCATCTTCAACTAGAGCAGGCTGCTCACTGCCCCATCCAACCTGACCTTGAACACTTCCAGTGATGGAGCATCAATAACTTCTCTAGGAAATATGTCCTAGAGTTTAATCACCTTCACCATAAAAATGTTCTTCCTTTTATGTAGTCTAAACCTATCCTCTTTTAGTTTAAACCCATTACCCCTTGTCCTATCACAACAGGCCCTACTAAAACGTTTGTCCCCAATAGCTGGGAGGCAAGGTAAGAGGGTGATGGCTACAGCCCACTGCACAGAAGTGTTTTGAGGCAGTTTGAAAAGTGGGAATGGCTTTCACTAAAAAGGGTGTTTGATAATCTCTGTACCATATATATATATACACACACACACGTTTGAACAACATGCTTAGTCAGGAGGCTAGAAATCTGCCAGCTGGACCTCAAGGGGTGAGAACCTCCTCTGAAGCTGATCCCAGGTTGGGGTAAAATGTGAGCTTTATCTCATCTGAATCTATAAAGTTAGCATTCTCATTGTCCAGTTGTTATAACCCATATACATCATTACACTGACATGACTGATGTCAGGGGAGATTTCCACCTTCTTTCAACCGTTAGCCCTTTGTCCCAGTTTAAATGACACAGGTGTTTTGCTGAGGATGAGTTATGAGAAAAAACCCAAACTCCTCCCTCTAAACAATTATAAATCTGAAATTAAGAGGCTCTGATTGAAGTAAAAAATTATGGAAAAGGAAAAACAACAGCCCTTTATTAAACCTATGTGTGTATTGGCAGAAACAACGGAAAAACAACCAAACTAGTAAAACAACCAAACAGTACTCCTATACCCACAGGTAATCCCCTTCAAAAGAAACCAATAAACAAGCAAAGGAAAAAAGTAAAGTTCAGTTTCTGCCCTTTGGTGCAATTCCAACCAGAGTCAACAGGGGGTGCTGTTGGGTCACTGGAGATGCAGAGCTTGTAATATCCTGTGCCAGTCACCAGGTGGCGCTGTTGGATCATTGGAGATGCAGAGCCTGCAGTTCTTTATGCTGACCAGCAGGGGGCGCTGTGGAATCATTGGCCGTTGCCACATGGCGTAACACCCTCCGGGGTGTGTTGGAGAAACCAAAAAAAAAAGGGTTTCCCTCCCTTTTCCACACACTGGGAAAGGGGAGAGGGGGGAGAGAAACAACAACAAAAAGAAAGTCCTCCCTAATTGAAAAAAAAAAAACAAACTCAATCTGTTCGGCTGGTCTAAATCATGCAGCACAGTCCTCTCTCTCCCCCTGATGTGCACAAGGAACATGGCGAGGGAAAAAAACAAAGGGGAACGGGGAAGGGGAAAAACCTCCAGAAAAAAAACCCAGCTCCTCTCTGATGAAAAATCCGAGCAGGGTCCATAGCTGGCAAGCAAGTCGAGAACAGGAACCACTGAGCTTCCACTTTGACCTTGTTCCAGCCTCTGCAGCCAGCCCAAAAACTCCTCCCCGCTGTTTCCCAGGAGACAAGAGAAAAAAGTAAAGAGGAGCCCTTCATCTCCCCCGTTTCCTAGGAAACTAAGTTCTGAGCAATTAACCAGGTAGCCACTTCTTTTGTGTGCCTTAAGTCCCCACTTAACAACTCTGCACGAAGTGGGTAGGGGGAAGGGAAAAATTCCTGTCTAGTTTCCAAGAAACAGCAAAACTATGACACCCTTGTACTGGGTCTGGCTGAGCTGGAGTTCATTTCCCCAGAGCAGCCCTCACAGTGCTGTGCTGTGCATTGGTAGCCAGAAGGGTGTTAACACACACCGGTGTTTTGGCTACTGCTGAGCACAGTATCAGCACTGTAACATTCCCTCCTCAGTCAAGGGTAAGATTCTGGGAGGGGACACAAGTAGACCAGCAGACCCAAACTGACCAAAGGGATATTCCAGACCATATGATGTCAGCTGATACATAAAAGCCAAGGCAAGGAGCAGGAAGGCAGGTGTTCATTGTCTCCAGTGGCTGCCTGCTGAGGAACCATTACGCATGCTGAAGCCCTGCTTCTTGGAGGTGGCTGAACATAGCTGCTGATGGGAAGTAGAGAATAAATCGTGTTATCTTTCGCTTTGTTTTTGCACATACGAGCTTTTGCTTTGCTTCTGCTTTAATAAATTGCCTTATCCCAGCCCACAAGCTGTTTTCCATCTTACTCTCTCCCCCATCCGGCTAGGAAGGGGAGTGAAAGAGAAGGTGGGTGGGCATCCGGCATCCAGCCAAGGTCAACCCACCACAGCCCTGAATATTTGTATCTAGCAGCATTGCTCAAAACCAGAGTCCAGAAAATTTCTGCCTTCCCCAAAACATGCTTTCAGATCCATAAAAGTTTTCAGACTGCTTCCCCACTTAGCTGATACCACTGAGATTTTTATGGAAGCATCTTCCGGTGTACAGCCATGGCCAGGTGACAGCACAGTCAGCAGCACAGCCAGGGAGAGAGCACTAGAGCCCTGAGGGAGGGCACTGCAAAAGACCTCGGAGCCAAAGCCTAATCAGTCATACCTAGGCACAAATACAAACCCCCTGTATTTAAAGATAATTGATTTGACTCTCCAGTCATTTTGACTGGAAAGAATCACCTGTCACAACGAACTTAACTAAGAAGCCTGATGATTAAACACTCAGCTGATGTGAAATTAGAAAGTCCTCTCACAGTGACAAATACATCACCTGCTCATAATGAAAATGGCACAACGGTTAAAACTTCTCTGCTGAACAAGCTGCCAGCAAGAAAATCCAAGGAAGCGTTTATTTTTCAGCACCACAGGCATATAAACAGTACATTCGTTGAACACCTGCTCGCCAGCAAGCCTGGCAGCCTTTGGCAGCAAACCTGGGCCTTGCTTCCCCTAACACTTGGGCCTGACAATTCGTCCATGTTTTAGCAGCTTATCTAATCGCAGCAAAACATGACAGCCATGTGAGAAGGAAAACATACCTTATTTAAACACATTGAAATCAAAACCCAACTTGCAAGTTTAATGTTTAGCCTACAAGTGAGGTAAATGAGGCTTTCTCATGTACTCCAGCTGTATGCATGAGTGCTCAGAGATGTGCATGTATA
>JAYRBT010000082.1:81910105-81920295 GCA_036023395.1 Myiotriccus ornatus | reverse complement strand
GTTGGGGGGGAAGGGAGAGAGAGGGAGGGAGAGAGAGAGGAGGAGAGAGAGAGAGAGAGAGGGAGGGAGAGAGAAAGAGAGAAAGGGGTTTGGGGGAGGGCAGAGGCTAAATAATGAATGCAGAATTGCCTATAAGTTGTCATAATCACCACCTAGCCTGGACATCAGCATGAAATGGTCTTAAAAACAAATCATTCGCTCATGTTAGTAGCTGCCAAACCTCCATCTAATCTGTTCATTAACAATATATCAGGTTAGCAAGCTGCCATGGCAGGAAAATAATTAGTTTTCCATTGTGGGGTGGCACATTCTCTATTACATTGACATAACAAATAACTCCATAAACTGCTATAATTTATTTGCTTCTGAGCCTTTTTTCCCCTCAATTAGTTCTTCAGTAGATTGTATTAAACACACATGAACTACAGAGTCCTTTGACAATCTCAGAAGTCTTAGACGGCATGGATAGCTATTACACAAGAAGTTTATGGGTGACCTGCCTTTAGGTCATTTAAATAAAGGTTGATAGAATAGCTGAAAGCAGACCATGCCAAAAGGCATCCTCATTAGGTCTCATCTCTATCATCTATATGTACTGAGTAATGTGCTACTGTGGCCCTGCACACAACACAGGATTGTGGGAACACAGGGAAAAGGATTGCTGCTGTTTTAAGACCTCTTCATTAGTCTGTCTTCTTGCCTTAAAAAGAAAGTATACATACTTCCAGGATGGGTTTGGGTGGACTAAGGTGAAGATAGAGTAGTTTTTCCGCAAAGTGCTTTAAAAAGAGGCAGTTCAAAAAGGAAACTCTAGGACGTGGACAGTAGAAAACAATGTTACCTTTCTGCTCCTGTGAAAATGAACAGGTTTCTACAAGGCTCTAAATCATGTCATGCTATGCTGTTTTGCTGTAGCTAGGTTAAGATATTTTATTCCTTCTAACAAAGATATGATCTTTATTTTAATCCTAGAAAACTGTGTATCAGCACTATCTTCTGCAGTGTGTTCATGGGTTAACTACATGGTGCATTAAATACCCTATGTATGATGCTTTTTGATTTTCTCCCTTGACTCTGCATTGTGAGCATAGGGAAGATTTTCATTCGTACTATCCCTCTCCCCCAGTATCACACTTTATCACATGATTTTTAATTCATGTGCCTATCACTACTAGAGACCTCATCTGTTCTCACAGGGAAATACTGAGCTTTCTTGCTGCTCTTTCTATACTTCTGCAACCTCTTCTTGCTGAGTGCTCAGCGAATACTGAAGATTATACAAACCAGGTGGGAGGAACCGGTCTTTAGTAGCGTATGCAAGCCTTTCCTAATGAAGCTTGACAGATGTTTGCACACAACATTTCACACTGATATTTAACTAAACCCACTTAGCAGAAATCTTAACAAAAGGTCACCAAAATACCCAAGCAATTTCTTTCACTACCTGACATATGGTTTTGCTGAACTTCCTTTACCATTGTGCTGTCTTGTTGCTAGATATTATTAATGGTCACTACTCCTTCTTCCTCTTCTGTCTTTAACAGGACTCATTAACTCTGTATCTCCCCCACAACTGCCCAGCTTAACCAGTGATTTCCCTTTTGAATTTAAAATGCTTGAAAAGCATCATATTATCAAGAAAGGAACAGAAACTATTTTGGAGCATAACAAGTAGCACCTTCACTTTTTTCTGGAAAAAGCAATTAACATCACACTTCAGTGAAACTACTTTTGAGAAAGGAGATAACAGTGCAAGTATTTCAAACACAGGAGGCCCAAAAGCAATTGCTTGGATATAGATCTTCTTTATTCAATGCTATTCACCAAATAAAAAAACACCAAAGAAAAAAAATTAAATCGCATGTTAGGTGAACACGCGGCAAAGATAGTTATCTTTTCCATGGCTAATAAAGTGTGTGACTTGCTAGTTGCAAGTACTTAAAAGAAAGTGGTCAGTAACCAGCGTGCAATAGCAGTGTGTTGCAACTTGAGAAGAAATGATGCAGAAGAAAAACCACTCATCATCTACAAGACTGTAAGGTAAGTTGAATTTATGCATGCAGTTTTTTAATGGGCCCCTATCCAAGGGCTACGGGCACAGAAACAAGCAAACAGAGCTGAAGACTCAGCAAAAGAACAGGGCATTTAGAAGAAAGTGATGTTTACCAGTAGGAAGTCATTCCTCTAATGAAAATTTAATGAGCACCAGTGTAGGCAGAAAAAAAAAAAAAAAGAAAAAATTACAGAGCATTCCCAAATGAAAACAGCAATCAAAGTTTTTGATTGCCTATCAGCTTTCATATGTTAATCATTACGGTAACTATGATGGTGAAGGTAAGGAATTACTTATAATGTGTTATTTTCTATCTTCGGTTGTGGTTTTTGTTGTTTTTTTTTAGTCACTGATGCTGTACAGCTGAACATGCTCAAGGAAGCAAACCTGCATGGATAATTACCCCCATGGAAGCAATCCAAAGGTTCACAAAGTAAAAGCTCCTTCCACCTTGAAGATCAAGGTTTTAAATTAGGCAAGTACTTAAGTCTCAAGCTGATAAAGATGTTTGACCTGCTGGGCAAAGGTAATCGCCAGGGACTTAATTCAAGACTCTCACAGCACACAACGTAGGGGAGATCTCCAATGCAGTAGTTTGAAACAGTAAGATACTACTTAGAGCAACAAGGAAGACAAGTGCTGAAATTTTATAAATATTAATAAAAAATATCAGAAGCTTTTAGCCTCTCCCCTAAGAACCCATCACTGCTTTTCCTTCAGAACTCTTTTCCAAACACCGGCAGAGGCGTCCAAGTCAGCCCCTGGTCAAGCTGATGTCAGGAAAGGAAAAAGGTTGTCGTGTTCTCCATCAGATCTTGACTTCATTTACAAATACAGGTCAAACAGGATGAAGAAAACGAACTTCTGAGATTGCTGTCATGCTCATGTAAGACCTACAACAAACTCTAAAGAAAGAGGAGTCATGTCAAGTTAATACAAACCCCGTATTACCAATACCGCACCGCTTGGAAAGGCCATTGGGATTGCAAAGCACAGCCATAGAAAAGCAAAGTGTTAAGGAAATGAAGTTTAATGAAATCAGCTAATTCCCTGCTTCCATCAATCAGTACGTCACTCGGATCAATTCACATCTTCCTTAATGCCTAAACCTCAACTTCCTATGGAAAAAATAAGCAGAGAAAATTACACTGCACTTAGAAGTAAAAGGAGATTTTGATTATATAATTTATCGTCAGAGGACAACCATTATTATATCAGAGAGATATACTAACATACCACAACACTTTAATATCAGCCTCCATCTCCCCTCAAAGCCAAGCAAACTCTTGGATGCCTCATTTAACATAATGGAATAACAATGAAAAAATGCAAAAGAATATAAAGCAATACACACAAAGCACATATCTTTCTTTACTGCTCCTTTTGATTACACTGCAAAATACTAATCAGCCATGTAGTTCTCTTACTGCATCACTGTAGCACCTAGCTAGTAAATAGTTTCTATTTACAAACAGGATTATCTGCAAAGAACACAACTAAGAGCTCACATGGACACTGACAGTGGCTCAGCTAACACTGGATAATGAATTAACCTACGGTAATTCAATCTGGAGCAAGACAGGGTTTCAGAATCCAAGAGCTCACAATTTAATCAAATAGTATTGTGTTCTACTGACATGGAATATTACTCTCAGGATGTAGCACACAGCAAGATGCACACAGGTATTTCAGACCTTGGAATCCTACATGCCCCCCAAATCTTTCCCACAACATCAGCTAGTGACAGATACAAAATTAAAATAAACATCCAATAGCAGAATGGGTGAGAGAAATTAACACTGGAAATATTTTCTGTAATAAACAGGAAAAAAAGAAATACTGGATGTAGGAAAAAAAAGCAACTCCTTTAATGTTTCCTGAACTTTCCTTGAACAGCAAACTGCAAGTGCTGTGAGCAATATGTGGAGGAGGAGGGGACTATAATGTGAGATCTGGGATCTATTTTTTCTTTTAACATCTTGACTATCTCCACATGTGTGGGTAAATAAACCTGCAATATAAACTCAGAAAATTCTTATATGAAGAACTTAAAAATACAGAACAAACAAGGGAACAAAACCCCTAAACAACTGATGACTTCATTTTGGAGAGCACAGGCTAGCTGTTTCACTAGAAAACAAGCAAATCCACAAACGAATCTCTGTGTAACAGAGATGGTGTCAAGAAAGACAAATCAAGCAAGAGTACACTGTTTACTCCAATATACTGGTCGATATTAGCACGACGGTACTTTCCTGTCTGAACCAGAACTAGCATCCTACACAGGATGGCAAATATGTGGAACTCCCATGATGAGCAGTACAAGGTACATTAGACCTTTTTTTCTTTTTTTTTTTTTTAATAACATGGAAGTTGCTAGAAAGGTTATTTTTCTTCTCCCATCCCAGGATTTCAGTGTTTTTTTTTTCTAACAGCACAGTGAGTATGTTCATCTTTCTGCTCCTGAGGCTGATGCAAAACATCTTTTAAGAACCCAGGTAGCTGTTTTGACTTAAGTTTTGACCACCATGGGAAACTGGCTGCTTGTTTCCCACACTCACCTGGGACCACCACTATTAAACAACTGTTTGGGGAACATCATCATTCAACTTTTGCTTCAACCCACAGTAAAGTAACACCCCCTCCAAGCAGTTGCCATGAAAATGACTGACAACAGCAGAATTTAGCTGTGACATATGATTTAAGCCTGCAGTATCAGGTAAGAGATGAAAAACTGACTGCTGAAGAAATGCTTTTCAGTCTCACTGTAGCAATCTGTAAGGATAAAATATTGCAAAGTGAGTTCTGAAAACTTTATAGGATACACTGTTTTTATAGTTTGATAAGCTCTTCTACATCTTTCTACTGAAGTATAAAGTACCACTTTAAATACCAAGGTTAGTATAACTTCTGATTGTCCTTATGTCTGAGCAAAATGATGGGACATGATAACTCAGGGACACTTACTGCTGCCTTTTGACAGCAGAATTCCCAAATGAGAGCATTCTGGGCTCTTGGTGAAAAAAAAAAATTCACACTTTATATATAGATGTACAAACAATAAATATGTATACACTATATAAACTGATTTAACCTTGTAACTGATCTAGTCTCAGTATAACTTGGATACTTTTCACATATCTTCAAACAGATCTTTCTCATCTTCTGATAGGTTTCTATATTGGAGAAAATAATCATATAGCCTCAAAGTCCATATAACTTGTACATTAAATGAATACCCTTAGAGGAAATAACACCTAACACTATGTAGCCATTAGATCATGAAAACACAAAGTCAACTGTGGCTATATACCCATGTGCATGCATGCACATATATGTAATTATGTTGAAAACAATAAGGCCTTTGTGGTTTTGACACAAGGTTTTCCTCAATCCACTTCACAAAACGTGCTTACCCACGCGCATTTAAACAGGTTCAGATCTAAGTGGAAAAAATGACACAAGAATAAAATTCTGTGATTTGTGCACAGGAAGTATAGATAAATTATGTACCAATCAACTTTCCCACAGTATAGAGAGAAAAATGGGAGAGGTGAGCAAAGAGATAAAATTAATTTAAAGGAATTCCCTGAATTAAGACAACACGGACCAAACTTCCTCTCAACTTCATCAACAGCAAAAACGAAGAACAAAAAATACTGCAACAAGTTCACCAACTTCACCTATCAGATTTGGAAGCCACTTTAAATGTCCAATACAGCCAAAAAGCAGCAAGTCTGTTGTTTTCAGTAAGTGGCTGCCAAAATATCTGCTACGGTTTTTCAACCCACCTGCATATTCACTGGGCACTTTTAATCACATATAGCTGTTCATGCAACTTTACTGGGTGTTTTTCCTCCCTCAAACATTCATTTCCCCTAAAACATTAATATTTCCTGGTTAAAAGTCCCATATTATAAATCATTTTCTGAAATACAGTCTATTAAAGTGGGCAGTCTACGCAGAAGTTTTTGCAAAGCAACTCATGGACACAGAAACGTGGAACAAATGTTACCCTGCATATACAGGTATTGAAATGTCTGAACTAAACACATTTAGGAGGACATAAAAATGCACTGGTGTATACAGTGAGGGCTGGAAATGGTATCAGTTTGAAACGATTTCTTGTTCATCAGGTCATTGCTTTTTAATGTACATTCTATCATTCTATTTTTTTAATAAATTACTTATCAACTAAAATTTAAAATCATTTTATGATACCTAAATTTTACATTGCATCACGACCACCTGATTTGATCCTCCCCTTATAATGTCAGCTTAAGAACCACTCTCAGGCTTTAAAACTTCTGGGTCTTCTTTGCTATATATAAATGAGCTGCCAAAGCACGACTGAAAAAGGCATTTAAAATGAAAAGAGAAAGAGGAAGAGAGGACAGTCAAAGGCACTGATTACTTAGATTTCACAGCAGCTACATTCCTGATGTTTGCAATAGTCCTGCCTTGAACATGCCTGAACTTGACCTCTACCTAGACAGCATGATGATACTTTCTTTATTGCTGAAATTAACGCATATATTGTCAAGGGCTTATCATATTTTATTTAAACACTCTGAAGAAGAACATCAAATTTTACAGGTCAGATTCTCCATGGTGTTGAGCAATGCTGGGGCTACAGGGAAGAGCAAACAGCCAGCTCACACAAGAGTTGCCAAGGTGCTGCTTCCATTTATCTGCCAGAATAAACATCCTCATCCTTGTCATGGCAAGAGAGGTCTCTCAGCCCAACACAGCCTCTCTCCACATGGATTTTAGAGGAATGACAGTACACAGGGGCAACAGTACTGCCTCGACCAGCAACATGTTTTAACAGACCTGAGTCCCACAGTGAGATAAACAATTGTACAAACAGTAGCAGAAGAGGACAGCTCCATCAGCGCTTATCAGGGTTCTACCCCCTTGAGAGCTCCTTCCCACAGACATAGGTCCCCACTTTTCATTCAGAAGCACTCTCAAGTTACCTTGTGCCCAAACACTGTAATTGTACATAAAGGTACCAAAGTACTAAAGTTTCACTGAGTCAACCTCACAGCACAGGTATATAAAACCATGACCACTCACTGTCCCTGGCCACATCACATTAGACCTGTATCTTGCTAGTAGCAATCATTTCAACCAAATGGTGCATGTATTTCAACAGTAACTATGAACTCAAATATGAAATGAGGTACTGACTCATCCCACCTAAGACATCTAAGATGACTGCAACCAGAGTAAAGTCTCCCTATTGCACAGCCAGTGAGAACAGACATCTGCAGACTTTACAGCTCTGAGAACACACTAGAGCCTTTGGGCATCAGTGTTTTTATTTTCAACTGAGCAGCTATGAGCCTTTGCCACAGGGAGAAGCCCAGCTCTCCCTGATGCAGACAGACAAGCAACACTGACACACAGATAGATAAATGCTAGAAAGGACACAGAATCTGCTTCATCTTATCTGGGGCAATCTTTCAGCCATATAATGAAATAAAAATCTCTTGGGGACCTTAGATCAAAATGTTTTTTGGTCTAATAATGACGTCTCCCCCTCCAGGCTCCATGTGGGTTGTGGGTTTAATCTCATCTTCCTGCAAAGACACCAGGAGGAGTGGGGTGACCCTTGATTCCATCGGCTGCTCCACAGCTGTGGGCTTCAGGCAAAGCAGCAATCAGCTGCGTATGCCTATTAGGTCTCTACTGATGGAAAGTGGAACATACAACGAAGGTAATTTAACCTAGAGCAAGGTAATTCGCTACCAGTATTACCCCCCACCCCCTTCCACTGCCCCAAATGCATGAGTGACAAGTGCCCAGCCTTTTCCCAACAAAAGGGCAATTGTATGCCTATCATCTTTACCCTTAACTCCATATGAACTATGGAAATGTCTGTACCTGATTCTAAGCTTACTGATATTGCTGTGAATAGGGATGGCTTCCACAGAAGAAACTACAATGCTAATACCGTAAAGCAGGATTGTGATCTGAACTGGGCACCTGTTACATAATGCAATTATGTTAGTTAGTTAGTTAGTTAGTTAGATTTAACTTTCTGGACGTTTTTTCTGATGGTGCTGATTCAAAAGCATGAAGCTCAACGTGTCAACACATATGAGAAGGAGGCCTCTCCTCCATTCCCCTCTGTCCTCAGTATACTTCCTTGCAGGGCATTTATGTAAGATAAACACAAAACAGCTCCCTTAATTGCAGTGACTTAAGACACAAAAAGCAGGAAAATTCACCTCATCCCTAGATTTTCTCGGAGAGGTGTCACCTTTTATCCCTTCTGTATACTACTTTTCAGAGCAGATATTTCTTTAAAGTACTCCCTTGTCCCTGCTCACAAAGGAGAAAATAACATCTTCAGCTATGGAAGTATCTAAGTTCCCTTTTCAGAGTCAGGATGTGATACAGAAGATTATCAAATCCTACACATACAGCTATTCTTTACTCCACAAGTTTTCCATTCTCTACTTCTTACATTCAAATTCAGTCATGTAAGCCTGATGTGCAGTTACATATCTGTCCCTCTTCATAAGGGTTGGCAGCAATTTTGTGAAAACAGGTTGGAGAAGTCAACTACACACCCTCCTTCCCACTAGAGGCAAGGTACAGTGTCTCACACCTGTCAAGACACTGAATTAATTTATTTCTAATAATTGCAAGCTTTCATTAGATCTCCTCCATAATTCTTAATCAGGCATTTGTATGTGGTGTTACCAGTGACAGAGGTAGTTGCTCAGCTCTCACTGTTGGTTCACTGCCAGGAATCCACAGACCACGCAAGTTGGGAAGGTGGTGCATGTTAAGAAGTGGCAGGAAAGGGAGGGAAATCAGAGTTTGACTGTGTGCATTTTTAACATACAAATGCTAGGAGAGAACCCAAACTTCACGTCCCACCCCTTCTTGCTCTACCAAGGCTGAGATGCAGATCATGACAGCGGTTACCTGACCTGCATGCTTTCCACAACTCCACCTTTCCCAGCATTCAAGTTATAGGGCTGAGCTTCCTGTCCATCACCCAAAGCTCTTCTGGGTCACTAACATGATGTCACTGATGTCATTGCTGCAATGATCAACCCTAAACTACAACATTATGATTGTTTCCCCAGTTCCCATTCACAGTACAGTTGTTCCAACAGGCTTAAAAATGAGAGGAGGAGGCAAGGTAGGTTTCTCTGCTCGGTAGATTTTTGCTCCAATCTAATTAAAAACATTCAGAAATTCACTGAAGTTCCTTGAGAACTGCACATGTCCCATGCTTTAAAATAAGCTCTAAAAGCAAAGAGACCTTTTTTTTATTTTTTTTAAAGGCACTCCCCAAATGGAGAGGTTTCCTCAGAAGTTTCTTACTATACCAAAGCTGCTGAACCACAAAAGTTGAGCTGCTTCTGAACTATCCTGGGTTTGTTGTTATTGCTAATTTTTTTTTTGTTCTTCATCTGAAAGCTAACAAGGAAAGTCACTGTTGGTTCTCTGACATGCAGAGAAGTGACAGTACAGCTCATTGGAAACAGTCAGCTTTGGTCACTTTGGTCTGAAACTGGGTCAGAGATGTCAGCTCATGGTAATACCAGAGGAATATACATGTAATATTAGGGATTCAGAGGCTGAGGACAAGACAACCCTTTTCTTGCAGGCAGAACTCAGGTAATACAGCTCCAACAGTCTGAGAAAAGGCAGCTTCCTCGCAACAGAACGTATGTTTTATGTACAATTTTTCAAAAAGGCCTCATTTCTGGGAGAAGTGTCAGGGAATCTATGCAAACAGGAAAGCCCCACACTGCTCCACGACCTAAACCCAAATGCAAGCCACCACCAGGAGACTGCCACTGCTGTGCATTATGTTGATGCTTGCAGGAGAATGTGCACCAATGGAAAGTCAATACAGCTCTAAATAGCATTAAGACTATTGGACAAATTCGGTGGGAAAGACTAAAGACAGTAAATGCATTATGCTTGTTACTCCATCCCTGATACTGAAAACACACCTTTTCACCGCTGAGAGTCACTTCAACATGGGGAACTGCAGCAGAGCATGGCACACACAAAAATGTTGTGACCATGTGAAGCAAAACAAGGCCTTAGAAGGGTTAATCGAAGCATCTTACTGCAAAGACCCACTTTTCTCCCCCCGTTTTCT
>JAYRBT010000082.1:81847013-81910005 GCA_036023395.1 Myiotriccus ornatus | reverse complement strand
CTGTTTAAAGGCATAAAACTCTGTCTCTAAGCAGTTTTTACCTGCCTTTTTGGGCATCACATGTCACAAAGATTCTTACCATCAAACAAATGCTAAAGGATCCTCCGGACTGGCTAGCTATCGCATCACCAGCTTTCAAATTCAGACTTTCTCAGGAACTGTCCCTAAATGCCTTGAAAAATGCCTGTCCTCATCTCCAAAAACACAGCACCCTTAAGCTGTACAGCTGAGAACAAATTCCTTCAGGGTTGTAACAACCAATTAAGGGATGCAAAGCAATTACTTTTATATCCATACAAATGAAACTCCTCCAATGCAATTAACTATCCCTTATCATCTACTCTTGAATCTGTGGAAATCATATGCTGAACGCTCTCTCCTCCCCCAACTTTTCCACAATTTTAATCAGTTTGTTTTACCCGATGTAATGAAACCTACCTATTCAAGAGAAATAGATGTCTGCATATTATCTGAATTATTTTTAAATGTCTTTAATTTTAAATATAATTTCATTTGAGATTTTGCAGCTTTCATTTCTATTAATAAATTATCATTTCTTCTTTATAAGTGATGAGCTAGTACGTCATGTAATTTTTTTTCCTCTAAATAGACCAAGACTTTGATCTAATGCAAGCTCTTGCTGGGAGTAGAGAGACTTTCTGTCTAATTTAGTTATGAAAAATATTCAATTAAACTTGGGAGTTTAATTCATTTAGTTATGAAAATTAAATGAGCTCAATAAGGTACATTTGATTTGCCTTGAGAAAAAAAAAAAACCACAAAAGAAAAAGAAGGAGGGAAGAATCTCTGAAAGGGGAACAAATAAGAAACAAAAGTAACTCTTCCTGCTGGTGTTGAAAGGTGGATAACATGACAAACCTGAGTTTCATTTTGTGTGCCCATGTAAAACATAGTGACAATGAGTTAATGCAAAATTTATATCCAGAAGTCACATGAATAGCTGATATTAACATCCTAATTGTCTCCTGGGTAACAAAAATCCCTTAGGTCATAATTGAGTCCATCCCAGTCAAGGGACAATCTGAGTCAAGGTATCAGGAAGATATCATCCACACACAATTCTTCTCCATCTCCATTCGAGGAAAAACATTTGAATTATTTTTCAAAACCAGAACAGAGCAACATGGATCCCTCCAACAGAAGCCTCCTTCCAGTTTTCCAGCCATCACTTACCATTTTTGCAGATGGGACAGCACTGATCAGGCTCATACACCGGATCCACACACTCGGTCTGGGGACAGGCTGAAACTGTGCACAGCACTTCACCATTGGCTTCGCAGCGACACCTTTCACACGGAGAAACCTGAAACACAAATCCAGTCACCTTTTAACTCCTTCACTTAATGCACTCCTTCTCATCTGCACTGTTTCCTTCACATCTTTTTCCTTCCCACTTTAAAACAAATGGGTTTTGTGGTCTGAATAATGCAAACAGCAAGATTGGGCTCCTGCAAAATGAGAGAACCACAGCAGAAAAAAACCCTGTGCTCTGAAACTATGCGCCAAATAGGAAAGTCAAACAGATCTTGAAAACAAGAACATTGCAGACTTTTAATATAAATAAAACAAAAATTTCCCAACTGCTTTTCTAATGAACTTCCAGAAAATGAAACTCATAATCTAGCTTAGCTCTATTAGAGGTTCAAAAAATAAATTAGAAAATAATATTATAATTAAAGAAGAAAAGTTTTGCTAAATGAAGTATGAAACTTCTTTTAATGGAAATTAAATCCCCCCCACCACTACCTTTAAAGTATTTTTGTAGGAGGAAGTCGTATTTTATTGAAAATTGTATTTTTCAAAGAGAAGGCAGGAAGAAAACATCCTTTTTGAATTCAGTTGTTTCCCATAGGTTAATTGTATTTGGGTCATTCTTCTATTACTTGTAACTTTCTGAAAATAAATTGCAATTCAAAGAAAGGCATGAAGCAAAATACAGGTAATCCTTTTTACCCAGTGAAGTGTTACTGGTTTTAAAGAACTCTAACAGAATAGGAATACCACAAGATAATTACTTGAATGACCTACTTCAAAGAAATTAATTCCAAACAAAACAGTATCAAGGTTACGTTTAGTAAAAAAATGGACTTTGAAATGTCTGTATTTGCCACATGTACAATTCCAGGTGCCTTCTTCAGCATTCTTGACAAGGCACAGCATACTGGATTGCTGACATCCTCATACCACACAAGCAGCTGGAGGCAGAGGGAAGCAAGAATCTGAAGAGCAATAAATGGTGTACTGTAAACCTCACTGCTGCACTCCATGAAACCACATGGGCATCCATGCTCAGAACACAGGATGAAAACGCAGCTGAATGTTATTATTAGTGATCCTTTAAATCTATAATCTGTGCAGATTATTGGTTTACTTAAGGAGGAGGTTCTTTTCATAGACCCTTTCTCATTCCAGATTCCAGCTGATGCAAACAACCACCCATTGCATTTCTCCAATAAAAGCAGAAAAAACCCTCAAATCTGAGAAAAAAAGAAAGAGAACAATTATTCTCTGTGAAGAATCACCCAGATGTCTAACTTGCAGATCATCTGTTTCTTCTCCCTAATTTTTAGGCAGCCCATGACATTTTTTCCTCAAATCCATTCTCTGCTTGTTTGCCTCTCACATCCTTCTCACTTCCAAAGTTCAAACATGCTGATGCTTGCACAGCATCATCTCCAACTAAATGCTCATTCATGCTTTGCTACTTCCCTTACCACCTGCCAGGGCTGTTATTTGCTTATGCACTCACATATCTTTCATTCACTCCCCTCTGTCAGAAAGCTTAAATAGGGTCTCTTGCTGTGTTGCTTTCTGCTTTTATTACTATAATTTATTTTGAGCTTCCTTTGCTAGCTACTCACTTTGTGTTTTCTCTTTGCTTTACACTCTACCAAGGATGACACCACAACACATATTTATAAAATCCTACAAGGAGCCTGACAGCCCGGTACTGAAGATTTTCATTAAAGACTTCAGGACAAGAACTTTGTCCTGTAATTGTTTATAAACTGCCACAATCACTTCCAGAGCTGAAGTGTCAGCGAATGAGGAGGTTTCTGATCCGGAGCTCAGAGTTGAAAGGCTCAAGTATCCCAGGTAATGAACTGCACCACCTGTGAAGTTTTGAGTGACAACAAATCTGATCTCCTAAGTATTGCCAAGTCAGTAATAAGAATCCTTCCTTATGGAGTTATATCCAGAAACCATACTTATTAAATTATGAAAACATGCCACTTAGGGAGGACTGATTTTTATTTTTTAAATTATTTTTAAGGAATCCTACTTCATCTAAGATACCAGAACTCAACTGCAAGGATCTGGGTCGACAAGGCAAACCTTTACTTTCAAACAGTTTTAACGCTTCTTGCCATGACTTGGAAAAGATCCAAATTTGTCAACCCTCAAAGTTCAATGAGACCAGTAACTACAACAACAGATACTTCTCCCAGAACACTGCTTAGTAGCTCTGCCATTCAGTATTAGAAGTGGTGTAAAAACTAGAGTATCTCATCAGGAAACAAGGCAGCACACAGATGTTATTCCTAAAATCTCTCATCTGTAAAATTTAAACATATTCTAATTAAACAGGTTTACTAGAATTCCAAATTTGACAGAAGCCTAAAATTCTTAGAAAAATAAGCCATTTAATGTAGCACTTAAAATACTATTGATTAACAAAACCAATCTAATCTTTATCTAATAACGATGACTCATGATACACACTTCTGTCCTACACATCACATACATCTGAAGACTACATCTTTCATGAACAGAGTACATTATGCTAATGTGATACTGCAGTAATAAATACACTTCCAGTCTCACAGATCATGAGATTTCATGGCAATACTTATAGTATGCCCTTGGTAAGTACTGTCATCTGTACAACCCAGCAATACAAGTAATGGTAGCACAGATAAGGAAGGTCTCCACATGCTTATTTCTACAAAGCTCTTTTCAGGTATATAAACCACAGTGGTTGCTAAAATGGTATCAGTGTCAACAGTTATCTGTTCACCTTTGGACAACACAACAGTGCATTGCTTTTTATACATCATCAGGATGCAGCAGAAACTGTAGAAAACCCCACTCCTTTCAACACCTTAATGGCAGCCTAATACATGGAGATAAAATCATCACTAGAGAGAAAGACAGTAAACAGTGCGTAAAATAAAAACACAGTAAGAAAACAAGAAAGACAGTAACAAAAAGACAGTAAGAAAACAAGTAAGGAAAAAAAGAAAGACAGTAAGATAACAGCAGCTAAATAAATGAGAATGAAAAGGCACATTTAGTCTTTCATTTGCTCTCTTCTACTCATACAACGTAAGCGCATTTCCTGCAGCACAGTTCTAGTGGCAGTAAATGCAACCAGCATCCCATTTGTTCATCTGGGAAACGACCAGCCCGGCAGCAGTCACGCTCAGCACATCTGACACAACCAGGCCAGACTGGAAATAATACCACCTATCAACCTCTCTCTGGAGACTAGCGATACCACATCTCTGTGGTCTGCAGATTATTAACTCTAAAGCAACAGTAGTTCTACCTATGCAAAAAAGACAGGAAGACAAGGAACAGAAGTCTTATGCATTCACCAGGCAGGCAGCTGTAAAAACTGTAGAAAACAGAGTACAGATGTCAAAAAACAAAAAACAAAACAAAACAACCAAACAAACCTCTTAAGAACTGTTTAAAGGGAAGTTTATGAGCAGAGGTATAAACAGAGTTGCAGACATTGCAAAAGAGCAAAGTATTATGTAAACTGGTAACTTTCCCACTAATGGCAGTGAAGAAAACTGTAGCTCAGTAAGAGTAGTAGGTTTATCCAGTAACTTAGTGTAAATTGTCATAATTAAGAAGTGACAAATCATTTTGTACTCACTGAAGTGCTATTCCAAAGTAATATAAGCTTTCCCCTTTCTTTTTCCACAAGTCTAACTTCAAATAAAAAACCAAAAAGACACCAAAACCAAACCAACAAAAAGGCTGGAAAAAAATATATACAATCTATATTTGGCTCCTTGAGCCTTGAATATATCCAAGTTAAAAAAAAAAAGAAATCATAATCCCTAACTTACTTTCTTTTGTGCTAAAATTTTTATTATTACTTTTTTGCCATTATTACTTTTACACAGCTCAGAAGAACATGAATGGGGTTACACTGACAATAATAAACATACCAGCCATACTTTTACTTCTCTGTGCCTTCTAAATACCACAGATTTTTCAAAATCCATTTGGATTTATTGACTTCCAGATTCCAGGTAACTCACCCACTAAAAAGTACAATTTGTGGTAGCAAGGAAATTCTAAAAGACAAATAAAGCAGCAACTTTCAAATAGGTAGGTCTTTCCCAAACCTTTCACTTCCAAAGATAATTTAAGGCCCTTGTACGGCTATGACTTTATGCATCAGCCTGCATTTTCAAACCTTACTTTAATACTGAAAAATGTCTAGTGGACAACGTGCTCAGAAACCTTCAGCTTCAAGTGCAGAACTTTATCCTCACTGCATTTCACCAGCTAAAGCTTTTGCTACCAGTCCCACTCACGTGGATGCCGTGATTTCTCTGCCATTCTGCCTCACAATACCCACAGTGGAACAGAGTGGAGCTGATGGAAACAGCTTCATGAGACCTGATCCTTCCCCCACACCCAAGCTGTGTTTTGTGTTGACATCCACGTCCTTTTTGAAAGCACAAAAACACATACATACATGTGCACACAAGCAAAGACTGCAGGACTGACTGTGAATCAAAGAAACACATCAAACCTCCCATTCCCTGGCATACTCAGTTTCTGACTCTAGTCAGGGCAATTTTTTGTCACATCAAGCTCTATAAGAATTTTATATAAGCAAACTCCCAAATTTGTATGCATAATTACACATCTATACAGAAATGTTTTGCAAATAATGTCACTTAGAAGATCATCTTTTTCTTCCTTCAGTGATGTCCGGTATTCTTTGGCACAAACACCAGGTGCAGACACAAAGAAAAATCAGATCACTATCAGATCACTGTAAATATCACTATTTAAAACTCCTTCCCTATCACCTTAATCAAGAGACAGCATATTAGTAACCTCTAAGACCACCAGCTTTAAATTCACAAAATGACCTCTGAAACTGTGTGCAATTGCTTGCATTTTAGAGTTGCTTTCACTGAGCAGCAGCAAACTGACTACATCTGTACCTTATGTCACCAGACAACCCCTGTGATTGCAGTGGCCTGGGCAAACAGCTGCATTTACAACTTGTGCTCACAATATTGGAAACAACACTGAAGCTCAACTAAAAATCAAGGTCCTCACACATGAATATAATCAGGCTGCAATTCCATTGCCTAACTGTGTCAATAACTCTCCTTGCTCGTCCTGACCAGACATCCTTTCTCACTCGTGTTTCCAAAGCTGGCTAAAACAAAGCAATAAGGGAACCAGTGTGTCATTTGAGGAAGGTGTGAAGAAAAGGACTGAAAGGTGAATGAGGTCAGAAAGAAAACTGAAAGCCAAAGTATTTTCAGAACATTTCTGTAAATGTCACTGCTCAGCACTCCCTTTTTACCAAGGCTGCCAGCCATTTCCAAATGTACCAGGGAGCCACAGTATTTTAAGCTTCCTTCACAGCCATTGATACACCACCACCATATAAAAAGGCTAGGAAATGGAACTTGTTAGAAAAAGTGTGAATGAAGGGGCAGAAGGCTTTAAAACTCTGACCTACAGAGAATTTGTGAAGAACCTTCATGTTTTGACCACCCCTCAACAATTAAGTTTGCTGGAAAAGGAAGGATCTCACAATCCATCTCCAAAAAGGTCACACCAACTAGCTTCTGTTAAAGTAGCTGCTCCCTCTTAAGTAGAACACTGCCACCCGAACTTGAATGCAATCCTTGAGGGTGACACGGAAAAAATGGAGGATGACACAATGTTTTCTGCCATGTTTTGAAATTCACTAGCACTCTACACATTACTGACCAAAGAGAGCAACAGGAAATACTGTGATTTATTCTGGAGAAAGTTCTGCTCCTTTATTTATTTATTTTCCCATACATTGAAGAACATATGAAAGATATTATGAACCAAAGTTAAGTTTCCATGAACATGCAAATACCACAGAGAGCAGAGGTGGCAACTTTAGAGCCTTCACAAATAGATTATCTTTTTCTCCTTCCTGAAAATGGGCCCAGCTTTCAGAACCTTGAACTGAATTTTGTGCTCCCCTCAACATATTCAGCACAAAAATCTCTGGTGTGTTCAGAAATGGGTTTTGGACCAGCCCTGTATCTAACAGTCATTCATAAACAAACTCACATGTCATTCTTAGAGTCTGCTCACTGATCTCAACCACAATAAAATGCTAGATGAAAAAAGGTAAGCAATCAGAAAATTGGCCCCAACTCCACAACTTCTGAGTGCACTGTAATAAGCTGCGTTTTCACTCATAATGACCTTGCACAATAATGCTAAAAAGGCCCTAGTCTAAGAGGATTTCCCTAAAGCTCTTCAAGTCCTTTTTTAAACTATCACTATAATTCAGACTGCAAAACACGCTCTTATTAAAAGAAGGCCCACAGTCATTCTCTGAAAGCAAACATTATGCAACCTTGGCAGCACCATTTAAATAGTTAAAAAGGAGAAGAGAAATGACTTAAAAAAAAAAGCCATCATCACAGGCTGATTACGAGAAATAGAAGTCAGCCTGTAAAACCCTGCTCAATCCCTGCAAGCTAGAAGTTTAACAGTTAACAGTTAAATAAAGAAACAAATGTATTGCTGAAAATTTTCATAAAATACGTAACACCTCTGAGTAGGATCCTTCCAAGTAGCATTTTTCATTGTAAATACCAAAGGAATTGATAAATATCAGCCCCCTCATTTAAAAATGTTAGAGCATTAGAGAGCAATAAAGGTCATGTTTAAGGGGAATATTTTACAGCACTGCAGAAGCAATATTAACATAAAAATGAAAAAGGGAAGGGGTAGGACCCAGAATACCCTCTGAAAAAGCAGTTAAAGAACATAATACCACTTTAAACAAGAGAAGAACCCACAAAACTACTTTTGGCCTTACCATGAACTCCTCTAGGGTCTGATAGTTTTTGCCTCGGAACTCGCAGTAGTTCTTCCTCTCCTTGCACTGCGGGCAGCACTGTGTGGTGTCCACATGGATGCAGCGAGGGTGGAGTCTGGGGCACTCGGGCTGGATACATAGCGGGCCCTCCTCCGTGCAGAGGCAGGGGCAGGCAGAGGGGCCCGGCGCAAACTTCTCCCCGATGGCATACACGAAGCCGCTCTCGTCCACGCAGCCTTTCCCACGGTAGTCCGGATAGGCGTACTCCTCTGGAGGCTCAGGAGTGACACTCGCAACAGATGCTGGGAGAGACGAGTCTTCAGCCACCTGAGGTTCCTCGGGAGCAGCATCCCTTTGCTCTTGCACTTGAATGCTCCCAGATTTACTGCCTGTCACCTGGCTGTTCCAAGCCTGCTTTTGCTTAGTCCATGACTCCTTGTTCGAGTAGTTCCTGTTCCCTTTGCTCTTCCAGTCCCTGCTACCCTCCTCCCTCCCGCTCCTGCCGATCTCGTTCATTTTCCCTGGCCCTGTCTGGCTGTCCCTTGTAGACGTGTGATCCCTCTTTTCCTGGCTCGCCTTTATCTCCTGTTTGTCTTGAGCCTTGGCTAGTTTTTGTACGGGTATGGTGGAGCTACAGAGGGCAACCATGAGGCAGCAGGTTACAAGGAGAGAACTAGAGAGAGCTCCAATTGCCATTGCAGTAGAGCTGGGCATCACCTACTGCATCCCACAGGGGACACTGCACTCACATCGGAGGGAAGCGCTTCACAGATCCAGGGTCCCTAGGAAAAGAAGGATTAGGAATACTTCAGCTTCTGCACTTCTTCGCCCCCACCCCGCACCTCGCCTCCACTGATGCAACATCTCAAACAATATGCAACCTGCCTCGGTAGTTTATGCAAAAGGCAAACAACAGCCTGGTGCTGCATCCCTCCTCCTCCTCCCCCGCTCTGCCGAGTCTTATAAATAGCAGGGCTCTTGGACACGGACCGGGCGTCTTCGGCTCCGAGAGAGCACCACGCAGAACTCTGGAGAGTCAGCATTTGCAAAGGCAGGTGCAGGCAAAAACGGGAGGACTGGAGGGTTATTTTTCCTTTCAAATGGCAACACGTGAAGACGACGGACGCCCAATGAATTAAACGGAGCGCCCCAAAACTCAGCAGTGTCCGGCACAGAAATTACCCAATTGAGTGCAATTCCCTGAATGCACGCACCATGATTTTCAATAATCTCTTCTTACTCAGTCTGAAGTATGCTGGTTTGGGTTTTGTTTAAATACCTACCAGTGAGCACATTTCTGTCACAGACAACTAACACCAAGCGCACTAAAGCGAGTAGAGACAAACCCCCTCCCTTCCGAACTACCCAAACCTGCACACACACCCCTCTTCGTCTCCGTGTCTGCAAGGCAAGGCAGAGCCGCTCCGAGTTTCCGCAGCACAGGCTCATTTAACCCACGTCCTCCCAGGAGTTCGGCAGCGCTCCCGACTCCTCTCCCTGAAACACTGCACGCCAAATCGGAAAAAAAAAGAAACCCAAAACCAAACAAACAAAACCAAACCAAAATACGTACACTACTCCGGCCACAACCAGCACTGCCGCTCCAGCCTCCCAGCACGGCCCCACCTCCGCGGCACCGCTCCCCAGAGCCATGTCAAAGCCTCCCTCTCTGCCCGCTCGCCTCCCTGGCCCTCGGCAGCGGCGCCGCGGGGCACCGCGCTCCGCCCGCCAGCGCTGCCCGGCCCGGCCCGGCCGCCGCGGAGAAGCCGGGGAACCGCGACGCTCGCCCAAAGTTTCCGGAGGGCCGGGCAGCGCCACCCGACCCGCTCCCGGTGGGGCTGGGAGGGAGCCGGGCCAGCCCCTTCCCCAGCCCGGCCGCCTCTCCCGTGGCACGGCGCGGCCCCTGCCTCCCTACCTGCGCTGGCGCCGGGCTCAGCCCCGCCGGCGGCTCGGGGCGGCCAGCCTCGCCCCGCGCCCGGCTCCCATGGCGGGGCCGCGGGCGGGCGGCAGCGGCTTGTTGCTGCCCGCTCGCCCCGGCGGACCTGCCGAGCCCGTAGCGCGGTGCGGCGCGGCGGCCACAGCCGGTCCGACCCCGCCGCCCCGGGGACGGGCTCCGCCGCGGGCCCCGCTGCTCTCACATGGCGGCCGTGCGCCCCCGTCCCCGGGAGCGGCGGGGCAGGACGGCGCGCTCCCTGCCTCTCTGCCTCCCTCCCTGCCAGCCGCCGGTGCGGGCCGGGCGCAGGGCGCGGCGCGGGGAGGGGACTCGCCGCTCGCCGGGGAGCGGCAGCGCAGCGCCCCTGCCCGCCCCTGCCGCCTTGTGCGGGGTGTGCGGGGGGGAAGGCGAGCCCGCTCCTGCCGCTGGGGCCCGCCGCGGCTGTCGGGAGGGAAAGCGGGACCAGGTGGGCTCGGGGGGGGTGTCGGCCTGGTACGCCGGCGGGTGAAACTTCTGGCGGTGTCGGGGGCGGCCGTTCGGGCTGCCGGCTGCGGCGGCGGTGGGCGCTCTCCCCGCGGTGAGGGGCGCGCCGCCGGGGCCAGGCTGGCAGCGCCGCGCACACCTGCGCCCGGGACAGGTGAGCTGTGCCCGCCTGCGGCCGCATCACCATCGCACAGGACTCTGCCTGTAAGCGCTCTCCCGCTAGCCCGTTCTAGCGGCGAAATGGTATACCTGGTTTATTAGTTGAAATACTTAACGCTTTCAGATGACCGGTGAACACTTCTGTGATTAAATGTAATTGTGATTTTCTCCTCTATACTTTTTGATACCAAGAAAAAAAAAAAGAGGGACAGAATCGTCTGTTATGAAGATGACTGCTGAAACTCTGTTGGGACAGAAACGCAGAAGAAAAGCTAGAGGTGCTTTTGTTCAGGATCTGAACGAGGGCTTGGGACGCAAAAGGTTATTTATCTATGTAGTTATTTATTTTTAAGCCACATTAGATGACATACGAGTATAATCTTCTGAGTTTTGCCTTACAGATGTTCCAGAGTAGTCCCAGCTGCACTAACCCTTTGCCGCCGTAGCTCTTTAGCAGGTGGCAGGTGCCCTACTCGTGACTACGGCTGGATTTCCCAATGTACTTGGCACTATAACTGAAATTTTTAAGCTAGGTAAAATTTTCAGGATTTTTTTTCTTTTTTTTTTCTTTCTTTTCTTTTTCGGATTAGAACCGCAGCACTACAATATGAGTACTCAAGAGAGCTATGAAAATCTGCTCGATACTAATGTTTCACTGTTAAGTACCTTCATGAGAGCCGGTTATTTGTGCAAACCCAGACACTTAAATTCCTCCACAGGAGGATACAGGTGCTAAACTCTTTTGGCTGCCGGTTTGTTGATATTAAAACCTATGAGTCCTGTCTAGTTTTCAAAAATATTTCTACTGACACCACTTCATATCTTCCAGTCAGATGTTTGTCATCTAAATAGTGCTTTAATTCTCTGAAACTTCAAAATACAAGACTAAAGTTTGAAGGATATGAAGTCAAATTTTTCCATACGTTGCACTAATAAAATGAAATTCCATATTGCTATGGGTTTTCTAGACAAAGTCTTAAGGAGTTAAGATAGACTTTTTTCATTACCTAACTAATAATCATTAGGAAGTACTTGCCTTCAAATTGTTATCTCATTACCTCTGAATAAATAATTGAATATTTGCCTTGTCTAAACCCAGTAATTTTATGCCTTATATAGCTTAAACCCTGACATGGGGTGAGCAACCGGTACACCACTAATTCCAGAAGAACAACCTGAATGATGGACCTTACCTTGCCACCTTGCTGTGGCTAGAGCAAGGCAGAAGGAAACAGGAGCCTTTGGAACGCAATGCTATGTCTGTGATAATGAGCAGAGAGAAGCCAATTTATGGTTCTGACATTTTCACATGTTCCCAGGTGAAACTGGTATGAAATCTGAGACCTTCTGCTTCCAGGACTCTCTTTATAGAAACTTTTCCTCTCCAGCGTGTAGTTACATGGCACACAAATCAGCTGATGCTAAAGGTTTAAGGTGCTGCTCTGTCACAAGAAGGGCAAAGCCTCAGAGCACTTTTGTAACAACAAACTGCAGCTCATCCTAGCCTGCTGGGCAAAGTAAGAAGTAAATATTCTCATTTAGTTTTGTAAAAGATTTCTCATTTGACTTCAGCCTCTGTTTATTTAGATTTGTAGGTATACTAAGTGATGCATTGTACCTAACATTAAGACCCTTGCAGAACTGACACCTGACCACTTTGTTAATGTCATAGTATCAAACTGCAGTATTTTATAGTCCAAGTGGATAAACAGCAAATAGGTAAAAAATATTTGATGTCTTCTTCAGTGTGAATTCTGAACTAGGAGGAGAGTGAATAATGAAAATCTGTTATCTGAAGGCAGCTGCTAGTGAGAGTTGTATACTTCTGGTATAACATGTGAGGTCCTGGAGACTGAAGTCCTGTTTATTCACAGGGCAAACGTGGCATAAAAACACAGCTCCAAGTTTCCCCACTCTGCTCGCCCCCTAGTCAACAGCAGAAAGGACAACTGTGTGTCTGAATGAGAATCAAGTTCTGCATCCTGTTCAAGACTCCCTTCTGCTGGGTCTTGTCTGCATGATGAGAACTTGGTATTAGCTAAATAAGAGCTGCAGTGTACACAAAACTGTACACTGATTTTAGCTTATTTTTACTAGGAATTATACTAATTTTACTAGGAAGCAGTTGAATGGAAAACAAACAGGAACTCAGTAGCTGAAATAAAAATAGTTCTGGCAAAGAATAGCTTAACTTGAATTGGTGTAATGACCATTTCCATTAGGCCAGGCTCAAGACAGTGAGAGTGGACATCCGTGCTGAAAATATCTGGGTATTAGTCAGAAATACTTAATTAAACATCTAGTCCATGAGAATAGGAGGACTAAAATTTCGAATAATATCTTTTAAGAGTGACCTTTGTGTGAACAAGAAGAACTGCTGAACAATCCAGGTGGGGGTCGGTCTCTTCTCCCAGGCAATCAGCAGTAGGACAAGAGGGCACGGGCTTAAGCTCTGTCAGGGGAGGTTTAGGTTGGATATTAGAAAGAAGTTCTTTACAGAGAGAGTGATCAGGCATTGGAATGGCCTACCCAGAGAGGTGGTGGATTCACCGTCCCTGGAGGTTTTTAAGATGAGGCTGGATGTGGCACTGAGTGCCATGTTCTAGTAATCACAGTGGGGTTGGATCAAGGGTTGGACTTGATCTCAGAAGTCTCTTCCAATCCAGCTAATTCTATGGTTCTATGAACTCAAATGTAGGATTTTTTTCAAAGTTAAAATTGACTGACTGACTGATTAATTACAATATAAACTCAAAACCTCACAGTTAGGCTGACACTTGATCTGGACATCTAAGAGCACTGAAGACAACCACTTTTAGCCTAACATATGGATAAACTGAGTTCTGGGATATGCACATACTCTCCTCAGTGTAGGCAAGCAACCCCCACATAGCAGGGAAATCACCTAACATTCATCCCTTCCCATGATCTCATGCAGGGATCATGCCCCATCTTTCCCATTTTATTGAAAGAAGTGTTCCCTGCCTTCAGTGAGGAGACAGGGAGGGAAAAGAGGAGGAAGCCCCATGGCATGGATGCCCTGTAAAACTGGCCAGGGCAGGGGGAACAGAAGAGGAGCCCTGGTGCAATTGGGGAGCGGCCAGGGGTATTTAGAAAACCCCACACAGCAGCAAGATTTGCTTTGGTGTATCTACAGAGTCCATGGAGAGGACAGGGTGTGATTATGGTGAGCAGTGCCCCAGGAGATGTGTGCTGCATGTGCCCATACTGGTGCAGTAGCTCTGAAATTCTGGAAGGTGAAGGGGGGAAGACGTCCCTAAAGCATGACTCCTCTGGGAAAAGGGTTGTGCCTTTTTATTTTGCTTCATTTCGTTATTCCTCCTGAAAGGAAGAGAGTTGTTATATGAAAGGTATTTTTTATTGTTGTGCTAAAGTAGCAGTTGTTCAGGCAGGTTCACATCACAGCCTTCAAAAGATAGCAATTTGGGCAGTAGTATTTGTCCAGCCATATAAAATAAGGCCTTCAAATAACAGTCAGTCTGAAGACGGAAAGAAAGAGACAAAGCTGAAGTAGATATTACTCTAACAAATCGTGTATTTGAAAGGCTCAATTATAAAAAAGCAATTTAAACAACTCCAAAGAAAAAAAAAGCAAGCTTCCATAACTATTTTTAACGGTTAGCTTTCATCTTTTTATTTTTATTTATTTCTTCTGTTTTCTTTATGCCACTTGTCAAAGGACACTGAAGATGTTTTACAGTTCTCTTTTTTCACTCATCTGATGCCTCTTTAGTTGACTGATAAGTAATTATTGAAGAAATATTGCACAATATTACACAAGCTGTAGTTACAGTAGTGTCTTCATTATTATTTTTATTTAGTTTTTCACAAATACTGATATAACATTTTTTCTGCTTTGCATGCATGAAAACAAAACTTGAAAAACCTGTCAGAGTTTAGGATCTTCAGTACAAGGATTCTCTTTATACTTCTGTAAATCACAGTTTGCATGCTGGGAAATAAATAACGATTTTTGTTCTGAGTTTTGCTTATTACTTGTAATACAAAAAAATCTCTGTAGACCAAGGGGAGATTTAAACTTTAGATGTCATAACGTTGTGAAACATCTTTTAAACCAGATTTTTGCTGCTACTGATTTATGTTATAGGAACATAAATAAACTTTAGTTGATGATTTCTCTTATTATTAAGCAAAATATAAATATAATGCTGTGCTGCTTTTGACTTTTGGGTGGAGTTAATTTTCTTCACAGTAGCTGCTATGGGACCATGTTTTGGATTTGTGCTGAAAACAGTGTTGATAATTCAGGGAAGTTTTCTTTATAGCTGAGCAGTGCTTGCTCAGAGCCAAGACCTTTTCTAGTCCTTACCCCACCCCACAAGTGAGGAAGCATAGGGTGCACAAGAAGATGGGAGGGGACACAGTCAAGTCAGCTGATCCCAACTGACCCAAGGGATATTCCATACTGTATGGCGTCATGCTTAGCATATAAAGCTGGGGGGAAAATAACGTAGGGAGAGGGCACATTTGGAGTGATGGCATTTGTCTTCCTAAGTCACCATTATGTGATGGAGTCCTGCTTCTCTGGGGGATGGCTGAATACCTGCCTGCCCATTGGAAGTGGTGAATCAATTCCTTGTTTTGCTTTGCTTGTGTGTGCTGCATTTGCTTTACCTATTGAAATGTCTTTATCTCAACCCATGAGTTTTATCATTTTTACTCCTCTGATTCTTTTCCTCATGCAACCAGGGAAGAGTGAACAAGTGACTGTGTGGGGTTGAGCTGATGTCTGGAAGTAAAGCATGACAAATAGAAATAAAATACTTAATTTAATGTAACATATCTTAATTAAAGGTATCCATAATGTGGCTTGTTTCAAAATGTTGGAAAGAAGACTGGGTTTGTTAAAAAAAACTCTGAAAAGCTCTCTCTTTGAGAAGATGAATTTCTCTGTCCTGCAAGTCTGTAGAGACTCTAATGGACATGTTTCACCACAGTAACAGTTCCCTTCTAGTTCCATGAAAGAGAGAGGGAAGTACAGGTTGCTTTTTTGTGTATGAAATGTCGACAATTTCTACCACTTCTAATCACTTTTCTATTCTTACATGCCTGTGGCATCTCTGATTGTGGTTTTGCTAGAAAAATGTTATTACCATCTTAATCATAACACTTAAATAATACTAAAAATTGCACAGTGAAACCTTTGGAGAGCAAGGAAGATTCAGTTCGGGACCTGTACATATGAGCTCATTCTGAGAAAAAAATAAATTTCCTGTCACAACGCAGTATTTTGTGTTTGTAATTACATGACATGAGAGACATTCATAAATGAATAAATTTCAGTAGCCTGGAGAAAATGGGTGTTAATCATGTCTCACAAGGTCTTTTGACGTTTGTGCCTTTTTGCTCAAAAAGAGGTAACAAATTATTTTTACAGGTGCATGCACATGGACATGCACAAACAACATGAAACATTTCAATACACAATCGTTTGTATAAGCAATTCTTAATACTACACCTTGTGCAAAGCCAAGGGATGCACTACCAATTTTTTTAGGTTTTACATTGTCATTGTGATGGAAAAGTGAACAAAGTATTTCTTAAGCTTGTGTTTAGCTCTCTTCACACAGAATCTGAAGTTCAGTTGAAAGTACAGATCTGTACTACTTTTTCTTTTATTACTTATAATTACATTTGTGGTTCATATAGTTATAATATTTAAGTTTCTCTAGGTACATTTTTGTTTACAGTAAAGTTCTTCAATAAAGGTAATATCAACTATCAAAATGTTTATTAAAAAATTGGTTGCTGTGTTATTCTGCATTTTAAGTTAATAGATCTCATCCTTCCACTAGCCTTTAATATTACTGGAGAAAAAAACAACCCCCTAAAACCTAAACCCCAACATTGCTCTCTCTTCATTTCTCACAGGATTTCTTCACTTTTATTGTATTAAAAATTGACCTAAACTTAATGAATAAATGGAATTGAAGAAAAAAATTCTTATGTGCCTTACTGGAAGATAGGGAAAAATAAAAGCTATTTTTTCAGCACTGTAACTCACACCAATATTTGCTTTCATTCTCTAACTTTCTTTAAAACTTCAATAACAGGAATTGTACTGTTTAGTATTTGTTTTCCTTTAAATTATTTGAAAACATATGTATATGAAATAAAAGTGTTTTAAACCGCATTCTTATTCAAATACTTTGTTAATATTATTAGTGTGGAGTAAACACATTCATTATATGGTTGTTAATTATAAACTCTTGTCTTTTACAAAGACAACCCCTTAAAAAATAGTGAAATTAAGTTTGCTAAGTCAAGAATTGGAAAGGAATTCACAGAATCCGTGTAAAAGTCTGTCTTCTTCCCACAATTTATAGAATTAGAGTATAATCCCCAGGCATCTGATTCTGTAATATTAAAAACAAAACAAACCAAAACCCACTGTCTGCAGACTCAGAGAACCATCTTGCCTCTTAACAGATATTCTCCAAAACTTAGTGAGCATAAACCCCTATATATAAAGCCCTTAGTGATATGCTTTCCAGAACATATCTTAAAACTTTTCCTATTCTTTGCCTTCTTTTTCTCTTGTTATTACTATCCAGTTGGTAAAAGTTGAAGCTCTTGCAATGGCACTCCCTGCATAATGCATACACATCTGATCCTGCAGCCCTCCTTACTCTTTGAACCTGCTGGCTAAGTTCAACCAAACTTGATGAAGGAATTGAATTCTGAAAGTTTCACAAAAAGAGGTAGATTAAAAGAGAAGAGCAACCTCATAGTGGTTGTCCCCGAAGATGTGCTGTGACCTCGTGCCTTAGTAACCACCAGTGACTCTGCATGAGACAGTACTCATATATAAGTGCCCAGGCTATACTAGGCTCATATAGTGGAGGTAACAGATTTAAAAACACCAGTCCATAAGAAAATTCTTCAAATTATGTTCAAATGCTTTTTGCTTTCCTGTTATTACCCTTCCCTACACTACTTTAGAAGTCCCTATGTCCCTTATCAGGTGCCTGTGATAAAGTACCAGGTAAATGAGGTCTTATTTTGTTTGTCTTCTTAAAATAAAGACCCAGTGAGGCCATTAAAATAATTCATATATATTTGATAGTGTTCTCATTTTAAAAACTGAGCAAATTATTATTTGTAACATATTGAAAGTTTCATGAATTACAGAATCCCAAGTGGTCTGTCTTTAGATCTAATTACTGTAGATTACATTCAGGACCTTCTGCAATCACAGCGGCTGACGATAGTTTTCTCTCTAATGAAAAAGTTACGTGGCTTAGAAATCGTGATTTAGGCTTCAGGCTGTCAGAGCAGAACAAAGCAAAAAAAGTCAGAGTAGATAGTCTTTGGGCTAGAACTTGAGTTGGGAAACAGAGAAGGATTATTTTGATGGGTTTGCACACAGGACCAAGACACCACAGATGCAGCTAGGTGTCCACTGTGCAAATTGGCTGGTATCCCCAGAGATGCATATCCTTCGGTGACCAGGAAAGAAGGGAAAGGAGAGCAGAGACGAGTGGCCTGAAGTCATACAGCAGGTCAGTAATTGGACTGAGAAGTTTGTGTAAACCTCATGATTCTCTCTCATCTTCTCTTTTCAATTCACCGCTTACTAGTCCATGTTGACACTATTCTCTAGTAGAATATTGACTGCACTGTTGCATAGCTGGCATGCTAGGTCCCTCATACATGTACAAAAATGTAGGTGTTCATCTGTTCAAAACACGTGGAGCCTTGTTCGCTTGTTACCACCAAGTCTTGATGCACCGATGTCCTTAGGTTGACAGTAGCAAACGGTACTCAAGCACCATGGTATAGAGTTTAACATGAAAGAAACAGAGGTATTCTGTAATTGTGATAACAAATGCCATCTGGTCATGCCAGGTGAGTTCACTGTTTGTTGGAAGAAGATAACAGGGAACAACACAATGTCCCTTGCTACTAACAGTACTGCTTGAGAGTTATTACAGACAAGGCCTAGTAAGTAACTGACTTTTCAGATTAGGTTCTTGCAAAATCAACTAAGAAAGTGACAGCCTAGATGCTCACAAAAACTCCACTGTGACACTAGTGACAGTGAATCAGGGACCAAACACCATAAAGAGCTACAAATGTCTTCCCTCTCCTGCCTGAGGACATTTAGCCCCATAGTCCTACCTTCCCTAATCACCAGGCTACTGGCAAGTAATGTCTCACTTAATGCTGTTCTGCTTTATATGCAGGAAATATTTTCTTGGAGATGAGACCAAGACTCAGTCTTCAACACCGTCAATGCGAACAACTTCAGCAGGAAAAGATAAGCAAACCCTTATCTAACCCTAGTCTACAGCTTCACTCAGAGCTTAGAAACAGATTGGATTCAAGCTATGATCTTAGAGGTCTTTTCCAAACTTAATGATTCTATGATTCTATGTCTTTTCCTCTAATAGTTCTATGAAATCTAACCATAACCAGAAAATATTCTCTAAACACTAGCCAAATAACTTTTCATGTGAACAGGGCCCTGTGCCCTAAGGTGTCAGTCCCTACTGCTGCAAAGCCTGTTCTTCTCTTGGTTTTAGAACAAAAGGCAGAGACCAAGAACTGGCAAAAACATTGGCTAAAAAAAAAAAAAAAGATGCATCTTGCTCTAGGCGTAAAATGGTTGTTGGAGACATATAAGGATATTAAACTGAATCAACCATAAATTGGTTTGCCTGATTCAACCATGCTTATCTTGGTAATCCTCACAGTGTTAAACTCTTGCCTTCAAAGGCTTTCAAAATGCATCCTTCCTTCCACCATTATTAAAATTAAAGCAGATTTAACACGATTACTGTTTCCTAAAGCAGATTCAGGCTACCGAACCAATGCAGTAATTTCATAGGAAGCTAAAAGCTATAGCTCAGCTTCTCCCTAAGAATAGCAGCAGCAGCAGGGAAGAAGAAAAGAAAGATCAATGTATCTGATATCTTCAGGTCTTAGGAAGGACTTGGCTAGCTAGGACTTTTCACAGTCCTAACTGGCCAAGCAAATGACTACAATAACAAGGAGCTTGTTTGTCACAGATCCTCAGTCTACTCAGTCCTCAGGGTGACGGCTTGCTCTGAAAAATCATAGAGTCAATCAACCTTCCTGAGTTGGAAGGGACCTTAAAGATCATCTAGTTCCAACCCTGTCTACTGTAGGAAGGGACACCTGTCATGGAGGAACGAAAATAATTTAATATCATGGTTTGCTTTTTTCTTCTTTTATTTCACTTTAGGTTAAAACAATTTTGACATTCCTGTATTTGAAAACAGTCTCAGAACTCCATGTAAAAAATATATTCCTGAAAAATTTTTTGCTTAGCAGTAACTTAACTGATGTGTCAGTTTTGCAGGTACTCAAGGTTTATAACTCAGGACACGACAGAAAAAAATGAAAATGGTGGAAAACAGTATTTCCCAAATATGTCCATCTCCCTCTAGAGAAATGATAAATAGTGTGGGAATTAATATTACACTAGAAATAAATTAATATCCAGGACTTCTGAAAATTTAGCCCTTAGCATGTCCTATAAATGGCCTTGTTTTTTTCACTTGGTTTCTAAACGCAGTTCAGCCCCCATCATTATTTTCTTCAAAATAGCTATCTACTGAGAAAGTAATCTAGGTTTTGACATTGAAATGAGCTTTGTTTCACCAGCTGTTTGATTTCTGAAACTTGGGCAATTACAATTCCTTTTGGCTCATGTCATCTTTTGCCTTCCTTTTCTTACAAGGTTTTACTTAAATTTCTTTTTAGAACAGATTCAGAAACAGGTATTTATGTGCACATTTACAATTTTCATGTACAATTGGAAGAAATTCTTGATCTTTTATTCAAAATAGTATTTTTTGTTTTACACCAGTAACTTCTACGTAAAGATCATTCAAAGAATTGGGAACCTCAGTAATTCCCTAGCGCTAAAGCTATTGTACCATTCCTATTGTGCCTTATACTCTGTTTGAGTTTAATTTTCCTGCTGTATCTGTTGGAAATCAATCACTTCCAATTGTGAGGGTTGTTTTGTTTGGTTTGGGGCCTTTTGTTGGTTGGTTGCTTGTTTTTTTAAATTAAGGAGAGTAACGATTGATATGAGTTGTAGCCACAATAGTAGATGCCCTTGCCACTACTCCATCAAACACTGGCTTGGGCCTTTGGAGAGATCCTTACATAGCAGCTTGCAACCACCCTAAGCAGTCATATTTCTCTCTGTAAATTAAATTTCTTTAAAAAGTTTCATTTTATCCTGAGGCTGAAATTCTGTTCCAGTAAATTCTGATCTACAGAGACATCTACTTCCCACTGAAGTTGATGAGAGCTGCAGGTGACCAGTGCCTCTACATCTCAGACCCCTAGGCTGGATTTCTCCCAGAGTATGAATATGTTATTAGTAACAGCTAGCTATCTTTGGCTAAAAGCCTGGTGAAAAACACTTCTGTGCTTTTCGCAGAAGTGAAATGGTTGATTATGGCACAAACTTCCAGCTCTCCTTCTCAAAAGTTTTTCTTGAGTTTATTTTAAAATGATTTTTTTTCAAGCGAAGCCTTAAGTAAGAAGTAAACATAAGAACATGCTATCAGAACTTTTCTATTTTTTCAATTAAACATAACTGAATGAGATAAAGGGAAAAAAATCAAAACAAACCTTCTTCGATCTCCAATGCTTTTGTTTCAGTTGGGATTATTTTTCTTTAGAAAAATAGAGGTTATAACTTGTTTTGGAAAAAGAAAATATCAAGCACACCTGAGGTTTTAAACAAACAGTTCGTGCTGTTAAACAAATCCATGGTGAATTGTAGATAGAAGAAAAATCCCTGAAGCAGAGGCAAATAATCCACTAGTAATTCACTGGATCTGTATCTAGGCTCTTGCTTTGGTACTAATGGGATTTCTTTGATAGGTTGACTCAGGCTTTTGATAGAAGCGAGATTTAGTTCACAGCTTCCTTTGCTGCCTTAGCTCATATGTTTGGTTTCCAGGTTTCGTGTTTACATTGCTTTTTAGAGTCTTTGCACAGATCACAGCTGTAATTTAATTTCTGTGCTCTTTTGTGCTGCAATGTTCAGATTATCTGAGAAAGAGAATCTCTGCTTTGATGTGTACCTGACAGAGATTAATTTGCCAGGAAGTTGGGTTCAAATTAAATAATAACTTTTTTTCCCTTATTCTTAGCAACTCAAGGTTGCCAAACACACCACAGGATAAAAGAAGATGTGCGTATGTATATAGTTCTCTTTTTACTTGCCAGCTGGCAGCTGGATGATCAAGAGTTATTGAATTATTAGAAACATTTTCTTATTTGGTTGTTGAACTATGGAAAATGGGTTCCCCAATTCTTTTTCATCCTAAACTGAGGTTTGCGTAGGTTATTCAAGAAGAAACCTGTTTCACATAATCCATCAAGTTCTTGTCTAGGGGAGTGAAATTGAGTGTTGTGCTGGTGTGAGGAACCCTCAGTTCCCAGGGTTAATTGATACAACTGCTGAAAAGGGCTGTCAAAGCCAAACAGTCAATTATATCAAGCCTGCAGGAGCCTGATGACAAGCCTCAGGTCAAATCTCCCAGCACAGATACATGCCATATTTTGTCAGCTGCACTGATGCTGCATCAAGGAGAGAAAGAACTTGTAATGCTGGCAAAGCTGGAGCGCTTTGCCCAACTTCCTGGAGCATCACAACTTGGATTTTTCATACTCAGAATAGAACTAGCATAAGAAAATAATTATTTTACTTCTAGTCATCTAAGAAGAATCTGGGAAATAGACCTTAAAATGTTATCCCAGACTTACATATTTTAAACATTAGAACAAAAGAAAAACTCCCAAACCCCAGAGAAACTGAAACAAAAATCCTTTTCCTTTCTCTGATCTTTTCTCTCTTCACACAGTAAAGCCTCACTAGATAGGAAAATAAAAGATGTTTCAACTCAGCCTGTAGAATTGCTCTGGCAATGCAGCAAGCAGCCTGCCTAGGAGAAAGGCAAGGAAACAAGAAGGCAGAGGATGAAGGGGCAGGTTTCACTGGGAGGGTTGGTCTGGAACTTCAGCACCATCACACTGTGTTTGCAAAACTCCTTCATTTTTGACAGGTATGTAAATTCAGCGAAAAGTATGGTTAGCAAGTTTACTGTACTAGCCCAGTCTTCTGGTTTGCTGTCTCTGTTTACAGTTTTGTTTGAGATCATCACACTATGAAAGGTAGAACATGAAAGTATGTGTTCAGGAGGGAGAATACATCTGAGAAAGATTTCTGTGGTGTTTCTTTATTGCTGACATGTAAAAAGTAAAGTGATTTTCAATTCTTTTTAAGAAGTAGACAGTTGGATTTGGATCAAATTAAATAATTCATATTAAATGTATTTGATGATGAAGGGCTGAATGACATTCCAGAACATCTGATTTTCATTCCCCAAAGGCATGCTTCAGTAACACTCTCAGTGCTGCATTTTCATATTGTCCAGACCTGCATCTATAATTTATAGATCCCAACATCTCTGTGCAAATCAAGGATTATTTGCTAAGGTGGGGAGAAAGAAATGCATGAACCAAAGATCACCGAATGGGACTGACTCACTAGCAACTTCTAAGGGCAGTAAAGACTAAACATGAAGATTTTCTACATCCTCTGCAATTTCCCCAACCCCCATGTAACAGTTATTCTTCTGTCACCCAAATACCTTCCAGTGAAAATCCCTGTGAAGCAGCTGTATGTCCATGGCTGCATTCACTCTGACTCAGTCAATCAGAAGTGTCTGAGAGAAACATCTTGTTAAAAAGTCTCCGTCCAGTAGAGTGCAGAACTCTAGTGTCAGACTTTCATTTGGGGCAGAAAAGAATCTCTTCAGTTTCTTGCTTTCGCTTCTACCTCAAGATAGACCTTTTCTCCTTCACTATTCTTCTTTAACTTAGTTGCAAGATTGGTTTTATTCATCTGCTTCACCAAATTTACTCCTGTGTGTGTATAAAGTAAGAATAGAATGAATCCTCCCATCTTCCCTCTTTTATGCCATACACCCTTCTGCACAGTACGCAAAATGTAGCATGAAAATTATGTGAGGCTATAATACATACATGATTGTATAAAGAGATGGAAATTGTGTTATAATGAGGAATAAATCATGCCTCACAAATTTCCTAAAATTCTCAAAAAAAAAAGAAAAAGTCCATGGAAATATTGGAAAGAATGATCCAGCTAGGGAAATAGACTAAATTGCAGTTTTCCGTAAAAATTTGGACAAAGTTATTCACCAGAAAGTGCTAAAAAATAAACTAGTTTGGTACAGAGGAAAGATCTGCTTATGTATAGAAAACTAGCTAAAAGGAAGGAAGCAGCATAGGCAGATGGGAGTGGCAGCATTCCCTAGGGCCAGAATCTTTTTTTTTTTTTCACCATAATATGAGAGATCTGTGGAAGAGGTGAAAAAAGGAGTGACAACATTTCATATAATGTGACAAGCAACATTAAAACAAAGGGCAAACAACTGATGGACTCAACATGAGGTATATTATCATTTAGGAAAGACTCCTGAGGCACTGTTGGTAGGTATTCAAAATCTACTCTACAAAACTCACTAGCAGTCAAAAAGAAAGAAAAAGAAATGTAAGGAACTGTTAGGATGAAACAGGAAACAAATACAGACTATGATACAGCATAAATTCATATCCTGAATGTTACTATGGTACCCAAAAGTACCATAAGGGCAAAATTGTATTTAGAGTTATTGAATGATTTATATTTCAGATAAAATAAACATCAAAGGCCACAAAAATTTTACAGAGAAATTACTTTTTGGGCACAAGGAACAAGGGGAAGAAGAAATCTGTTGGATAACCTAGGCCAAATAAAGGGCTGGGCAATCACCAACCATATGAAGTTTAACAAGGGCAAGTGCCTGGCATGAGACAACCGTGGGTGTACATACAGACTGGGGAATGAGAGGCTGGAGAGCAGCGGTGCAGAAAGGAACCTGGGAGTCTTGGTTGATGGCAAGTTGAATATGAGTCAGCAGTGCCCTGGCAGCCAGGAGGGCCAATCGTGTCCTGAGGGGCATCAGGCAAAGCATCACCAGCCAGTCGAGGGAGGGGATTGTCCGCTCTGCTCTGCACTGGGGCAGCCTCACCTTCAATATTGTGTGCAGTTTTGGGAGCCACAATATAAGAAAGATATAAAGATATAAAGTTAGAGAGTGTCCAAAGGAGGGTAACAAAGATGGTGAAGGGCCTTGAGGGGAAGGTGGCTGATGGGAACTTGGTCTGTTCGGCCTGGAGAAGAGGAGACTGAGGGGAGACTTCATTGCAGTATTCAACATCCTCACAAGGGAAGCAGAGAGGTAGGTGCCGATCTCTTCACTCTTGTGACCAGTGACAGGACTCAAGGAAATGGCAGGAAGCTGAGCTGGGAATTTTAGGTTGGATATCTGGAAAAGGCTTTCCACCCAGAGGATGGTCAGGCACTGGAACAGGCTCCCCAGGGAAGTGATCACAGCACAAAGCCTGTCTGAGTTCAAGAAGCATTTGGACAACACTTTCAGGCACATGGTGTGATTCTTGGGGTGTCCTGTGCAGGGCCAGGATTATGACTTGGATGATCTTGATGGGTTCCTTCCAACTCAACATATTCTATGATTCTGTGATTCTGTGAACTGTAAACTATATGAGCAAGGAGTTCAGGGAACAATTTTTCAGCATTTGTTGTGATACAGAAAGTAGGGGTACCCAGTGAAAAGTAAACAGGTTATAATCAAAATAACCCCCCTGATTTTTAATATTATATGTATTTAAATGGTGGGATTTTTTTTTTCAGAGTATTGACTTTAAAGAGCAGTTAAAATTATGAAAGTAATGTCAAAAACTATTAAATAGGATGGTCCAATGCAACCTCTGGTTCAAAGTGTCTCTAAACTGCAGACTGCCAAGAGCAAGAGTCAACACCATGAAAATTTTATTCCATTTTTAGTCTGTTTTTACACTTTTTCCCTAACAATCTCTTACATGCTACTGTAAGAGAGAATAAAACAAAACTACAAATGGACCTCTGGCAGTTTTCTTAGGTAAACCTGTCATGTGGGTTTGGGGATTACATATAGTGTCTCATTTGCTATATGTGTTTATTTTTAAATTTTATTTATTAACATATTTTCTTCAAGTTTCACAGATTCAATGCAACTGGCTGCCAGTTTAATTTGAAATAAAAAACCAGCAACTTGTCTCTCCTTGATATTGCTTCCTTCTCACAACATTGAACTTTAGGATTTTACTCAGAGTTTTTAGCAGAATTATAGCTCTAGACCAACGTTCTCTAAAAGAACACTGGCAACTTATATTAAATAGTTTTAATTCCCTCTAAGTATTCCCCATTGTCCAACACATTTTCTGAGATCACAGAAAACACCATTTCTTTCCTCATTGATTTTTTCTTTACTATGAAACAAAGCATTGATTTTCTCCCTTCTGTCTTGTGTTTCAAATGATACGTAAATTAACGTGGTTCGTTTGTATGCCACCTTACCAGGACTCCTTGTCACACCAGCATCACCAATAATAGAATGTAGGACTCTCCACTTAATCAGCAACCTGATAAATGCTGCACCAGTTGACAAGAGCAATGGTTGGATTTGTCTTCCTCTGTGCCCTTGGGCAAGACACTTAATCTAGCCTACCTTTTAATTCTATGAGTACGCCATAGGGAAACTGTTTATCTATCCCATACATGTTTGAAGATGATTCAGATCCATTAGTGAATGTTACATGTGCTCAAATACCTCTTGCAGAGGCACAATACACTGTCCCATTATTTGGATTCAGAAGAGTGAACATATCACAGTTTCGCTGGCACAACCTGTTTTGTCTCTGCAGTAATCAATACATTCTTGAAGCTGTACTATTCATCCTCTCCAGCACTTCACAGGTGCTATTCAGCATCACTAAATAAAATTTGATTTTACAGAATAAGCATGATGCTTAAACTCTAGAAAAGAATGTGTTACCACCTGTTTTGCTTCTTACAAATTTCTTGCAGGTTCCTTGCTCTGTAACAGCTGCTGAATACACCAACGCTGCCATTATGCCTTGCAGAATTGCAGAATATACTCATGTACTGCATCTTTGCCTAACATTTCTGTGACTCCCCAATACAAAGTAATGCTGAACTAGCATTTATTCAATTGCTCCATTGTCTCTACCTCTTGAGGCATCTTGGAGTTTTTGAAGGGTTTTTTGTTTGGTTCATTTGGGCTTTTTTTTCCTTCCATAATGTAAAATGATGCTGATGTATTCAGATGCAGAGCAGGCCAAAGGAACCCCAGTTTGAGGGATTTTGAAACAGTGATAAAGAGCACCCATGGCTCAGGCATTTCGCAATAAATAAGGACCTTTTATATCTCAGGACAGTGTTCTTTAGACTAAGAACTCAGAACTGAGAGGTGAAAGAAGTGTTCCCAATAATCAAAGTGCTATTTCTGCCAATATGCACCTTGCCAAAAGAAAACATCTGAAGAGCTGGATTTGCCTCCAGCCAGTGCCAGATCCTGAATGAAGACCTAGTCTGTAGACCTAGGCTATAGTATTTGTTCATTCAGCACAACTCAAAATCACATAATAAGTGCACTAAGAAATAGAATCTGTTGACCATGGCATTGGAGATGTCCCATTTAAAAAGACTAGTTTTCTTGTTGAAGGAAGACAGGGGTAGAACTACGTGATCTGGTTATAACAGCACTTGGAAATACATCAGCAAACAGGACCTCTATGAAGCACCACTGGCCTGAAACAGTTACTAAGCAAAATGCCAGGAGCAGGTTTTACAGACCAGACTCCAATAGGTAACTTACTTGAAATTGTCTGTTCTTAAAGTTAAATGTTTTTAGAACTGTATTTTCCTTATGCTTACGTTGTGCCATGCTGCTATGGCTGATGTTCATAAGCGTAGGGGTGAGAAAAGTATCCCATTGGTATGGATGAGATATGAAGAGAATAAAATGCTCTGTGTGATAGAAGAAAGCTTGCTAATGTATTTCTTTCATTGAATTCTGTGTTAATTCCGAAAGGAAAATATTTAAGTGAGTATAAGTAAACCAATTCAGAAGAAATCAATGTTAGAAGTAGACTGTTCCATTCATGCAAAGTTGCAACACAACGCACGTTGTACATCCAGGTAGTAGCTCGTTTGTACTCTTCAAGGATAACTTTGCCAGTAAAATTGAGCATCAGAAGAAATGAGCACCACACAATAGAAAAACTACAGTGTAAATGAATCATTCATACTTGTCAGCATTTGCTGATTCTTTGGATTGTCTCCTGAGCCTGAAATGTGTTCTTAAAGAAATGAAATCTTCAATGCTGCACTCTGATTGACAGACAGCACATTATCCTTTTTGTCCAAGCAATAAAAAAAAAATGCTTACAGCTCACTAGCCACAAGTACTTATTAAACAACTAATGAAAAAAGGCAGGCCTAAAAGTGAAAGAATCTCACAGCAAGTGTTGCAGAGAGATGTGTGATCTTCAGGGGTACCTGCCATGTGGAAAGGAGGGGCAGCATGTAGTGAAATTCTTCTCGGGATGAGAACCGTCCAATTGGAAAACTGTTTATTTTTTGAATTGTTTATGGCTGATACTGAACTGGAAACTTTTACAGACCCCTTAATTTTTCATGAGTTTCTTTTTTTTCAGAACCATGATAAAAATAATGATAAACTACTGTGAAACAGGTTGGAGATTAAATAAACCACCACTCACATAAACCATCACTGACATTAACTGGCATCTTTAATTATAGTGCTAGAAAAGATAGTAGGGACTCAACTGGCACCAAAAGTGTAATAACCTTCACATTTTGCACACCTCAGCTTCATCCAGCCAGAAGTACAGGGGGGAGCCTTGTAGTGACATGTTGATCTGTTATACAGATTAAAAGGATTTTTCCATATTAGTCTGAAATGTTGTACCAAGACTAAATTCCTATCAATATTTAATTAAAGGCAAGCCATGTATGACTATTTTGTTAATAGGCCATGAAGCACCTCTTACAAGTGACTCTAGCTGCTATGCATAAGCCTTACATTTCAAATGTTTGTAGCTACACAGAAAGCAGCTGTGTTGGTGGAAATGTCTCAGCTATAAACAGTGAAACTGTTTGAAAATATACCTCCTTGTGCCTGCAATGAACAAAGAAACAGATCTTTACCTGTTTGCAACAGCAAATAAACCATATCTGAGGAGAGTAGTGTATAATCTAGATAGAGAGTTGTGGCTGTAATATTACAATGACAGAGGAAAAAATGCAGATAAGTAAAGAAAGTAATATTCCACATGTCAGCAAGCTTACCTAAGGAAGTCTCAGTCCTGGGAGTGGAGACAGTTCAGGCTAAATGATCTCCTCTGATCTCTCCCAAGCAAGAAGAGTTTTTCCCATTCATACTATGGGTAAACAACACACAATCACAACTTCAGTCTGTTTAAAATTGAAAGCAGTCAATTAATTTAAAATGAATGATGTCCACTTGGAACAAACTTCTCAGGCTAAAGTGAGAGAATGATGTAACAGAGAGAAAGGATCAGATTAACATGGTAGAGCTTAGCAATAAAGCGAGGAAGCCAGCTGCTGGGAAGCCAGCCTGTGAAAAAGGAAAGGATCAACACTTTTTCATCTGAAGAAAAAAAAAAAAGTTATGTAACACACTGCAGCAGCTTTGATTTTTTTCCTCTTTCTGGTCATAAAATCCCTATGGGGAGAAATAATAAAATCATAGTGAGCTTCATTCTGCTGTCCACAGGTAGGCAGACCAACAGGGTCTGAAACTGAGATCAGGTCATTAAAATAGGGCATAAATACCTGTGCATTGCAATCTACCTTGGAGGCTGTGTAACTCAGCACTTGGAGTGTTTGAAGTCCAGTCACCTCCCTGGGGCTGTCCCATCTAAAACAGATTCACCCTAAAACTCTCTGTAATCTTCGATACCTGTATCTCAATTATCATTTCCATGTTTAAGCTTGCATGAAGTGCTCAAAGAGCAATTTTATGACTGCTGTCTGCTGTGCGTGGTCAGAAAAGTCCCCCTGTTGCTATTGTCAGAGACTTTTGAACATCTTCATACCTTTTTTCACTTTGATTTTGTGTAAAGAGGTCAGAGCAAAGCTGCAGATTAGCATGGGAGCTCTAACAGAATGGTGTCTCCTTGAATTAGGTAGAGTGCATGTATTTGCATTAATGTTCAGTATAAAAGGCACACATCTTGCTATGTGAATGTGTTTGCAAAATCAAATAACTTCCATCTGACTGACAAACTCTATCCCCAAGAAAGTGCTCTGAATAATCCTTTACATAAAAGGAAACAAAAGTGAAGCATATAAAAAGCAATGTATTTAAAGCTTGTTCATTTAAGAGACATAGGAACAAGAGCAGACATCTAATACTCTAGCTGTATATCCAGTCAAAGGCATTTGTGCTTTAATGGCAGTAAAGAATTTCAGGATGCTTTTGAAATGTCACTGATCTTGGTTTGTAGTCCTCAGAACTGCAGCTGTCTTTTACTGCCTAGCTGGTGCTGGGAACTTGACTTCATTCATTTACATTTTCATTTCAGGTGCCCACCCTGCAAATTCACTGGGTAGAAACTGTGTTCCATGCTTCGAACAAGAAGTTATAGCCATCTGAAGGCTTGAAGCAGACTAACCAAGCATTAACTATTTTCCTCCAATACTGGGGTAAAAAATTTGCATAATAGTGGGATTTATCAGTTATTGAGCTTTAGCTTAATGACAGTGGATTTTACAGTACAGTGCTTCCCACTTCTGGTAGCGTTAGAAGCTTCTGGGGAGGAAATGCTTATTTTCCTGATGTTTGTGATGAGTTTTCAGTCAAGGAGTTTGGAAGAAAAGCTGAAATGAAATAATTACCAAAGTCAACTTAGGTAGACAATAATTTTATTCTCTCTTAGTATTTGAAGACTTCTGCTCTCTTAATACAGCATGCGACAGCAGGGTTAGTGATATTTAACGGATGGTCTGATCTGTACCTATTGCAGCAAACAACAAAGCTCCCCTTCACTTTCTCAGTGCAGAGGCACATGAAATGATACTATTTTCTTAAATAGCTAAAATTTCTAACTACCTAGTAGAAAATCCCTGGATTTTCAATTGTTTATCTATACTTCTTTCATTCTAAGTCTGAAAATGTAACAGTTTCAGACACTGATGGGTGAGAGGTGGAAAAGAAAGTATTTTCTTATGTTAAAACAAAAATTGTGCCCTTTTTTTGAGCAGTGTCACAGACAAATTGTGGCTTGAAGCCCAAGCCTCATAAAGGTGAACGTTTTTATTTCTCCTGAAGACCATTTTTTGCCTTGAGAATTAGGTATTTTTGAGAATTGCTTGCTAATGTTGCACAACAGATCAATACAGCACCTTCTGCAGCACATTTTGAAAGCATAAGGCTGGCTATGACTTCCAAAAAGATGATGATGGTGTTTAGTACCCAAATCCAAGTGCTATCTTCCCAAATGAAATATCCAACTCCTTCAGCTTTCTTTGAAGGTACTCTTCCCTTGCTAGACACATATGTGTGACACAGCCCAAGAGTAAGAACTAGATTTTTCAAAGCCATATGCTCATTTCCTGAAAACTCAGTGAAATGGGAGGACTTGGGTATTGTGTGTGTGAACCAAAACAATGTTGTTCTCCTCCCCATGTCCAAAAAAACCCCCAAACAGCCCAGCGCTTCAGGCCATATGCAGCATATGAATTGGCACTATAATCTTGCTTGGCAAGATTTCTATGGATGCTACCTAAAATAAAACTGAAAAAATAAGCACAGCCTCAGCAGGCAAAGTCTTACACACAGCCTGGTTGCACAATCTGCTGTAGAGGAATATATACCCTGAAGAAATTCTTATACATGTATTCACTTCCAGCATTTTTCAGTTCATCTTCCTCTCTGAAATAGAAATTAACCCTGTGTAATCTTGTTCTCTACACAGAAATTAATATAGATTTGCTTTTACTACCCCCCCCCTCAAATTTGCCACACAAAACCTGACACAGCAAAGGAGGCCTTGCTTTGTGGAAAACATTGTTCTCCTGATGTCTAGCCAAAAGTTTGTTAAACTGAAGCACTGACAACTTATTTTGCTTGTCAGCAGGGCTCTGAAGTCACTGATGGAGAAGCTAAGTTTACCTCTTTTTGCTCTGCTGGGCAGAGGGCAGAGCACTGCTCAGTGGTGTAGTTCACACAGGTTTTGTTATAGAGTGCATCTCCCTCTTCCCACACTTGCAGGACAGCCTGGCTGCAGTGTGTGGAAGAGGCATAAATTTCTCCTCTGCTGCCATCACAGCTGGGTTATCAGACTTGCTCTTCCAGGAATCCCAGTTTGTCTTTATATTTTTAGTCTGTCTGTGGTTCTAAACAGGCAGACTGGCCAGCGTCTCCACAGTGGTCCCTGAAGAGCTGAAGGGTGCCAATGATATCCTTGTGTGTCTTGGGCCTAGAGGAGCAGAGAAAAGCACTGCTTAGCTCCTGGCTCCCAGCACAGCAAAGAACATGCACAGTGAAATCAGAAAACATACTTTTCTAGTGCACATGCGAAAATTCAGTGAACAAAAACATTGTAAGAAGCACAGTTTTGCCTTTTTTATACAGGGAAAGAAAAAAAAGTTTCTGTAAACAAATTTACCTTTTCCTTCTCATAAATCTAAACTTGATCTAATCTGTGTGGGTTTTAGTCTAGAGAGAAGTCCTGCCCTCTAGAAAATGTGGCTCATTTGGCCAGGGTAAATTAAGTACAGGATAATCTGCATTCTCCAAGTGCTTTGGCCTTCTTTTAATCCTAACTAGAATATTCTCTCATGTTTGGAAGACCAAATGCCATATTTTGCTCTTATTTGTGCTTTCAAATTTAATATGCTCCTGATATTTGAACTGGAAACACTGTGTGATTCCTGAATTTCCATATTAAGAATCTGCACATATAATAGAGTTTTCTACATACATAAATATAATGAATACATGCATTAGAGACACATGTATAACCAATTTTTAAGATTAATTATTAAGACCTTTTTATTTCTTTAGCCATACAGAACTTTCTTTCTCTAATGAGTGGTTTTGTGGGAAAAAAAGTTTTAAATAATACAAATGAATATGTCCCAATTTCAAACTAACATAAGACTTGAACATTATTTTATTCAAAACTAGCTGTGTTGTATCTGTATTTATGTATGTAGATTGACATCTGTGTAATCTGTTTTAGAAAACATTGACTGTGATTGTACCTATAGTCCATCAACTGCTACCAGAACACTGCGATAGATGATATTTCAGGTGGTGAAAGAAAGCACAATACAGTTACATTTGTCCCCTGGTCCAATGTATGGAAGCAAATCTCTTTCAGGACTTCCCAGTCAGGATTTCACCCAAATCCAAAAGTTTGTTTAAATTTCCTGGAGACAACGGATCTCCTCTGGTTCTTCTGCTTGTACTCTCAGACTTCGCTAGAAATTAGGAATAAAGGATTTCTGTCTTGGCAGGTGCAAACTCAAAGTACACATATATTTCTTCACTCTGTTCAGCAGTATTCAATACATGAATCATAGAATCATTAAGGTTGGAAAAGAACTCTAAGATCATCGAGTCCAACTGTTACAGCACCACTGTGTTCACCACTAAACCATGTACCCAAGTGCCACATCCACAAGACTTTTAAACACTTCCAGGGATGGTGATTCCATCGCTTCCCAGGGTAGCCTGTTCCAGAGCCTGACCACCCTTTCAGTGGACAGATTTTTCCTAATATCTAATCTAAACTTCCTCTGGTGCAACTTGAGGACATGTCCTATACCTTGAACACAGTGTTACTTTAGCTGTCCCTGGTTTACATTTCCCCTTCGCTTCCACAGATTCTTACAGCTGTGCTTGTGGTTCCCAGGCAATAAATTACAGCTCTGCATTCAAGGGAGGAAGTTTCCCCTCATGGTACCTCCTACCCAGGAAACACCACTAGCTGATATTTCTAGCAATGGCTTCACATCAGACATCCCACATATAGCATGCCTCACTACAAAGGTATGTAACACAGGGCTTAGGGCTTAGGAAGGTCTAAGTTGAGACTTAAAAATGATGATTGTTTAGCTAGTCCTGCCTGATGACCTCAGGGCAGCAATTTTGCAAGCATTCAAAAGATGAAAAGGACATTTATAAATGTTTGATTCCTGTCTATCTCTGGAACGATCTGTCAAAGCCTACAGAGCTATCAGTTATATTTTTATTCCTTCATTCTGTGATGGCAATCGCATGAACAAATGGTTGATTCTTCATCGCAATTGTGTGTAATAGAAAAAGATACTGATATTAACTGAGGGCACTGATCTGTTATTTCACCTGGAGGAAACTGGTAAAAGTTCATCATGTGTCATTACCTATGGCAGTAGTCAATAGTCATTAAATAGTTTCTAATGACTATTGACAGAAGGAATACAAAGAGAAGACAAATTCAAACACAATAAGCTATTAATTTTTAAGGGCTGTGATATTATCAAGACCTTTAAGTGAGAGAAAAAAAATAGATCTAATTGCTAACTCCAAATACATAATACTTTATTTATTTGGAGGCTGAGGAGCTTTATATACACACTCAACACTAGAGACCAAAAAAAAAGGTAGTGAATTGCTGCAGGATGCACTGGCATAAGGCTAGCAGGTCTGTGTAATTCTGGTCTTTATGCATAAGCCTCAGGTCTTGGGCTATGCAGCTTGGATGCTGTCAGCTGTAAGAGCTCTTGTTCTATCATCCCAGGGCTGTATGTCCTTCTTCACCGGCCCCCAGCTTGTTCTGTCCCCTCTCTTGTCATTTTTCCTGAGCTGGAAGTGAGCTGCACTGTACTGCCATAACACAGAGCAACCCCTTCTAACCTGCAAGGGGCCTAACCTGCAAGGAATGAGGGAAGGGAAGAGATTGATCCTGATAATGCTGTGAATCAGGGAAGCAAGCCAAAGTTTAAAGCAACAGCTGTCATGGCTGACCTGCCAGCCCAGGGCAACCATCTGTGACTGACCAGCTGCCACATACCCTGAGAACATGAACACAAAAACATGCTTCCCTACTTTTGCTATACTGTCTCTTTCTCTTTTGTGTCTGTTTTGTCAAGTACGAGAAAATTACTTCTGTTCTCACAGAACTCAACTTGAAAAGTCAACAACACAACTTTTTTTCAGCTTTATTTTACAGCCTAGAAGACTGTCAGCCCCTTTGGGCCAAGGGGGCTTGTGTAAGCTTCAGTAGTTGGTGTTGCATTACTCCTCAGCCCACTTTCAGAATTCACTGTGACTTGATTTTGATTTTGCCTTTCTTGTGTTGTACTTTAAATGTTTCCAAAAGGGGACATGTGTTTTCTAGCATCTTCTGATGGAAAAAGTAAATTGAAAAATTTATACTCAAAGGCTGAGCCTTGTTGATTAATATTTCATAAAAACAAGATTTTGTAATTTTAGCTCCCTACATCCTGGGTTTTTTCTTTGAAATTAATTCCTAATTAGTTTCTAGAGTGTCAAGGAACAATCTGTTATGGAAAATGCAGCCTCAACTTGCAGAAACACGGAACTAGTTATATGAAAAATAAACCACAGCACTTACCTTAAACAACTTCAGCAGCAATTAACTCCCCTTTGCAGTTTGGCTTTCAGTAGATAAATGTCCTTTTGCCATTTCATTTTTCTTTTGCCTTGTCTGATGATGTCTGCTGACACGTCTCCATCAACAGGTAATTTTTGCACAGCTACTCAGGAAAGGAGAGTTTTTCTGCAAAGCTTATTGCATTAATACAAAGGAGATGCAAAACTGTAGTATGACGTGTCCAGGTAGAAAGGTATGAACTCAAGCACATAAAGAGAGATCCATAGAGGCTTACTGATAAAAGGCAGAGCAGAAATCTTTGATTTCTTACCTCTAAGCAATTAAGCAGTATGTTCCACTAGCCTCTATGTGTTCACCAGGACCACAGCAGTCTATTCTCCAGATTTCAGGTGCCTTCTGCGAAAACAGTCTCCAGCCCCTTGGGAAAAAGGTTAGCTCAGCACTCATACTTTCTTCTCTCTTTAACACTAGGGCAGAATTGTTCCTGAATGTTGGGACAAAGAGATGATGGTATTGCACGTTATTGCACAGAGACATCAGCCTCACATCATTTCTCCCTTAGGGATAAAAAAACGAGACTGGAGTGCAGGAGGAACTTCTGGCAGTATCTTTCCTGACAGAAATGGGATCCTTGTTTTGTTCTTCATGTATGTGCCCTACAGTCACAGGAGGAATTCTTGGTAGAAACCTTAGGCAAATGCTCAGAATTTCTCTTTCCAGTATCAGAAAACGCAGTAATTCCCTTTGGTGAGTCAGTTTATCTGGAGTTTTAGGTGAATAATTTGAGTAACTATAGCAGCTGTGTGGTTGCTCTTCCCTTTTCGGCTAATATTAAGTAGCAACAAGCAACAAGCCCTGCAGAGAAGGGTTTGCTCAAGCTCAATAGCACATCACTTTATTTCATGGCTTTTCTTTTTCTTTCCCCTCTTTTTTTTTTTTTCCCCCCCCCCAATAAGTAGAGATAGTGTATAAAATGTGTGAGGGACTGATATCAGTCTAAGCTGTGGATTAATATATCTACACTACTGAAAGTATTCATGAAAAATTCTTTTAAATCTTTTGCTAACAGGTGTATAGTTAGTGCTTGTGTGTTCCCCTGCAGAAAACATGCTATGCTAACAAAAGAAAATCAAAGGGGTTTGCCAATTGTCTTGCTCCTCTCCAAATGGTGCCAGACTGTCTCCTGCTGCTGGTCTCGGGGGGCCATACCCACAAGACAGTGCTGTGGCACACAGGTAGGGTGGCAGCTGAAAACAGACAGATGCTGGCAAACACGAGGATCATCCCCCACCCTCAGAGGTGCTGCCCTGTACAGTCCCATCCTCATTTGTCCTCCATTAAGCTATTTCTCAATCAAAAGGCAGTAGGTGTGTAAGAAGTTAAAGGCCTGCAGTATTATTAATGTGGAAAAGCCCATGACACATTCAAAGGAATTTCTCTTGGAAATGTTTTATGGCTAGCAGAGAGCAGAGACTGGATTCCCTGGAAATTAAGCCTTCTTGTAGTACTGTTGGTGCAGCCTTCATGCTTTGCAATCATGGTTAAATGGAAATTGAGATCCAGACACTCAGGATCCATTTCTGAAACTTGTATTTGGTTCTAGTATCATTGCAGAACTTTGCTTTTTCCAATTTTTTTATACTACTTGTGGCAAACTGATAAAATAGCTATAAAATGACAATATTTAAGTATATATATATATTTAAGTATATATATATATTTAAATATATATATATATTTGCAAGATAGGAGACCAAAACCATCTAATATGGTTTTATGGTCAAGAGCTCTTCTGAACTAAAGTTGCCCAAGTAGGGCATCTCTCATACTGACACCTACAACAGGTGTACTGACAGGACCTCACCTGGATTTTGGTCCAGGTAGATTTGACTGATCCTGACTATTTTTTTATCGTAGAAGGATTAAGGAATTATTTGATAATAATTTTTATGACCAGGACAAAACTTACAGTGTATTAATCACATTATTAATTAAGCTATTGACACAACTTTTAAATTAATTTGGTATTAATTACTTATGTTTCTTCTTTTTCCTGTTCATTTCAAATAAGCTATTTCTAGAGGACCATGGTGACTCATAAAGATCCTGCTTTGGTTTATTCTAATTTTCATATTTTCATAATCCTGTGTGTACTCTTTGATAAACCTTAGCCAAGATAGTTTGCACTCTGTACCCCAGATAGATTTCCTTCCTAGTCAGACTGCTTTTCAAACTCTAATGTTTATTCATTTGAAAAGAAACTGAATTAAAATAAAATAATAAATAAAAAGAATTATTTTGATAAAGCCTTAATAGAAAGCTAAGACAATGTAAAACAAATGAGAGCTGTTAGAAATTAATTATTAGCATAGCAAGCTGAAAAGTTACTCAGCTAGTATGTGGGGGATATGATTTCAAATACCTGCGTATTTCATTTTCCCAGTGACTGCTCATGGTAAAGCAGTAATAGAAATGGCACTAGGGGTTGATTAATAAGACATCTGAGAGGGTAAGAGCTCACATTCAACTCCCTGTTTTTAAAATATAAATTGCCTTTTCTTTTTGTTCCACACCTTGAATAAAACAAATTCTTTAAGAAAACACATTGCCTGTAAGTTAGAATTGTTTTTCATATAAGTAGCCTACAGCTCTATCTTTCCTAAAATCTATCTGTGAGTATTTGCATCCTTTATTGTACATGTTTTTAACATTTATGACAATATTTTGGCCCAGTATCCGTGCTGTTTACACGTATGTAGATGGGCCATAACCAGTTTGTTTTCTCCAGTAGTTTTGATAGAAACTTAAGAATTTTAAAGTTCTGTGAAAAGTGAGGATAGGAGACAGTGTATTATATTTAGAGTAACTGCATTGTAAGCAATTGTTGAAAATCTGAAAATTCAGCATATCATCAAGGTAGAACATGTAAGAAAAAATACAGCCATAATCATCTAGATAGCAAAATCAATGTGTTCTGACAAGAGGAATGCCTCATGGCACTATGTTTGTTAGAAATACCAGCTAAAGCCATTTGCATACCTTCTGAATACAAGAGATCCAATTGTTGTAAAGTGGTAAGAGAGATATGCCTGGAAATATACTTAGCATTCTTTACAGGATTTAATCAAGATATAATTATTCAACAGAGAAGGTTTCTTCATAAATACTGCATAATACTCACATACAAATATTGATATTTTCTCAAATATCATGTTCTATGTATATTATCTTCAAGGCCTTCAGAAGCTACTGTTATTCCAAAACACACCATTTCTCTTTGTGGGAATACATGAATAGGATTTTCTTCTTCTTGCCTGAAAGTCATGATTGTAGCATTGCTAATTTCAGGAAACTGTGAATACACTTCATGCGCTAAAATTGGATATGTGTTTATGTAAGTGTTTGGCATGTACAAATAACCAAGACATAGTATTTTATCACAGGCTTCACTGGAAATTGCTAACTATCCGAGGACACTGTCAAACTGAACTTATATCCATTTCTGTAATTTTCTTCTGATAGAAATTCAGGCCTGTATTGCTCTGCCAACAATTTCTAAAAGCACATAACTTGTAGAAGTAGCTCATAGCTGTAGAAGAACACAAGAACCCTAGGGAAGACATGGATATGTATTGAAATGAGATGAACATGTTCCTGCACATATACTATTTATTAGACACCTGTATAGCAAACAATTTAATTGATCTGTTCAGAAAAAATATTTACAGAGTGTGGGAGTGAGCTGGGACACTCAGCTCTCAGGCTCAGGCGCAAGGCTTCATTTAAATTTTATTTAATACAGAGGCATTCTTTTGGAGCTTCATAAATAACCTCTATTAAACATATTCTTTCCCTCTTTTTTTAATTAATACAGTTCTGAGGCTGACTTCTGTGCCTGAAGTTTTTGCTCTAGAATTCATGGCTCCCATATTCCCCTGTGCTGGGATTATGCTGTTTCACTGTGCAGCCATGATGAGCAGAACTATTAATAGCTCTCTCCCTTGTGCTGCACTTACTGGGCAGCTTGTGAACAGCCAGAAGAAGTGCAGCAACTCAGCACTACATGTCCTTCTGTTACAGCCTTTTACCATTTCTCTGTTAGTCAACATACTTGATTACACAGTGCATTTACTGTGCTCTTCTGCATACCTAGTGGGGCCTTGTAAGAAGAGGCATGCCACTCTGAAGAACACCTGTGGGAATTCAAAGCCCCAGTCCCACATACCTACCTGTAGCAAAATGCTTATTTTACAAAAGAATTATTTACTTTTTCTTGCCTGCAGCTGGGGCTGTTTCCAAGTACGGTCAGAACTGGCAGTAAGCTCCCAGGAGCAGCTAAACACCCAGGACCTTGTTCTTCCTGCAGTTCAGGCACCCTGCAAAGCCAGAGCCATCCCTGCTTTACTCAGGTAAGGGACAGAAGCAGAGATGGGGAATAAAACTGCAGCCTTCCTCTAGTGCTTCCCAGCAGCAATCACAACCTGTCTCAGACCGTCATGTTGACAGGCGACACAGAAGGCTCATCTGCTCTGGAGTTCCCTGGAACCTTACTGTCCAGAGCAGCCTTGGCCTGCTGCCATACAACCCCTCAGCTTTGGTCATTCTGCCCAGCCCATCCTCTTTCTCCTCATGTGATGGCTGATTCTGTCCTGCAGCTAGAATCCCACGTTGCCTACCTGCCTAAAAACACCTGAGCTGTATCTGCTGCTGACCTGGGTCTCTCTGCATCTTCCCTTTTTGTTGTGCCAGCTCTGGCTTTGCAGGCCAGTGTACACCCATTTGTCTCAAGACAAAGCATCATGTCCCACATACACTGAGAGCTGAAACATAAGTTTTCAGTCTTTCTTCAAGTGAGTCTCAGCATGCAGCCTGCTGGTTCTCTAGCAGGAATAATAGTGCCAGAAAAGAGAGTTTACAAATCATTTTTTGACGTGTTCAAAGTCCTACACTATCCACGAAGACACTGGCAGAAATTGTTAATGCCAGGTCTCAACGCAGGCAGTAAATGATTCTGTGTTTTTGACTTACAAATGTGAGAAATGAGGCACCAGTGAATCGAACCAAACCAGACACCTTTTATAACTTATTTTGAATTAATATCCTTCTCTCCTTCCCCTCCTACTCATGTTAGGCTCTTACTGCTGTTCATTTACAATGTTCAGCATATAATAAATGTGAGTAGCTTCAGAAAAAGAGCTGATGCTGCTCACTGAAAGAAGACTGTTCTTAACTTTGGGGAGAGAAAGGGATTTTGTGTGCGGGACTGTGTGGGAAAATTCAGGGGTGGTTTCAAGACTTCTAATATTTTTTTTCCTGTTCTTATTCAAAGCTTTTCTATTCACCAGGGAAATATTCAATTAGGAAACTCCTATGGAGCAGAGGGGGAACCCGGCAGGTGAGGAGTCAAAATCTCTGCAATCAGCACTGATAAAGAGCTGTTATTTTGACAAACAGGATAAAAATAAAAAGCATAAAAGGCTGCAGCAGGAGGCCTGAAACAGACGCTGAGCACTCTCCTTAGTGAGGATGTGTTTGCCATGGTAAGTCATGCATGATGGTTGGAGGTGATATTCTCTTCTTTGTTACTGTTTTTTTCTTATTAGCAATTACTGTAGTTTGAAATGTGTTAATGCTCTGTGAATGAAATGCTTTCAAGAATTTGAGTGCAGCATTTCGATTCACTTCACAGGCCTTCTGTGTTGGAAGAGTGACAAAGGGCTCTGCTTGTGTTTCAATGTCTGCTCAGGTCTAAAAGAGCGTACAAACCAGATAGGGAAGGTGTAGGCTCAGTTCAGCACACACTGAAGGATGTTTCATGGGCCTGATCTTTCTTTATCTGATGCATCAGGGGTCTACAGGACATCATACCTGACATTTGACTCTCTACTGTATTTCAGAGCACGCAGGATGGGCAAACAGGCTGCCCAGAGCTGTTTTCTGTGGCTCACTGAAGCATGGTGACTGGGGAAGCACACTTCTGGAGTGTTATAAGGCCACACTTGGCAGGAGCATCACTTTGCAGCATTGGCCCTGCAACATGTAAACCTAGAAGCATCTGCCAAAGAAGAGGAATTTTACAAGCCCTAGGAGTTTTTATAAACCAACTCAAACTAACACTGTATACACACAGAGAGCAACGGAGAAAAGCCAGGAAGGTGGAGGTGGTGAGGTACATCTGAGACATTCGCAGCTATTAGCATACTGAAGTAAATTGGATTAATTTCTCAGCCAGAAGTTCTCAAAAGTTGAGTCTGGATAATTAACCAAAATGCAGATCCACCTTTATCCAGTTTTTTTAGGAAGGCCATATACTTCTAATGGTTAGGACATCAGAGTATCCTATAACTGCATTTCTTACTTCACTTGTGCTGTGATGTCTGATAAACCTATTCAGCTCTCATCATTGAGGTTTTTTATCTGTAAAGCAGGATTAAAATACTTGCTACCATCCCCTGAAGCACATGATGGATGTATGCACCTCAGGATGGAGACAATGATGAATTGTCTTTGTGAGCCAATTTAGAACTCAAACAGCTTCATGTGGACTTACTATGCTCAGTAACATCAGAGTAATATCAATACAAGCGAAGACTGTCCTAATCTGCAGAATCAAATTGTTTGGAAAACACTGGATTTTTCCAGTCAATGTGAATGTCTTTTAAAACTTCCCACATACATTTTAATCCTAAAGAAGTTAGTCACATGTTGATACTAGTCTACTTAGCAGACTGTAATACAATATTCATTACGAAGTGATCAAAACCAGTCATACAGATATAATCTACTGTGGAGACAAAAGCCCTGGAAAACAGTAAGAGATTAGCAGCTCTGCTATATATGGAGTATGACGATGATAAAAGCCAGCTAATTATTGCAGTTATGCCTCAATAATTTATAAAGTTGGCCATTTCCCTAAAAGATCTATAGATCTCTTTTGACTCCTCAAGGGAAGAACAGACGCATCAGAAATAAGAGTCTAGATTCTCCACAAAGGGATTCAAATGCATGTTTAATGCAGACCTCCAGTCCTTTGAGAGAGTAACTGAAAATTTAGATGGCTGTTTGAATGAGCATCCTGAATTTTAGGATATGTCTCTGGCTTCCAAAAAGCTGACTATGAACACAGAATCTTTTGTGTCTCAAAATAGTTTTCTCTAATCCACTAATAAGGCATAGACAAAAATGATAATAACACCATATCATACAAATGTGGCCTGAAATTTTCAGATCTGTTTAGTGTTTAAATATCCAGATATTTAAGCCTGACCTTTCAGGAGGTCCTTTTTTCCTGAAAATGTCTATCCTTATTATTCTTCACATAAAAGTATAACTTGTTTTTTTTGTTTGTTTGTTTGTTTTTTAACTAAAGGAAATCACAAACTATTTTGAAGGGTAATGCAAAGGTAAGCCAATCTACAACATCTCTAGATTTAATATGATTACACAATTTCATTTTGTACTAATCAGTCATCTTTGCTATCTTGGAAAGCAGGCAAGAAGCAGTTACCTGCCTCAGCTTTTAGGAGAATATTGAAACAATTAAAATCATATACCAGTGTAATATGTGTGCAGACATTCAGGTGAAAGCAGTATGGGACATTAAAGTGTTATAAAACCCGAAGAGGCAAAGGCATGAGATTTCAACAATGTTTATCAGCGAGTTGCTTCCAGGCTACACCTGGTGCTAGATTAGGCTTTTTTTGTCTTGTGCCACTTGTGTGCAGTGGGCTGATGACCGTATGTGCGTGTGATACTCCAAAGAGACATCAGGGATGCAAAAAATGAGCATTTATATAATTTTCTACATGCAGTTAAGGCCCCTTGCAATGGTATGTGGTTTGTCATGGGACTTCTCCCCTCCTCCCCATCACTGCACTTCAGCATGATAAGGAAAGGCCACTCTGGCCAGTTTACACTTCTCTTCACCCTAGAGGCATCATAGGTTTAGACTGGAAAAGATGTTCAAGATCACTGAGGCCAGCTGTTAATCCAGCACTCCCAAATCCACCACTAAACCACATGCCCCAGTGCTATGTCTATTTGTCTGACCCCACGCCTGTTACAATTCTTGACAATCCTTACAGTGAAGAAATTTCTCCTGATATCCAGTCTAAACCTCATCATTACAGCAAGTTCACCACTGGAAAGGAATTTATTACCTTTGGATGAAGACACTTTCTTCAAAGTCATGAAGTTTTCACTGAGTTCATTGACAAAATTCCACCAATTTGAACCCAAGAAATTGTGGAACACTATTTATAGACCAGTTTAAAATTGCCCTTTTTCAGCTAGAAGTTTCCTTAGGAAATGGTGTTGTGGTTTAGGAACGGTACTACCCAATTTAATGTTCCCACTGAAATTCCAAACCATGCTGCCTCTTCCTTGTTCTCCCCCTCCCCTTCTCTCCCACCTGCAGTGGGATGGAAAGAGAAATGGAGGCACGAAAGGTGAAGATCTCAAGTTGAGGTAAGAACAATTTACTGGAAACAGCAATGAGATAGTAGAAGAGTAACAGCAACAATACTAATAATAGAATGTACAGGAAAAGAAATGTTAATGTTCACTGTGTAAACCCTCAAAAATAGACAATACCTGACTGCAGCAGCGCTACCTTGACTGGAAGGAACCTGTTCTCCTCAGAAGGGAGTCCCTTTCTCCAGCCCCCAGCAATGATATGAGGTGGTACAGAATAAATTCCAGGTCCTAGCCATGCCTCTTCCTGGCTATTGCAAAGATTAACCCTGTCCTGGCCAGAATCAGGGCAGATGGACATCTTTCTATACTCTCATGGAAGCCTCCTCTTCCTTTCCCACAGCAGGGAGTAAAAAATAAACTTCCTCTTTCAGTTGTCACGTCTAAGGTGTTACAAGAAAGAATACCTTTTCATCCTCTATGCTAAGAATACTATATTAACATAGGAGAAAATAAGAATTTTAGTTGTAAGTCTATTTTCCTGCTAAGTCTAAGGGTATGTACATTATTTGTTGCTCAAAGAATTCAAGTGACAAAAAAAATTGTCATGATGGCTATGAGGAAAAGTATAAACTAATAAAATATGTGTGATGGGTGCAAGAATTTATGCTATCAAACAGAATATACACATGAAGCCAAACAGATTGAAAAATCAGAATTCTTAGCAAATGCAGCAATATATCCTGCTAGCAAAAGAACTCACTAAGAAAAGGACTTCAGGTTATGGAAATCACCCTGAGGTGAAATGAACATCCACAGATTTCCCTTTTTTCACCTCTGCTTTGATAATTTATTCCCATACAGTCTCTAGCACATTGTGCCCAGTCATCCATACAAGCAAACATAAAGCAAATAAAAACCTATAATAAATTAATCACGCCATTTCTCCTGTCTGCGAGGAAGTAGAAAGGGGAGTAGCTGTTATCTCTATTTCAAAACACTTGGGTGACAGCCACATAAGTATTTTAAAGTAAATAAGTGAAGTGTAGCTTCATTAAAGGAATGAAACTGTATTGAAATGCATGGGTGTGGTCCAGAACTTTCACTGCACACTAGGCCGAGTTTTATTCAAAGTTTGCTATAAGGAGCTTTTGCTGCAGCTAGCACAGGCTTACACATTACTTCTTTTCTGTCACAGTTAGCTGCCTCCTTTCTACCAAACACCATTAATAGCATTGATGTGCCACCAGTAAAAGAGGGTAAGTTGCTGGTCCCTAAGGATGCCTTTCCATCCCATACCCTGAAAACCAGCCTAGAGAAACAGAAAATGCAATTAGCACAAGCACAAAATAAAGTAACTTAAGTTTTTAGCATTATCACACTGAAAAAAAACCAAAAACAAAACAGCGAAAACCAAACCACCACCAGTGAGAAAGGCAATTATAAAGGACCCCAAACAGTATTTGTCCCAGATATTCAACTGAGCAAATTTTTCAATGCAGCACTAATGAGAGGACCCTTACGGTCAGGATTGTACCTTCAGCTGGTTCTCAGGCATACAAAATCTGGCTGTTTTATGACTGCAGCCTGCTTAGCCCCTGCAGAGGGAGCAGGAACACCTCATTATCAGAGATGGGAGATTTGCAAGAGGGAATCTTGGAGGGGATACACCCAATTAGACAAGACTCTTCTCTCCCTCTATCATCAGAAAGTGAGAATGGACTCAAGGATATCTACCACAGGCAAAGTGTTCTGAATGGAAACAGTCTAATGTGTATTTTATTGTAGTATTTTCTTCAGGAAATGCACGTGAAAGCCATTGTTGGCAGCCAGTCCTGCCTGTGCAGCCATTGCATAATCAAGGCCAGAAGCCCTAAGGGCCTGACGGTCAGTGACTTTCACAAAATCCCACTGTTTCACTACAGTTTAGAGAGGATTTTTGTTACTTTTGCTCTGATTACTTTCCTAAGGAAAATCCCCTATAATTTACCCATTGTTCATTATCTTGCTGTTTGCTTTTTTTTCTAAACTTGGTTTAGAAAGTAGATATTATTTTAAATAATTCAATTACTCCTATTTCTGTGCAGTTTGCCTTAAGCTCCCTGTTTTTATGCCCACAGCTATGCTCAGGGCAAGAGGAAAATTTTAATTATTTGGACAGTTTTGCTCTTTAATTATAGAAGATCTTTGGCTAGAATGACATTTTCAAGCAATGAGGAGAGGCTTGTTAAAGAAAGATAACAAAAACCCCCGTAAAAACCAAAAGCCTGAAATCTTTATGTTTTCCTTGTTCTGATATAATGCTACCTATTATGATAGTGTTGAAGGATGTTTAAAGCCTGGGGGGGTGTGAGGGAGAATAGATAACATGCTGTATTGGAGAGTGTGAGAAGTACAGCTCCCGTCAATACTGATCTTTCAATTCTCTGAGCTCAATGCTAGGATATCCTAAGAACTGTTATCAGTTTGTTTAATGTCCTTGAAGGTTTGGCTAAATTCTTAAAAAATAGAATCACAGAGATCTGTGGAAATGGGATGGTGACTAACATTTTACATAGCAGCTCTGTTCTCTTGTTTCTCATTCAAGGGTGCTTGCACTTCCCAGGAAAGTTCCCTGCTGACTTTCACTCTCCATCTATCTAGCTAGCGTTTGGGCATCTTCCTTTCTTCTTCCTCTTCACTCTCTTCAGTTTAACTCCCAGTGGCCTGCCATTGTCCATTCTGCTCCACCTTTGCAGTGCCCTGCCTACTGTAACTTCCTTCATACTGGGTCCAGTCCGGGTCCTTTGCTCTTTCTCACAGTGTGTTTTGCAGGATGACAGCACTGTGCCCTAGAAAATGGTTCATTCCTTTTTGAATACAGATGTAGGAAGTGCTCCCAGCCTAACCTTAGCACTTCCAGCATCACATCATCATCCTACTTCTTAAGCTGAAGAAGGAATCTCGTCCTACGAAACAATGAATTCTTTCATCAACTTCAGAATGAGTCAGCTCTACTGGAAACACTCCCTCCAGATTGCAGCCTGCAGCAGCAACTCCCCCCAGATTAACTGTGTGCTGCTGGGAATGTGACAGCGGCTTCTGGCACTTGGGAAGTTTTTCAGGCACAAGTAGTATCACGCTGACACACACAGGTGTGATGTGGAAGCTTCCAAGCCACAACAGCTTTGGCACCAACCCTGATGCCAGTTTTCAAGACATTGTGGGCACTAGTTGCCAGAAAAGGACCAAGAGGCATGGAGCACATATCTCTGAAAAGATAATACAGTGAGGAATTCTGACATGAAAGAATCATTAAGCCCAATCACCACAGAAATAGGAGTATATTCTGCCACAAAACATGTTCACATTAAGGAAACAAATATTTCACTCACTGGATTAAGTAGATTGCAACTGAATATTGCTAGATTCTAACATCTGTAAAGTGTTTAACATTCTCGAAGTGCTTATGCATGAGAAAGTCTGCATTGCAACACATAGTCACAGCTCTGAGGACAATGTTGAAGTGGCTGCACAGCTTTGGAGTTACTACCTCCATGAGCTCAGTAATTTCTTACTGTGTACCATTTTGTGCACATTTGTGAGAACCGGGCCTGTTACTGAGTCCAGCAGCTCACTGCATTCACTACAGCTGCTATGAGCATTGTACTGCTGCACCCACTGCTGAGATGTTCCTGAGAGGCATGTGCCTACCTTTATAGTCTGGACAGGATGGTGTTAATTACATCTGCTGCCTAGGAGATGCACTCAACCCATGCTGCCCCTTGGGGTTTTGCTTACAATCTCTTTGTGTTTGGTATTCCTCAAATTATAATCTCCATCTTGAAATCAAAGACTGTTATCAGTTCAGAGAGAGTCTCTGTAACTTCCCTTTCTGCACGGATATATCCTTTTTTCATCAAGAAACTTTTCCTCCCAGAACTTGCACACTTACCCTCCTAATCACTTGTTGACATTGTTGTCTATACCCAGGGACTGTACTGATGTCCAAATACATCATTTTTCTGACATTAAGCATGGATGGAATTTTGCCCAATTACATGTAATGAATCCTTTACTGCTCTTTCTGCCACGGCGTATGCTACCAGATAATTATATTAAACGTAGGCAATCACCCAGCAAGTAGAATAGAGGCAGCAGTTCTCCAGAGGCTGCCTTCAGAGTCTTCTGCTGGCTGTTAAATTCCAAGGGTAAATAATAATTAACTGAAAGTATTTAATGCAATAAAATTTTTGCATATGGTACTGTTCCATATCTGCATAAGCACCCTGCAATGGGTCTTGCATTCTTCTCTTGGCACAGTGATCGATACATAGTCCAGAGATCAAATCGTCTACTTTTTCTTCTAGTTTAATGCTCAAATTTTAAAGGAAAATATTTTAAAAATTTCTTCTGCATTATTAATAAGTTAACACAGAAATAAGTGAATTTAGCTGAAACCAAAGCTGATATCTTACATAAAACTATAAATATAGTCAAACAGGTTGTCTTCTCACCCCAAACTAAGCTCAGGAATTTAGTTCTTATCCTTAATGGTAGATCAGGTCTTTCCACTAGTTTTTCAACTGAGATTTTGTTGTTTTTAAATCCAAGATAATCTTCTAACCAGAGACTAAGAAAAAGCATAGGGAATGAGATAAAGTGAGGCAACTGACCCAAGACTTAAGATAAAAGAAATTTGATAACTACTTTTCTCCTTTGTTGTACCCCTCATCATCAGGTGGAGAAAAGATAGTAAGAGATGTGTGCAAGGCAAGAAGAAAAGTAACAGGATAGTTTTTTTTCACTCCTACAGCCAAATCAGTACTTGCTGGTACAGCTCCTTGGGTATTACAACTCGATCAACTTCTCTGTTGCTTATTTAGTCAGCTTTTGCCAAACTGCTGTGCTGTTTTCCCTTGTTGCTGTTCTCCATGAAATCCTCACACTTTCCTTTCTTGCAGAGCTGATTTTGGAAAATCATGACTCAGCCAAAATGCTTTAGAGAATTAAAAATTAAAGACCTTGGAGTATTTTGACTAAGCCAAATAGGGTGTTATGGAGGACCCTTTAAATAGAAGTCCTGCCCCCAGCATAGCATACCCCATCTTCCCTCCCCCCCCCACCTTCCCTGCCCATTTTACTGTCATTCACAGAACTGAAAACTTACACAGGTTGTTAAGAAAGACATTAAACATTGTTGGCCTCAGTATTTGTCCCTGAGGGATGTCACTTGTAACAGGGCACCAGCTGAATTTTGTGACACTAATGAACGTGCTTTGAGCCTGATGGTTCAGCCAGTTTTCCGTCCACCCATTGTCTACTTCTTCAGGTACTTGGACTACAGGGACACTATGAAAGACCATGGTCATTGTAAAGTCAAGGTATACACTATCTATGCAGTACTTCTATACTGCTCCTGGGCAGTCTGCCCCTGTTTCCACCTTCTGTGTAAAATTTGCATAACAGTTCAGCAAGGTGTTCCCTATTTCAAACCCAATAGCTTCTTGTGGAGAAAAGATGAGGTAACATCATACCAAAGAGATTAAATTAGTCTCAGAAAGCATAACAGAAGCCCTCATACATTTCTCATGGAGCTTCAGGTACTACAGTTTCATTTATAACACTGAAGGGAAGACAGTGTCTCTTGAACTACTGGAAGAGTAGTGAGACTTGAATTTCAACACTTGGTATGGACGCCTTGTTGCAGATTTTGTGTATCATATGAGTTTATATATCATATCTAGCTCTGGGTGTTAATCTACTTTTAGGGAGTATGAATTCCTCTTAAAATATTCTTTCAACTTTCTCTGCTTTGCTTCAGGGTCTTTGAATCAGCCCCACTTGTTTGGTGCATGACAAGTCTGCTGGCTAGACCTTCACCTGGCTTGTGGAGACCCAGAGCAAGTAGGGGCAGAGATCGTGCACCAGAAGCCACACAGTGGGGAAGCACAAGGCACCAAGTGGAACAGTGAGTCTCCTGCTTAAATATCAAGACACAGCATGTTTTGCTTATAAGCTCACTTATGGAGACTACTGCTCTAACACTGAACTTAGACTTTTATCTCATACATAGTCCTAGCAAAGAGAAAGCCCAAGAACTGGAGCTAGGGCTATAGCAGTAGGCTTCAAGTGTTTGGAGAGAGTCAATATCCAAATGGAAGGGGTGGTGAAAGGTATAAAAAGGATCCCAGAAGCAGACTGTGATAGATGAAGGCCAAGACCTAGCTGTTTACTAAGAAAGTTCATGTAAGATCTGGAATTATTCCTGTGGAATATTTCAGGAGAACCCAGAACACCAAAACAAGAGTACTTTGTTGGCAGCTTAAGATGTGATCAAAATGTAGGAGAGAGTTTTCTGTTAGAAGCTAATGAACTTGGACTGTAAAACACACACAGGAAAGATAGGCACAATGAAAAGTGAAAAAGAACAATTCACTTCTTAGAGCTTTTATGTGGTATTGTTCCTTGTGGGCAGCCATGAAGGGTATGCACCTGAACCTGCATGTCAAGGTGAGTCACAAGAATGCAAAGACAGTTTTCCTACTGCCTTTTACAAGCAGACAGTGTATGGAGGTAGAGCTTCCTTACAGAAGTGTGACTCATTTTTACAGAGAAGAGAAAGGCTGACAAGCTCATGAAAGACATGAGCTTACAGAGGTTAATGAGCTTAAATCAGTGTTGCCACTGAGATCCTCTTTTGATTTTCTTTTGGCTTTCCCAGTGCTCTCTAGTTCTGTAGAGGCCATGGAAGACCAATCTCTCTTTGAGGGATATAAAAGTATAAACAAGGTCAAGTGCAGAGAAGTGCAATGTATTTATTTGTTATTCCCTGAAATACAGATGGGAATGAATTCTGTTTCACCTCAAACATTTCAGCAGTGCTATTTTAAAACACAAAAACCATTCAGTCATATCCAGAGAGACTTAAGAAAGATCATGACTTGCATTAAGGAGTTAATAAACCATAATAATAACTATAGGGTCAGAATTGTGTACCTCAATTTTAGACTCCACGTTTACCATCATCAAGAAGTAAAACTGCATATTAGAAAACATTAATCTGTTCATTTAATTTATTAAGGAGCCAGTGGTCCTTATGTCTTCTCCTGACACCCTGTTAAATTTCGCCCATTAATATGATTACTTTACATATGTAACCAGGTAGCCCTGTAATACAGTATTGCCAGTACTTTGTAATGAGTTTACAGGGACTCCGGGTTGAGGCTTGTCATGCCTGTCTTGTTGGAAGGTTTCTTGACCTGCCTGTAGCTTCGTTTTGCTTGCTTTAGCCCTGACAACAATTTTCCTCATTGACCAGGTGTTTATGCTTAATTTATTTTACCTTTGTTTTTCTTCCTCTGTTACAACCATAGTTTTATATAGAGAGCAATAACAAGCAGTTACTTTATGCAGAATGAGATATTTACGACTCTGCAGTGAAATTCCCTTGCTCAGTTTACATCCTTTCCAAGTGATTGTTTCATAATGCATGGATCTTTGGTATTCTTGGTTAACAGCAACATCTGGTATCAAGGCATTTTAAAAGCCTTGTTTTTCTGAGCATGAAATCTCTATCACAAGCATGTTGAGAAGGAAGGGATTTTTTTATTGTTGAAATAAGCAAATTTTAATTATAATCATAATCATATATTCAGGCTATAACATGAAGCAAAGGACCCCATTCAGAATCCTGAATGTTTGTACAGAGGCTCTATTAAATGTCCTAGAGAACATTTACATGAGAGCATGGTTTTCTGTTAAATTAATATTGACCATGTTCGCAGTCGAGAATTAAGTGGATAATTCTTTCCCATGCTTGTACCACTCCCATCTATACAAAGCAATTTGATAATCGTATTCTAAGAATGAAAGCAAATGATACACACATGCAGTACAGGATCAAATCAAGGTTCAGCTATGGGAACTTCATCATTATCTTTCCCAATCTGTAGTGTTTCAAATGAGAGGTGTGTGTGGAAGTGCATTCTGCTCATCATCAATGAAATTTGATTTTACAATCACTACACTTGTAAAGGTTCAGTTCATAGGGTCGATACAAGAACTCTCTGTCTCCTCAGCTTCGTTCATACTCTAAAGCATTTTGTAGGACTACATTTCAGGAGATCGCGTCTGCTGGATCCAAGGTGTCTGCATGCTGACATAGACACAAACTGTAAGAATGGATAGCTTACACCAGGGCTAGAATCTCAAAATTATCAGTGTCAGAAGGTACCTCAAAGGTATAACATCTAAGATCAAACACTGATTTTGCATGTCCTATTTGAGGACTGAAAAGTGCTCACTGATTCTAACCTTGCAGCACCACAGAATATCTTACTTTGCTGTAGTTTAGGAGAACATGCTAATATTCAGCAGCCATGTGCCATTTGTATCTTTTTAAGTTACTATATGTTCTTCTGTGAACAGAAACATTGATTCAAACTGATCGAGAAATGAAGATTTCCTTTTTTTTTTTTTGGACCCAGCCTCACTTCTTTCAAGTATCAGTGGTTCTGTATTCCTTTACTGTGCTACCTGCCCTTCTTTTCAGTGTGGCTGTATTAGAAAAGAAAGAGTGTGCAGTGAAATATAGACAGTATAGAATACTAACTTTTGAACTAAACTCATAAACGTAACCATTTCTATAAGACAAGTGGAAAAATTACTTACTTTCATTGGTTCCATGCTATAATTTCATCAACAATGAAGTAACTACAAGAGAGGGAAGTACCTATGTACGTGTGTACGTAGAGACAATAAGGAACATTAAAAGTGGTTTAATGTTCTGTAAATAAACAATGAAAATTATGAAAAGATACGTAAGATGTTACTACTATGCTTTTGCAGCAACAAATGAAAGTAATGGTTGGACTTGATGATCTTAGAGGTCTTTTCCAACCTAAACAATTCTATGATTCTATGGAAGGCTGTCCCATGGCAAACAAGGGCAGCACACAGGATGCTGCAAAAGAACTGCTTTTTAATGTTAGAGCCATCACCAGGAACTGTAATTTCAATAAGAATGAAGTGGGAGACAATGTCACAGAGTAAAACTAAGCACATTTCACCCTTTACTGCCATAATCAAAATTCAGATTAAAAAAAGTTTATACTGACAACACCTCCACTGTAAGCATGGACAGAAGTATATTATTCCTGCAAGACTTAAAAGAAAAAAATAAAAATCTCTGGTTGCAATACTGGGAACAAAAGCTTCTCTGTGTCAGGACATGTTGTATTGACATCAGCTACTGTCATAAGGTAATGGGTCTTGTTGCACGTAAGATTAGATGCTTACCACAATATGTAGCACATTAAATCTATAATGAGGCCTTCTTATGTTGTTTGGGTTTTGAAAAAGACCTTTTAAATTTTGTGTGTGTATTTCCATGCATCATAGACCATAAATCACTCAAACAAAATCAACTCACCAGGGATTTACATGTGTAGTGAACAGACGCTTTTCTTTGTTCTTATATATCACCAAGTTAGAAGATGAAGTGAGAACTTTTTAATATATGGAACAGTACAATTTTATACTTCTGCAGGGTTCTTGAAATTATGTTTTTCTAAAGTCATGGGACCAAAAAAACTAAAAATTGGAGAGAGGAATGGGATTATGATTTAGAAAAGGAACAGATATTCAAAACCAAAAAATGTTTGTCAAGGAAACATGTCTGTAATTTGTAAAGGCTTTAAAGCTAAAATTCTGTTATGCTCATTTTGAGAACGCAGTGGGAAGAGGCAGTGTTATCTCAAAATAGAGTCCCAAATACATTAAGACACATAATTGTAATTTTTTCATGAAGATTTACAGTAACATTAGCTGTGCTTCTGCAGACCCTCCTTTTACTGGGACTGTTAAATTTTATGTTTAGTTTACCATGAAACAAAACTGACATGGTCAGAAATCACTTAAATTAATGAAATTACATAGAGCACTGTCTTCTAGGTCGCAAGCAAAACCAGGCTACAGGCTTGGGAAATACAGTGTGCTACATCAAGATTTCCATTTTATTTCTCCACGAGAGAAATTGCTTCTTGGCTAAGTGCTGTTTGTTTTCATGTTTAAGTGGATCAGTATAAAGAAACAAAATTAGTCACATCTCTGAGGCAGTGGAATCAATGCAGAACACAGCACAGGCCAAGGAAATAGAGGGTTAAATGCTGTCTTTCAGAGGTTCAGGTTTAAATCTGTCAGAGGCTAGTGCCTAAAGAAGTTGTCACAGCCATTGTGTCCTGCAGCTCCTTCGCTATGTTCCCACGTGCCAGGGCCGGCATTCATGCAGCCACACTGCAATCTTCTTCAGGAACCACTGCTCATCTTGAATAAGCTTCCCTCTGTTTACCTTTCACCTTACACCATTTTAATCAGTTCATGCTGAAGCCACACGAAGATTACCTACAGCATAAAGGCAAGAGTAGAAATGACCTTTTCAGCAGCAGCACAAACATATGCTAGATTAAACTGATTGTGGAATTTAAATCAATTCTTCTGACACTTCCCAATTATTTGTAATGGCTTAATAAATATATAATCCTCAATCAAAAAAGGCTATAACTGGGCCTGTCATAGGGTAGTAAGTATAACTCTGTCAACTAAATTCGTAGTTATATATGTTTTGAAAACCAAGATTTAGACTAGTTTCAGAAAGAAACTCACATTGAATTTTAGAAAAAAAACCCCACCCTGCTTATAAAGCCTGTTACTAGAAGATTTACAAAGTAGCCTTTTCCTGCGCATTTAGCATTGGGAAAATACAGGGCATTTTTGTACCTGTTACTGCCTGTGTTGCTGGCTTTCTTTTTCTACATCCTTCTGACTGCTTATATCGTATATATTACAGGCTATTTGTAAAGTAACAAAACCAAAGACTATCAGTATTATATTAGGACAATAAATGAGAACCTGCCAGATCAAGACAAAACTTGGCAATTAGATCCAAGCCAACCTGGTAACCCCTACTAAACTGAAATAGAAAATACTAAGAACATACAGTCAATAGAAGGAAAGAATTGTTATCAAACACATCTCATTTAATGCTACTGTTTTGTACAGCACCAACAGAGTTCAATCACAAATATTCAGCCACCAGATTATAGTTAGAGTGTAAGTGCTTCCACAGAGTTTGCTAAATAGTAACTTCTTTAGAACGATATAGTTTATGTCCTTATTTTGATTTTTTAGGAAGTCACATGGAGGTCTGTGGGAAATGAAATATAGCCCCTCCACAGGCAGGATCATGGGCTAACATGGAATTTGCTTTAACCCAAGAAATTATACACAAAACAAAATAAAGAGCAAACATTCAGCTCCCCTGAGAAGAATGGCAATACACGCACAGGTCAGGAGGACAGTCCCTCCTACCTCCAAGACAGGTTTCAGGGTAGCAGAGGCCAGGCAGTGCTTGGGGAAAAACTCACTCCAAATACATTGGAGTACCAAAGCACTCAAAGCACGCCAGAGAAAAATTAATCCTTTTTCAAAACATCTGAGCAACTACACAAAGTCACAAGTTGCTTACAGCATTTGAAGTCAGGAACCAAGAAAAGACAACCAACATCATCAGAAGTCCAAACATTTAGTGAATATAGAGAAAAGAAATCATGGGCTCTACCACTGAATCGCAAGAATACGTAACAGCTCCCTGGGAGCTGCAGCTAGTTGGCTCTTCCAGGTTTAAAGACCTTCCAAATATAACTAAAAGAAGAGGTGGAAAAGAAAGAGTCAGTGGTATTATGTCAAAGGAAAGCGAGTCCTGTTTTATAAGCACTGTTGTGGAGAGACCTGGGTATACTATTACTGTGAAATCTATCAAATCTGTTTGTTTTAACATGGGTTGTTCTTGTCCACTGTCTAGTAGGAGAGATAGTTCAAATTGCATCAAATTCATCAAAGCAGCTTTGAAAATCTATTACAGATTTCTTCATGTAATTTAAAATAATATTGCATGCATACTTACGTAGTTTGGACCATATTTCTGTGCTGTACCCCTTCAGTTCATGTAAATATACACAGACTAAATTTAAACTACTAGCTGTGGTTTTTCAGAAGACAGAGATGAGTGCTGATTACTCACCTGAGAATCCACTCAGATTTTACAAAAGGATTTAATAAATGATACAGAGTTGTACAATTCCATCACTGAACTGCTGACTTCACCTGTGCTATCCTTAAAAAAAATGATCTATCTCTGTCCACTTTACAGGACTACTGCTATTGACCTTGCTTGCTAGAGTGCTCAAGTGTGTGACCAGCACTGTGCTTTTAGGCACACTTATGAAAAACCATATTTGTAACACACTGTGTTAAGGAAATGTTGCTGTTGTTGATTTTCCTGCAGGTGTTTATAGTTACTATTTTCAGTTATCTAATTTAAATGAACTCAATCAGTGCATTCACATTTTTAAGGGCTGTCTCTTTGTAGAATTTGGTTTTATATAATTAAAAGCCTCTTAAATTGGATTACCAAAATAAAGTAGTCAGTCAGGTTTAAAACATGGTATTCATAGACTATACAAAAAAATTCCTGAAACTTTCAAGGAACTTTAGACTTCCATCCTGCAACAATTTTGGATAGGGGAGGGGAGGGGTGTCTAATCGAATTCAAGGCATTATTTCATAACATTGCCCTAAAAAATAATAAAAGAGTTCAAGTCTGTTACTCAGTGTTATATGAAAAGACAATGTAAATCGTTGCTGGCAGGAATGTGTATGATCTACAATGGTGCGAGTATTAGCATACACACAAGCCATCCTTTCTTTCCTTTTGAGCACTATTTGTCCTAATAATTTTCAAGTAATGTAGATCTTTATTAAGAATGTTTTGTTTTGCTTTTTTAAGCTGGTAAACTCATAAGCAACAAAACATTTACATTTTAAAGAGGAGGCTCTACTAGGTGAAGGTTCTGTTTGAATAGTTGCATTCATTTAATGAGTCTGCTCTAAGATTTTTTCAGTTTTTAGAAAAAACATCATGTGCTTAAATATTTTGTAGCCATGGCAAGTTACAAGTGCCTATCAGGTTTTAAGAACTCTGTTGGGGTTGGAAATGCTTCATCCTTTACATTATTTAGTCAATGCAACAATTTTTTTCATGCTATTTATCATGGTTAAGAAAAATGATGCTTTTTTATTTAGGGGGCTGACCATTTTGTAATCTGTTCCATAGCTTAGGAAAGGATTCTTTACTATTTGCATGTCTCACTGTGTGTCCTCATTATTTTGAGGGCACACAAATGACCAGAGAAGCGCCAAACGTTGTAAATGCTACACTCCGCAAAACAACGCAATGACTGCAACCACATTGAAAATCCTTTTTGATCTGAAGAATGTCAGCGAGAATATGCTCTGTTATGATAGTACAGGATGCATTCTGATCTCACTGGAGAGAAACATATTTTAAAATGGACTGTTAGAAAGCTTGTAAAAAAGGAGAAGTACCTATTTAGTGAAGCAAATGAAAACACTGCTATTGATTTAATTGAAATTGAAGTGGACCCTTTTTCTCATTATCAGTTTGTACTAGACACTGTTGTTTGCCTCAAATACTACTGCAAACCACAAATACTTTCATTGGGATCTCTATAGGACTGTTTATGTTGTGCAATAATCTACTCAACATGAATAAAGGCATAAGATCTACCTTGATCATTTGATCAAAGCATGTGTATACTTAGGGACATTCACAGAAGTTCTGGAATAAAGAATTTTTCATATTGTTTTGAACCCAGTGATTGAAATTCAGGACTTCTTAAAACTTTGGAAACACTAATTACCAAAATGCCTTTTCATCGTCCCTGAAAAAACAGACAAGCACTCATTGTTCTGTAGGGTGGAACACAGAAAACAGAGCAAAAGAGGGCCATAACTTTTTACTTATATAAAGGGATTAAAAGTACACTGTTCTTAAAAACTTAGACAAAAAACAGACAGAACTGTTGGGAAATTGGTATTTCTATTATAGTCTGTACAAGTTACATAAAATAAGCACCTAGAGGCTCGCTGCATTAGCCTGAAATACACAGTCATCTAACTATAGCAGATCTGACTATGGCAACCCACCATCCTTGTGGTCATTCTCTTTCTGACATCAGAGGTTTCATGGACTGCTCAATAAAGGTCTTACAACAGTGGTGTTCATCCAGCAGTGCTGAAACCAGAAGCTGTGTATCTTAGTGGCTATTGTAATGAGCAACACTTTAAAGGGACAAACTCTCCTAGTTAACCTGATCATTACATTAGGGAAGAATAGTTGATTCAATGTTTTGCTAGCAATTTCTGAGAGCTGTGGAGCTAAATCTTTCTTATGTCCAGCTATGCTATGTCATCCCTGCCTCCCAAGGATGAGGACTGATAACTCAATGGTTTTTGCATGCCCTCCTTACTGTGATACAGTGGGGTGAGAAGCCTGATAAAAGTCTACTTCTCATCTACTTTTAGAATTCTGCAGCTTCTGTTTTCTCCAGATACTGCTAAGAATATTCAGGGTTTTTTTTAAAATCAGACCCACATAGCACACTGAAAATCCGAGACAGATGTAAAAGTTTGAAGCTTCTTTGGAAAATATGTGACAAAATGACACGTAACAATTGTGGACCAGAGAACAGGCTAGTACACAATATGCTGTATTTTCTTTGCCGATGATGTTTGCCGAGATAATAAACAACACCCAGAGAATACAACAAGTGCAAAGATGCGTGTGCACATGTGCATGCACATGTTTCTGTCTGTGTATATGTGTTTTGTTCTAAGTACCTCCATCACTAAACATGCCTCAAGTGTTTGACCTTCTTATTTCCTTCTTTTTTTTCTGGATGACTATTATGTCTAAAGCCCTCTATCCACTATTCTATTTTCTGTCTCAAACCAATCCTTCTGATTTATTTTAATGAGCAATATTTTTAATAAAAATTCTTTGATCAGTTTCATGTTCCATGAGCAGGTTTCTAAAGCAGTTGTTCCTGGAAATTAACCAGAGCTACAATTAGTATATGAGAAATGCCCCAGAATACTTTCTTCTTTTTCTGCACTGCAAACAAGGCATTTATTTGTTCTTTTTGGAAATTTTCATTTATCTGAAATCAGACTAGAATGTGGGAATAATAGGAGAGGCTGCAGAGAATAATTTGGGTGAGAAAAATTTGAATACAAGAAAGACCTAAGCTAAAAAGGGAAAGGGATTTGTAAACTTTGGGGTATGAATATTCTGAAGATGTCATTTTCTTGTTTGCTAAACTATTCTATGTCATTTACTGAGAAAACATGCTGGTGGGTGGTCATGGGATATTTCTCACACTATGTTGAATTTGCAATTACTATTTTTAGAATTACTATTTAAAGACAGAAAACAAGTGAAATACTAAAATATTGATTTTTTTTTTTTCTGAAAAATCAAGTTATGTTTCTGCTTTCCCAAGAATGACTGCAAGAGAACAGAGACAGCATTTTCGCAGTCCAGTGACAAGTCTCTGGTACTATCAGTTTAGCTGATATTTTAGGAGAAGATTCTGAAATCCTGTAGCAACCAGTTAAAGAGAAATCTGCTTTAAGGTTACAATATTTCTATCTTTGGAAGTATAAGTATTTCTCAAAAATGTCTTCAAAATTAAAAGAATAGGATTCTAAATCTGATTCTGAAAGACATTAATTTATAAATTTAAGTGTCCATTTAAAATGAGAATAACATCATCATGACTGTGCTTAGTATCCTACTAAACTGATCTAGGCTCTTTGTCTGATATCATATATAAAATTGCAGGAAGAAACAAAGATTCACTAAGTAGGAATTCTTACATAAATTTTTTTTCACCCTACCTGCATAAGCATATCATTCCTACTCACATGGAATTGCAGGATGATGGTAAATACATGTGTATGTATCTATGTAACAGTAGCTATATCTGTCTACCTATGTCTCTATATATACACACACACATACACACACCTTCTTTTTTACAGTGGGGGATGTCAAACACTGGAACAGATTAACTGGAGAGATTGTGGAGTCTCTGTGGAGATATTTATAATATGGCTGGATGTGGCCCTGGAAAACCTGCTCTAGCTGACCCTGCCTGAGTAGAGGACTTGAATGTTGATTTCCAAAGGTCCCTTCAACCTAAACTATTCTGTGATTCTCTGTAATATACGTTAATGTATAGCTTGTATGAATCAACTTGCCAAATTGCTCAATCTTGATGTCATAATGTCACTTCATAAAACAGTTTTCTGTATGCCACACACCTTATTACTTGTTTCTGAACACTCTTTATCCTTTTCAGGACTGACTCTGAGGAGAGTGTTTCATTGATTTCCAATGTGATACTTGTGTGCTTTATATCCTGTTCATTATCCATTGCACCAAGTTTGCTTTCTTTAATTCCTGTTGTGAAGTGCAGAGTTCTCTTCAGCTTGAACTTCTGCAATGATAATTACTATTTATTCTTGCTGTAGGTCTTTGCATGTAGCTACCTGAAAGCATTTTACCTGGAAATATGTCTTTTAAACAGCAGCCTTGCCAATTTGTTTGTTTCAAACTAGAAGGAAAAAGAGGTGAAATGATTTTTCATCATGTTGTTAGCACATCTCTAGAGCATGTCAGGACCTTTTATTTTAAGCTAAGTGTTTCCTTTTGTTTGTTTCTGTCTCTATCAAAAAGCAGGACAAACCTTAGAAACATATAGTTAAAATGTGATTTCTTTTATACCATATTTTATCCTGATGTTCTTGTCCTCAGGCAGAAATTCATGGATCTCATTTTCAGAAAGTCTAGACCTGTGTCATTTGATTGTCTATTTATCAGGCAAGGGCACAAGAGATTCTGGTTAACAAAACTTTAATGCCAAGCAAAGTCATCATTACATAAATGAAAAATGCTTCTTGATACCACAAAGGTGACATTCTGAACATCACTGAAAGTGTCAACAGAAATTTCACATGCTAATTGATGACAACACAACCCCAAAACAGGAAAATTTTAAATTATACAGGAGGTTAGTACAGTATAATGCTTAGCTTTGAGCTCCTACAGGCTTTTTCCATTGGCACAAGGGTTGCTTTGTGAATCTGATAATGGCCTCAGCCTTCTTTGCTAAAATCATTACTCAGGGCCTGTTTTGAAGACTAATCACCTCTGGAGCTATACAAGGAAGGAGGAATATATTCAAATTGATGCTAAAAAGAGTATAAGCACCCATGTGTATACATTGGCTCTAATGGTGAAATAATGGAATCTTATAGTATCATTTATTCTGCAGAAGCCTTGATGCCTAATGGACTGATTCTGCTCTGATGCCAAGTGAAACATAGACATTAAGAACAGCCACAGAAACCCCTCCTACAGGATAAAATTGCACTGTAAATCTTAGTCTTTTCTGTTCTGTGAAAAGCTGCATTTATTTTTCTAAACTATTTCTAACATCAATAAAGTGGTTTGAGCATCTCCTGCAAAACAATAAAACTTAATCACTTTTGTATAGATTCACTGAAGGATTGAACTAAAAAGTACAGAATTTGTCATATTAGCACCCAATCTTCAGCTAGTAAGGATGATATGGATACCACAAGTTTACATGAGTTTAGAGTGATTGAGCAATATTATTAAAGTATCCATCGAGGGTTGTTAAACAGACAGTTAAGGTCTGACAAAATCCCTAAGCATAAATTTTTGAAGGCTGCAGAGTATTTTCAAGAAATATCATTGTTTACTTGTCCTAAGTTTTTATACTTAATCTCTTGTATCTTCTATTAACTGTTGTCTTAGCTGTTCAGCTGAACAGACCTTTGGTGTGATCAATTCTTATATAAGGAAAAAGGTGTTGACAGTTTTAAAGAAAATGATTTGTATTTCTGTGCTTTCTTCTTCAAACAAAATTATAAGAGCATTTCAAATAGTGGAAATCTCAGGGTATGTTTAATACCAAAAGAACAAGACCTGATCTAGTAAACTTGCTAGCACAGGGACCTCTCTGGACTAATTAGTCTTCTTCTATTGTGAATTAAAGCCATAACATCAAAACTACTCATTAGGAATACCTAAATGCTGTTATATCAATAAATCATTTTTTTCAGTAGAATTCTCAGATTAGCCACCTGATCCAATTCATAGTAAAAATTTTAGTCTTTGAAGAATATTTAGAGATTTAAGGCCTAAGTCTGTACCTAGCAGGTTAGTTGAAATCATGGTTACCAGGCATGACAAATAACATGTCTAGGATATAATGAAGTAGAATAAAACCAGCATGGCTTTTGCAAAGGAAAATCTCATTTATTACTCTTTTTTTTTTCTTTGAACATCTCTATAAAGTGATAGATGGAAAAAAAACCCAAAACTGGTTCATGTAATTTAGTAAAACTAAAGAGCCTTAGACGTGATCCTGAGTAAGATTTTGTAAAAGAAACAGACCAAAAGACCAACAGTATCCTGGGGTGCATCAAGCACTGCATTGCTAGCTGGTTGAGGGAGGTGATTATCCCAATCTACATTGCACTGGACCAGCCTCACCTCAAGTATTATGTGCAGTTTTGGGTGCCTCAGTATAAGAAAGACATCAAGCTATTAGAATGCGTCCAGAGCAACTGCTGAAGTCACTTGGGTTGTTCAACTTGGAGGAGGCTCAGGGTGACCTCACTGCAGTCCACAACTTCCTCAAGGACGGCAGCAGAGGACCAGACCCTGATTGTCTCCCTGGTGACCAATGATAGCACCCAAGAAAATGGAATGAAGCTCAGGGGAAATTCAGATGTGACATTATGAAAAGATTCTTCACTGTGAGTGTGGTCAGTCACTGGAACAGGCTCCCCGGGAAGGGGTCATGGCACCAAGTCTGTCAGAGTTCAGTAAGTGTCTGGATGATGCTCATAGTCACATCTTTTAGTTTTAGGCAGTCCAGCAAGGAGCAAGGAGTTGAACTTGATGATCCTTATTGGTGCCCTCCAACTTGAGATGTTCTATGATTCTATGAAACAAAATAATCTCAAAAAGAATGGCAGCATTGTCATGAAGAAAAGGCCAAAGAGTACACTTAAATGACCAGTTAATAACCAAACTAAACTAACTAACTGAACACAGCAAACACTTTACTGCACTCAAACTTTTATTGTTTAATGTCTATCAATAGTTTCGAAAGAACTGTAGGAGAGTAGTGGCACTCCTTATTAAAGTTTGCAGATATTACTAAGTCCTTTAAGTCAGGAAAGGTCACAGAGGTTGAAAGAAACTTTGGAGAGGCTTAATTCTAGTAGCTTACTCATCAACATAATAAATATTTGATTTCATGTTGAAAAGGAAAGTT
>JAYRBT010000082.1:81826475-81845924 GCA_036023395.1 Myiotriccus ornatus | reverse complement strand
AACTTTGGAGAGGCTTAATTCTAGTAGCTTACTCATCAACATAATAAATATTTGATTTCATGTTGAAAAGGAAAGTTCACACTTTTCCAGCCCCTCAGAGGGCTCTGAATCTATGGAAGCAACTCCTAGAGCAGACCTAAAAGTGCTATAGATTCCATGATATGCAGCTGTAGCTGTGAGTCTAACAATAAAATAGGTTACATGAAAACTAATAGAGTAATAAACATTGCCAAATGATGACTGTCTATAATTAATATTGCCTCATTTGGTGTTAGTTACCCGGCCTCACTTTTGCCATGAGGATAGGCCATCAGGTGATGGCAATGAGCAGAGGTGGCCAAAAGTACAGTCCTATCAGGCATCCTCACTTTCTCCCTAAGTTCTAGACCAAATAAGGCCCAGTTCTGAGGTTGACCAGGGGACCCACTAAACTGAAATCCCAGGCCATGGATCCGTAGATGATATCCCTTTGGCCGGACATACAGCAGAGTTAAGTAGCCCAAAAGGGTGTCTATATCTATAACCAAAAGATATCTGTCTATATACGCTGCTACAGGAGCAATGGTTCATGGTATGGATCCAAGCAACAAAGTAGAAACTGGGGCTGGCTGCTTAGAAAGCAATTTTGTGGAACAAGACCTTGGTGTCCTGACAGGCAGCAAGTTGGGCAGGAATCAACAGTGCTCTTTCGCATGGAAGATGACAGGCAGCAGATGGAGGGAAGAGATTCTTCCTCCTCTGCTTGGTACTTGGTACATGGTGGGCTAAAGAAAAGCTAAGGTCAGCAAGGTAAGTAATGCTGTTTAGTTTGACTTTAGCAAGAGATACCAGAGGACACGGCTGATTTCTTGCTGGTGCTCAGATGCAGTCTGATACTGTTTTAATTTTTATTAAGGGCGAGATCATTCCGAATGTCTGACTTCAGATAAACCTAAAGAAAATTTCAGTAAGAACGTGTTACCACGTACTGAACTTGTGCAAATAGATGCTTTTCCCAGAAGTGCAGCCTAACCAAATCTGATTTGATTATTTTACCACTGTCTCTAGGTTTATGTTTGTGCCAGTTTCAAAAAGCATATATTCCAAAACATGGAGTTGCTCATTTTCTTCAAAGAAACAGCTAAGGAAATCCTAAACTTTGAGGGAACTTTCACAATGGACAAATTACTTTCAATAACTTAATAAAAAAAACCCCAAACCAACTTAATGCTATCATGACAAGTTTTTGTTTTAAATAGTTACTACTCTCATTATAAGTAATTCGGAAAGAGGTTACGTGATGAAATGTGTTTGAAGTTCCTGGTGTTTTTTTCAAAAGTAAGACTAGCTGCCTAATTTATTCTGTGCCTGAATCTTATTCCTAGCAATGGAAAAACTTCATCAGTTATAACACGATTTTTAAAAGCTTAGCTGAGCTGTATATTATCTATAGAATGCCCTTGGAAACTTAACTTGCTAAATAACCAGAATTGGAATGAATGATTTTTTTTTATATATATAATAAGACAAAACATAAACAAACAAACTGAAAAGGGATTTATACAGCACTAGAGGGATTTGACCAAAGAATAAAAAGGAGCAACTGAAGTATTTGTGCTACTCAGTGAGGAATTGGACTTAACTAACTCACATAAAGCATTTGCAATTTTCCGTGAGTGACTTTCAAGTCTGTAGTATGCTTGACTGCATCTTACTGGATTTTGTGCTTAAAATGTTTTACTAACAGTCCACTGAGGTGTGAAAGTACAATAAGTTCTTACTGTGGGAGGAAAGGTGCATTTCTTAGGAGTACAGCTGAACTAAAAATAGATTGCTATTTCTCCCACATGAAATACGCTACTCCATACAACAGGACCAAATTTATTTGTAGGTACTAAGGTCCTATCAATGTTCCTTTTTATCAGGCTGTGTTAAGCCTTTATCTCAAATATAGTTAATAAAAGAAATCACAAAAACTTCTGCCTCCTACTGTCATATACAGTTTAAGGAATAGTTTTGTGTAAGATTTAATATACAATCTAAAATAAATAAACAAATAACCAACAACTATAACTTCCATATATTTATTTTTTCTAGTTTGCACCTCACTTTGAGTACTGATCATCTTCTGAGGTATGGCTTCATCATTATGATTACCAATTCTTCCCTTCTTTTTGTTGTATACAATTGCTTTTTAGGCTCTGTTCAATTCTAGGCAAATAATACTGTGCCTATGGAATACCCCACCAAATAATCTGCCTTTGTTTAAGTCAGTGAAAGATTTCATGGCCTGTTGACAAATAAATGATGCTGGATTGCACAGGATTCTCAAAACTCAGGATTTTTTTTTGCTTATTTGGACTTTAAATGGAAAAGCATTTAAAAATCATGTTATTTTATTTTAGAGGGTGTGTCTCTCTCTTGTCCAGGTGAAGCTCTGAGGCCTGTGGAAATGTACTGATTTAGAACAGCAACTTCTACAGAACACAGGCATAAACAAAGCCTAAATCTGTCACAATACTGCAAGATGGCAACCAGCTTAGGAGACGTAAATAAATAAATCATATTCAAATTTGCAAACTACCAACAATAACAATAAAAAAAATTTCTGCAACAAAGTCAGTTAATAGATTTGCATGAAGCAAGTGATCAAATGTCTGTTTCATATATTTGTGATGATCCTGATTTAACTGAGCCACAGCCATATCATGATGAGGTGGCCTTTATGTGCTCTACTTCAGACTAAATTTTAGCTAAAATGATGTGTGTTTATTTATTCAAAAGATCTATGGGATTTACATGTAGAAGGTAAACTATGCCAACCACAAGTCATCGTCTGTGTTGATATACACACTCACTATTTTTCTATTACTTTTAGTTGTTAGAATAATGAGATCATATTTATGTCCTTATAATCAAAGCTCCTCTCATCAGCAGAACTTTTCTTGTTCTAATGTTATTTTTTATAACTTGGTAACTACTGAAATTATTGCCATTTTTAGACATCAGACAGTCTGACAGGCTGCAGCCATTAGAGCCTAAATCTATATTCAAGTATGCTGCTGTTGCTGAGAGCAGAACTTGACCTTTTCAAAGAATATCTGTGTGGTTTTCTTTGTCTTATCTTAGTTAAAAGTGAAAGAGGAGAACAGGAGCATACTGAACACTTGCCAGCATACCGGTGTAATTTTGGGTATTCAGAGAAGGTATCCAGATTTGAGAATAACAAAATTACATTTGAATTATCAAATAGATTGCTTAAACTGCATGCAATAATTCTATACAAAAACTTTATATGAAAGTATGCTAGCATTAGGATAGTTTCAGGGAAATGTTTCTACCAAGCATAGTCACATAGCCATGCATGTAGCTAGCACACTAATTAAAAAAAAAAAAAAGTCCAATCTTAGATTGATCAAAGGTTTGTTGTCAAATTTTGGGAACTTTAAACACAGACAAAGAGCGAGGTTTAGAAAGGAGTCATTGTTTATTCTGTGCAGGGTGCAAAGGTGGAAACTTTCCACAAATCAAGTACATCAGGGAGTAAAAAGTAAGAGAATTTATACATTGAAATTTACATAAACCCACCTATCTAATACATAGTTACCACCTACCTAAAGCACGATCATTTAGCTTGTGCATCCTTATGCAATACTGTTTACTGGGCCTGTGTGGGCCTTTTCGGGGGTCTCTGGTGGTCATCTGGGGAGGCGCCCCCTACTCAGTTTCAACCAAGCTCAGTTCAGCACACACTGAACACAAGATCATGTACCACATAAGATGTGATCTGCAGCTCCAACACCAAGTGTTCTTAACCAACTGCCAAGCAGAATACAAAAGCTTTCCATTTAAGCATTAAGTAACACCTGCTTAAAAAACCTTATAATATCTATTTGCATTCAGAAGAAGAGTTAAAGGTGAGAATGATACCATCAGCTTCCATCTATAACAGAGATCAAAGGAAGGGACAGAATTCTGCTTAAAGACATCAGGATGAATCAAAAAAATACACAGATCATAGCTGGATTCATTAAAAAAGCAGATACGTGGAGCAGAACAAATATAATTGTCTCTTTCACATACTTACATACTGGTGGGCTGTTAAACAATAAAGTAATAAATGGTCAACATTCTTGTTCATTTGTTTGCTGTGGTGTGGGTTTTTTTGTTGTTTGGTTTATTTTTTGTTTGTTTTCACTTCTAATTACCTAGAAACTTTTGACCACTTCCTCAGAATTTGAGAACTTTCTTTAGTTGGATCAGTTTCGGTGAGGACTAGATGTTAAAGCATAGGTGAATCCTTTCCTTCTCCTAACCTGGAGAAAATCCCATTCAAGTGTCAAACTGAGAAGAATCCAGTTCACTCCTTCAGTTTCCCAGTTTGCTTTATTTTTCCCCTTTGTTATCTATTAGTTATCCTCCCTCTGAGAAGGGGATTCAAGATTTCATAGATCAATACTACAAACTGAACATCTAATTAAAATTCTGGCAACAGATAAGAAAATTAGTATTTAAAGTAAAAGGCTTCTACTTTTACATGTAATAGTCGCTCAGAGAATCTCTCTGTACCCTCTGGGATATATCGTCCTTCAAGTACTCTAAATAATAAGAAAATATTTTAGAAATCAGCAGGAAAATTTAGCTTTACTGAAAGATTGAATGAACCTTAGAGTCATGCTTGTGCTTTGGTTTTACCCAAAAGGGAAAAATCCAGTTGTTGAATGGCCATCAGAAAGTGCCTTCACTGCTGTTTAGGCCACAAATATTCTTATTTTTTCTGCTTCTCTCTCTCTCAGAGACCATTATTATTTCATATTATGGGCCACAAGGATGGTGAAGGCTCTGGAAACCATATAAAAAGTAGCTGAGGTCACTTGAGTTCTTCAGCCTGGAGAAGAGGAGATTGAGGGGAGTCCTTGCTGCAGTTTTCATCATCTTCATGAGGGGAAGCAGAGGGACAGGTACTGATCTCTTCACTCTCGTGACCAGTGACAGGACTCAAGGAAATGACAGGAAGCTGAGTTAAGGGATGTTTAAGTTGGATATAAGGAAAAGATTTTTCCCCCGGAGGATGTTTGAACACTGGAACAGGCTCCCCAGGGAAGTAGTTACAGTACAAAGCCTGACAGAACTCAAGAAGTATTTGGACAACAGGCTCAGGCACATTGTGTGATTCTTGGAGATGGTCCTGGGCAAGGCCAGGAGCTGGACCCAATGATCCTGAGGGGTCCCTTCCCACTCAGCATCTTTTGTGAGTCTGTGATTCTTTCAGTTTACATTTGGACTAGACTTCACATGTGCTGATTTAAACCCATCTAATGGCTTTGCTAAAGTTGTTGTAGATTACTATGAGTGACAAGAGACTTTACACCACTCTGGGGTTTTGATAGAGCAAACATGCTACCTGCAGAAGAACTTGTGGCCCTTAGGGAAGAAGTAGATGTTATGACTTGTTTCTATGGAAGGCATTCATGAAAGTGGGACATGTATAATCGTACAATTTTTTACAAGCCTGCTTTCCATGATAAAAAATTCTCTGGAAGAACACACCTGACAAACAAACCTCAAATGAAATTCTGAGCATGTGGAGTAAAGTGTAATCCATTCTAAATTCCCATGGTTTCTGTTCTCCATTAATTTGCAGTTGCTATAACCGTACAGCCCTGTTTGTGCTCTGCCCCTGTGGAGCAGGCATATGGGATTATTTCACTGGAGCTGAGTTTAAAAATACATTAACATCTTAGGTTTTGAGATATATTGTATCGAGAATTTTCCGGTTAACCTGTGGGTCACATAAAAAGCCTACAATTTGGGTCCCCTGAGAAATGCATTATTCAAGTTGCATATCCCTTCAAGAAATGCTGCAAGGCTTAATTAATTAGTGATTATTAACTGCTCAGGGTTTTCAGATAAAGAGTACTTTATAATTACTTGGATTTACCATTGTGTTCATTGATGATAACCAGGTTTTCCCTCTTTCTTAAGGGATAGGAAACATAAATAATGATTACAAACTTGAATTTCTGACTACGAAGATGGGGGTTTTCCTTGCCTCTTTTTCATTTTCTTCTACCTAACTTCAAGTTTAAAAATCTATTTTTCTTCACTAAAGAATGAAACATTTCATTTACAGGACAATCAGGGGGTCAGGCTGAGCCAAGATGGGTTTAGGAAAGGCAGCTCCTGCTTGACTAACGCAATCTCATCACCTTTCATGACCAGGTGACCCACCCAGTGGATGAGGAGAAAGCTGTGGATGTAGTCTGCCTGGTCTTCAGAAAAGCCTTTGACACTGTCTCCCAGAGCATTCTCCTGGGGAAACTGACAGCCCATGGCTTGGACAGGTGCACTGTTTGGTCGGCTAAAAGCTGACAGAATGGCCAGGCCCAGAGAGCGGTGGTGAATGGTACCATATCCAGTTGGCGGCTGGTCACTAGCGGTGTCCCCCAAGGATCAGTACTGGGGCCAGTCCTGTTTAATATCTTTATCCATGATCAAGATGAGGGTATCAAGTGTAGTAAGTTTGCAGACGACACCACATGGGGCAGGAGGGTTGAAGTGCACATTTTTTCCGAAGGTTTAATGCATGAACTAGGATGTATTAATCTGCTAATGCAGATACTGTGGATAGTAATATTTATATGATTTCAAAGTGGATGATCAAGGTAATGAAAAAATCGACTGAGGGCTATTAAGTATAAAAATACCATCTTTGTCTTAAAAATGAACTTTGAGTTGTTGGAGGCTGGGAGAATATCAGCATTTCATTTGCCTAATCTTATACTCATCCCTAAGTGTTTGGTCTTGGGTGCTGTTACAGACAACTGTTGGGTGACCATGAACTTCTACTGGATATAGCTATACTTCTGGCCTTATGGTAGACTCCATATAGTTACTTACCTTTCTACAGGAGAGAAAAGCTTAACTCTACTGCTCAGCATTTTTTAGGAGATCTGTTCCAAGAGGTTTACAACACAAATTTTAAGCTACCTGAACTGTCTGCCCCTAGCTTAACCCAAACAGGATTATTCCTAAAATGGCACCTCACCCCTCACTACTTACTCTGCTTAAGGTGAATGAGGGCAGTTTAATTTGCTGGGGTCCACCTTGCATAACGCTGTGCAAGCAGGTTTTGTGAAGTACTGTGCCATAGCTAGAAGTGGATGTAAAATAACAATATTTAATTGTTAGTTCCCAGAGAAGATACACTTGAAGTCTGGAAGAAGAAAATTTGAAAATCAGTATGCCATTTAATTGCTTTTATTTCCTCAAATGACTGATCAATGAAAAAGCCATTTTGTTTTTAATGTGGGTTTTGATGACACATATCTTCAAATAGAAAGAAAGAAAAATCTCAGACCTTTAATTTTCACTCCCTCTGGCTTTGTATTGCTCTGGGACAACTAAGTCTTGTAGCATCCAAATTGTCAAAATGTCTGTATGAAATGTAAGATTTGAAATCCCCTAAGTAGCTGTAAATCAAAGCCATCCCATAATTTACAGTACATTTATTTAAGAAAAGCATATTTATATAGTATCTTTTAACCCAAATGATATAATAGTATTTTACAAACTGGATTTGCTTCCATCATCATTGAGATTCAGTCATCTCTGAGAGGTTAAGAAGCTGGAAAAATGCAACTTGTGTCATCACAGGAGCAAACTAACCTGCTGGCTAATATTGTTAAGGCAAATTTCCTCATGAGAGCAACTGTCATATCATTTTCATCTGCCAAGAATGTGGGTTTTTTTCCCAGTATCTTGGCTCTTTTTCTTTTCTTATAAGATAAGATTATATCACATCATATAATCTGTGTTACTGATCTACATCAGATAAAGTGATGAACAGAAATCTGCTTCCAAGCAAGTGAATTTGCCAAACCATTCTGTGATGTAGTGGCAAAGGAGAGTCTTGGAGAGATGTATACCCGAGATGTATACCCCAGTTATGTTCATCTCCTACTCCTTCCTCCCACTGGATTTTTCTGAGCTTCCCTATTTGAGGATCTGCCCTTTGCACATGCAGAAACTGAAATCCACATCTCATTCCTGTCACTTCTCTCCTCTTTGGGGTAAACAGAGTCAGATGATACAACACACAGACTAAACTGTCCCTTTTTATAACATCAGTTAAATGATGTAAATATATACACAGACCAAGCAATAGGAATGCTTGCACTAAAGAACAGGGTAGACATGTCAAGCAGTTCATTCATCTTATCCTTTGAGGGGAAAAAATGGATTAGTTTTAAAGAATGAACTGTGATTAAAATGAAATGAAGCTTGAGTTTACCAGATCTGAATAGTCATCTAAGTGCTTCCACTTATTTAGACAGTCTCAGTCAGCAACACTGATTTATATAAGCTGTACAACAGGAGACATTATATTGAAAAGTAGAACTTTTCAATATTTAAAAAAAAAAATCTTTCAAAAGATGTTATAAGCAGCATGAAGGGAATTTGCCTTGCTAAATTCAGCATGTTTCAAGAATAATAGCACTAATAATTTTTCATCTATTAAAGTTGGTCTTAAAGAAAGGTATATCATTGCCAGATACTTGTCATTCAATATTTGTTGTCCTCCTGTTTAGGACATTTTAGTCTCTCTAATAGGAGCAAAAAACAAATGACCAGGTTTAGAGGATCACACCATACACTACAATTAGTGAAAACACAACGTACAAATAATTCACAGACATAGCTTGTATGAAATGTATAACAAACGCAGTAACAGAAATCTGTGAGCTTTTTCCTTGTTTTAACAATTCATATACTATTAAAGATGACAAAATTAGTCATATACAATGGACTGCCAGAAAGGTGGTTATCTCAAAACCTGTAGGCAGGTATCATTTTGAAGTTTGTCTCTAGCTAATATGATTGTAGGGAAATTTTGGATAAATTGTAAGATAGTGCAAACCCATTCCTTGAATGGAGCTAATTATACATTCTCTAGGGTTTTGATCTAATTTCCATGCATACACATCTGCACATTACTAAATTAAAATTTACCTGTGTGTCCTGATAGTGATAGGGGATTGTACGCAGAACTATTGAAAATTTGCTTAATGAAGAGGCCATTAATACATTAGGAGATATTTAACTCTACAGCTGAGAGATGTCTTCCAAAAATTTACTTAGACTGGAGCACCAATCGATGGAGACTCTCTGACTAAACCTTGTTTTGCTTGGTGTTTAGCAATATAAGTTTGCAGAGGCTGTGGTAGCCTACCTTCTCTAAAGTTATTTCTAAGACTTCTGTCTCAGCCCTACAGCTTCTCAGGTTAAAGTAAAATTTTGACAGACGAATGACTTTGTTCCCTCTCTTCCTGCACAGTGAGTGGTACCTTGCTGACTCTTGAACCTTTAACCACTGTCTGAAAACAACTATTGCAAACAATGGCTGTTTACTATTGCAAACAATATCTCCTTACTATTTTAAGCAACCTGCATACTTATATGCCATGTAACATCTCTCCTGCCTTGTTCTGTAGGGTTCAGTCTGTCTTTCAGAATAAAAGGAAATAAAATAGCTAAGTTCAGATACTTTCCCATTTCAAATGACCATGAATTCATGCAATCTTCTAGTGGAAGCCATCCATGCCCATGACAGGGGGCTTGAAACTAGATGATGTGTAATGTTCTTTCTAACCCAAACTATTCTGTGATTCTGCAGATATTTTCTGCAGAAAAATTTCTGTCAAAAATGAAATTCTTTTTCTCAGCACTTACACTCTCAGATATTTTTTTCCAGTACTTTTGGCATGTGCTTCCTCCTTGAGATAGATAAATTTTCCAATAACACATATTTCTTAACAAATATTAATACAGAGATTAACTCCTTGCAGTTAAGATTGCTGTATCATCTGTAATTGTGTACTTGCTCATATTACTTGAGGGTTTATTGTGGTTTTTTTTCTGAGATCTTACTCATATGGTCAATTTGTTGTTTACTACTTCCAAATTCAGTGTGTCTTTTACCTAATTTTTTCATATTAGTTCTCTAAATCACAGCACTCTTGAGTTGTAGTCTTGCTTTCTGTCCAATGTTTGTTTGAACAAATACTCTACACTCGGTGAAGAATATTTCTTTCAACATAACAAAGTTTTTCATACCCTTGGAGACATTTTTAAGTGTTGATCTGTGATTGAACATAACAGCACAGGAACCCCAATTTTTCAAACTGAAAACATTGTGCATATTTTTAGATGAAAAGTATTTTCCAGTGTTTAAAATATTATAACTCAATGCATTTATAATTTAGAGGAAAAAACATGTACAGAAAATTCGTATAAAGAGGTTTAAATTCATGAAGGAATTTAATAAATAATTCTGTTTATAGAAACCTAAATGTCTTTTTATAAAGTACTTTTTGTCATAAAGCTTATCATTTTATATCAAATGTCTGATGGTTTTGAATAGTGTTTCACAACATCTTTATTTTCCTTTCAGGGTGGCTAATTGTTATTCTTCTAGTTTTCTTCTGTTAGGGAATAGTGCTGAGAATATTGACATTTCTCTTGTCCTATATCCTCAGTTTTAGTTTTGCTAATTTCCTCTGTTTCTGCTGTGTTCAATGAATCACTCACAGAGTTTATGCTCTGCAGGAGAGAGGCTGACTTTGTGACATGGGGCAGCAGAGTGCTGACCAGTAAGCCCTGTGGGCTACTGTTGTCACAGGGCACGTTATTGCCCTGCTCAGTGAGTCCGTCTCCACAGTGGGAGGATTTGCATGGAAAGACTACTTCACTTTATTTGGATTTTTTAAGTGGAATTTAGTGTTCACAGAATATGTCAAATTGAAGAGAAATGGCCTGAAGTTCAGCCTCTTGCTGCTATTTTAATCCTTTGTCTTTCTGTTAAACAAGCTGTCCAACATGTCAGTTATGACAAGGGTATCTGTCTGTGAAGAACTACTTGCAAACCATCAATATTTGAGATTTGAGGAGGACCCCTTAAAGATGACAGATTCTCCACTCTGCCAGAATGCCAACAGACCTCTGTGCATCCAGTTGTGTGTGACTAATATTGCAGGATGTCACAGGTTAGTATCAGTGTGGACAGACGTGGATGTCAAAAACAGTGGACCATAACGTCCCTGAGGGAAAAAATAAAAGGCTTTGATAATATAAGAAAAATCCTATTCCACATGACTGGGAGAACAGCTTACTACATGCAGTCTGGTGCATACTCCTTGAACCAATGATTAACAAAATAATCTGTCCTTTTGACAATATTGCCTGTGGAACAATATACTGGAGACAAAAGCAAGGCGACTTGCTTTGTTACTTAATATTTTCATGTGTATTTATTTCTGGCATGTGGTACCACTCTGACAGCTTTTAGAAGATGAAACCTCATTCACAGAATCTATCTGGTATCACCCTCTGACCTTGGAGAAGATAGTCACCCCATGCATCAAGTAATCTTCACCTTCTCAAATAAGTAGACATTTTGGAAACAGAGCGTTATTAAAGTGGGACATAACAGAAGATAAGCAAAGGTCTTTTTTCTTTTTTTTTTTTTTTTGGTGTGGGTGTGTGTGTGTTTTACATTGTTTATCCAGTGATTTATAAAGCATTGATATTGATCTATGACAGTTGAATATGGAAAGGAATTAGCCCCTCATTCTCCAACCTCACTTTCAGACTTGCTCCTAAACATTGCATACTAAGTGAGGCAGGGAACCTTTCTGTAAGGAGGCTGAACATAGTGTTGTGTGTGGTATCAGCCCTCAGTCTTGATAATCTAAGCAGGTCTGTCATCTCTGTATTCTTCACTTTCAGCAGAACCTGACAGTCGCTTCATCCCTGCAGTCCCCTGATTCTCTAGCATTTTGTGATAAGCCTTAAGTCTTGCATAGTACATGAGCTCATTGACAGAAGGAGTGAAGAATGAGAAGGATTATTCATTGTTCCTGTTAGATGTAAATCCTTTCAACAATAGCTTAGCAGGAAAGCAGTGTTACTTCACAGGGAAATTTACTTTGTACAGACGTGCTTAAAAAGGCTACACTTTATTCTTTAACTACACTGAGCAATCCCATCTCCTTCTTTTCCCCTCTTCTTCCCACTCACTATTAAAGACATTGCTTATCCTAAGGAAATCAGTAGCATTACTCTGGTTTTGCACTGTGGTGACTAAAACTATCCAGACTGCCAAGGCTTTGCATCAGGAGAGGCAACTGACAGACTTGGGAAAATACGTAGGTCGTGTGACACTGACACAGGTACCAGTAACTCCATAACCATGGTATGATGGGCTGCTCCCACAAGGATGCCCCCCATGAGAAACTTAACCATCACAGTTCTGCTCTGTAAGTATGACAAGTGTTCTGATCATTCACTTTGACATCAGATTCTGAAAACATTTTTAAGTTCATTTCATATTGTTCTTCAAAGACCCCAAAATAGGTCTGGTAGGAAAAGTATATAATATCTGAAGAAGACATGATTTCTATATGAAGTTGGAAAATCATGTACACATTTGCTAGAAAATGAGGGCAGTTTTCAGGTAGAGTTACTACAAATCTTTGAATTTCCCTGTCATTATAATTAGGAAAGAGTGACAACTGTATGCTACAGTAGTCTGTAGTATATAGCACTGTATTCTGGACTTGATTTGGTTACAGTTTTCTGCTTGTTCTTCCTAACTATTTATGAAAAAGTTCAGTTCTTTATATTAGCCTTTCCCCTTCCCCCAGGAAGAGGACTGAGTGATCTATTAGGCTGTTTCTATTTATGACTTCTGGTTCCATGACTAACAATTTTTTTTTATAGAAAGAAGAACTTCAAAAGACACCTCCACAGAACATCAGAATATCATTTTATATTATAACAACCATAAATGGAATATTTGCAGAATAAATTTCTACTAGTGTATTTCAGAAAGACATCTTCATTGCAATTTGTTGCAAAAAGGTTGGTTGCAATTTAAAACAGAACAAATACTAACTGAGATGTAGTGCTCTGCTTTCATTGTCAAGTGGGAGAGGAGGTAATGGTAGAGAGTGCCCTGAACTTGGCTTCCTGACTCAGATAAAGACTTCTTCTATTGCCGTTTTACGTAACTGCTCATCCTTCCTACATCGTTTTAAAAAGTGGGCCAAAGGAATGCGTAATAAAAGTAGTAATTTCCTCTCTATTCAACGAAATTGACAGCTTTTGCTAAACTCCGCAATTATCGATATTTTGCTGATCTGTGCTTGCTGCCAGAGTTATGACATTCTCCACCATCATCACATATTTCCGACTCGGTTTCAAAGCCCTGTGTGCATCTATGGTTAAAGAAACAGAAGTCATAGTACCTCTTATCAAAAGAAGGCTTTGCAAGATACTACTCACAAGTATTTACAAATAGACCTAAGCTTGAACAGTTTTCCAGGTTTGAAAATGTAGGGCTCAAATCAAGTGCAGCTCAGGAGAAGTAGTTGGCAACGCCCAGTGCCTGAAATAAATCAGAATGAAATCATAGAAATGTAGATAACATTGGAGTGGCCAATGCCCTCTTAGTTACTTTTACAGTCTGTAAATGTGCTCCCTCTTCCTCTCCCTGCGATGTACTTTTTGTCATTGCCTCTTGCTCTTTTTCTTCTTGCTTATGGGGCAAAGTTGATTTGTATTGGGCTACTAGATTTATTTGCTAAGAGGAAAAATTTTCAGCGGGATTACCCAGATCAGAGAGCTTAAAGATTCTGTGCAGACACTTGTTGCCATGAGACCCAGTTGCTCCTCAACAGGGCATCTGTGTTCCAAACCTTACAAGGTCTCCCCACCTCCTTTTGCAAAGCAAACAGTTTGCAAAGAGCCTGGTGGAAAAAGCACAATTACCTTCTCCAGTTTGTGAGTTTCAGTTTTTCCATGTTTTGGGGCTTTAAGATGAGGAACTACAACTTTCTAGTCAATTTGCGTAAAGAAACAAGTGTAAAAGACAAACACACGCACACTAGCAGTGAAATGTGAAGCCATGTAAAACTCACCGTATCACAGTTTTGAAACTCAAGCTCATAATCATATTCATGAAAACAACTGCTTTCCTTGTTTCTTTGTGTGACCTTTTTCAAATAGGATGATTTTCCAACATACATAAAATGTCACAGTGTTTTGAAAGACCAAAAATTGTTTTCATTTGCAAGGGTACTTCAGCATATGTTTAATGGGACTGCACACCTACTTCAAGCTGTACATGCACTTAAATACTGAACTGAATCAAGGCCTTCAGGAGGAAGAGAAATCCCAGCTGCTCAGACCCTAATTTTCTTTCTTCTTTATTTTGAAAGTTGAGCAATTGAGAACTGATAAAGTAGCATTTAAAGAGAAAAGCCTGCATATGATTTATAAGGAATTCTAGAAGATACATTAGAAAGCGTTATGGGATGCAATCAATCAGTGCCTGGATTACTCAAGATACTAAAGGCTTTTTTCTGCTTTCAGTGAGTAAGAGGACAGATCAGGTATTAGTATGGCATATTTGTCTAACTGATGGCATCATTTTTGAGCACCTTTTCTTGATTTATATTCCTGTGTTTATCCAATTTCCTTTATAACACCATCCAAAGCAGAAACATTAAGTATTTGTTATTTAACCTCTATGATACCTTCAGCAATTGGCAGAACAAACTGGACTCATATTCTTATTGTTGCTTTAGATGACAATTTGGCAAAACTGAAGGACTGCAACATTCAATTTATTTACTGTTGTTACCATAAAATAAGAACAGTACATATTTGGCCTTAGAAGAAATTTGATTTTCCTTACTAGCAAGAAAGGTTGACTGAAAAAGACCTCATGTTCTCAGTAAAATAAATTGGAATTTTGGCACTGACATGGAATGTAAGGAGCGCTAGTTCCTCCTTCATGAATTTCCTGGTATCAGACTGAGCTGCACAAGAGTCTGGGAACTGTGGGCCAATGTAGATCATAATTTATTTAGCAAAGTATGGAAATTTATACTGGAGAAAGATAATTCTATTCCCTAGCTGAGGGGTTTCTGATTATCTCACAGCCAGCTCAGAGACAGTGATTTCACTGCAGTCTGTCCCTCGCGACTGCAGTTTGCAATAAAAACAAATAACCGACTGACAAAAAGCCCACTGTGCACACCAAAGTGCTGGGGTTTCCACAGAATCAGCCAAATGCTCATGCTTATTTTCCAAATTAATTTTTTCCTTCTTTCTCAGTGTACTATGTTTGATGGCAACATTGCATTAACATATAGCATGACAGAAATACCTTGAAAACTTTGGGACTCTAACATTATACCTTGATCCATCCACCTAACATGGCTGGTTTCAAGTCTTGTCTTTGCTTTAAAGATAACTCAAGTTGTAGCTTGGGGCTTGGTCCAAGCTAGGGAAGTATAGAAAATATTGTCCCTTTTACTCAGTCCATTACCTGTCCAGCAATTCAAGTTGAATTTTTATCTCATCATAGTTTAAAAAGGCCACAGTAATGTGTTAATTTGTTAATGCAGATGAAAGTTATCATATTCTATTAGACTTCTAATGCCTTCTCACAACTCACACATGTATCCACATGTATCCAACAGGGCACAAAATTTTCTTCACCGTATTAGCACAAAGGAGTTTCTAAAGTAGAATGTATTATTGCAGCAATAAACATTATCAGCTGCACCAGTAGAAGGTCTTAGAGCTCTACATGAACTGGTGTCACTACTTTGTACCTTTTAGTTCAAGTATTGTCTCACTGTGGTGCAGCCATTCAGACCAGATTACCTTAACGTAAGCAGAAAAGACATAACCTCAGAGACCGACCTATGGGAAATTCAGTTTTCTGTTATTACTAAAGACAGTGGTGGCAACATTCTGGCTCTGAGAGTTAAGTGGTGCCACTGCTAGGGAATCCCATAAACTGTCTTTTAAATATGCTCCCAGCAGCAAATTTGCTATGGCAGTCAAATATAATTTACTCAAGAGAATCAATAAAACTTCAGTATGAAAAAGGTAATGTACTACGCTATGTACCACTGGCTAGGAGGCTCATTAGGACAAGACATATGGAAAAGGAATAGTAAGGTCATATCCACTGGATAAGGTGTCATTCTCACTGAATGAACAGCTTCAGCAAAAAGAAACTACTTCCTGAGATAACAGTTGCTGCCCTTCACTGCAGAAGAACTTTCAGGAACATATTTTGCTTTTTTTTCTTTCCTCCCTCAATGAGCTGGTAATTGCAGACTGAAAAATTTTCTAATCTCAGTCCCAAAAGGATATAGAATGATTTAAGGGATTTATGCAAGTTAAGCCTGGTACAACAGTAACTATCCTTGCAGGCGTGGGAGAAAAAAATTAAACTTGTCCCTTCGATGCTCTTGCTTTCTTGTGAGAAAATTTAGGGTCATGGATAAAACCTCCTGCCAGATCTTTCAATCATTCACATAAGGTTAAAAAAAAAAGAATTCAGTTGTCTTTGAAAGATACAAGCTTTACCAGAGAAAGCTGTAGCACACTTCAAGAAACAAGCCAATTCTTCTTTCGTTCTGACAGACTTAGTTTCTCTGTTTCACTAGTCCAGGGACGAAATGAGAAAGGCTCCTTCTCTATGTGCTCAGGCTTGTCCAAAATCTAGAGGCAGCTGAGCATAACAGTAGCAGCAGCATATGATAATGTACATTTTTCTGATAGGCTGTCTTTTGTCGTGAACTACATAATGCAGAAGCACAAAGGCACCCTGCCTGGTTTATCTGCGTCTATGCCAGATTTGCTGGTAGAACTCGTGCAACCAGAGGATGCAATTTTGCTTTGTTCCTACTCTTATTGCTAGGGCAGCGATATCTTGTAACGTATTTAACTTCGGGGAGAGTTTCTTAATTTCCTGTTTCAGTATTTTGCTCTTTTTTGGGGACAGAATGAAAGCTGTCTCTACCTCATTACTGTATTTCTTTGCAGAAAGAGAATCCTTCCCCTAGCAGTGGTTACAAATACCGCTATAAAATTTAGTCCAGTGTTCTACACATTTTTTGTAAAATATAGGCTACTGAAAATTTCAGATTACTATTGTACAACAAAAAGCATATTGCACGAGCACTGAATAAAAAATTGCATCTCTTATAGTACTTCAGTGATGATGATAAGCTGTTTGTCTTACAATAACCTTCAAGCCATGCTCTTCCTATAGCACTCTGTTATCAGAAACCCAGAGTTTGGACTGATGTAATTTGACATGGTTCTGATGAGATTCTGGGAATCTAATGTGACAAATAGACATGAACAACACAACCCTTCCAGCTAACTAGTTTTGAAAAGAACTATCTGGAGAGAAGCAATATCTTGAAAAATAAATGATACATTAAAAAAAAATGGTAAATATCCCAGCTCAAAAACATCCCTATTAAGTAATGCAGAAAAAAGTCAAAATTCAAAAATGCTAATGAGATTATATGAATCCTCTTAGCTGTGACTATATCTTAGATATCTGTTAATGAATATCCATATAAGGTTTAACACCAAATTAAAATAACAAGCTAACAATATGCAGCTATGTATGTGTATAAACCCAGAATCTTACCTTTGTGTTGAACAGATATCTATCAAAGCCCATAATACCAAACTTTTAACCTGTTATTTTCTTTAAAATAAACAGTTATGATATAAACTGTTTTGTATAATAAATATCTGCCCCTAAATGAAATTGCTATTGCCTACTTTGAAAATATTCACTAAAAAGATCTCTTGAAGGAAAGGGACTTAAATTATAATTTTGCACATATATACAGTAAGGTTACCCCTATTTAAATTTTCACTTGTAAATTAGTGTCAGAGTGAATATCTCTATTCACTCTGACACTAATTTACAAGTGAAAATTTAAATAAATTATTGTATTAGTGGGTCCTAGAAACTCAGCTTTCACTGAAGCAAAGATGTTCTTGCTGCTTATGATGACAAAGATAACCTTAAAAATAATAACTGACTATAAATGATCACAATATTTTCATGCAGAAAGAAGCCATTCATCTCAAGAAGCTGTTAAGTCTGCAGCTATATTGGTGGCAGTTTAGAAGTCTCTATTTTTAACTAACTATAGAAGGATTCAAGTATAATGCATTATTTTCTATCTACTGATATCTGTGTGCTTTCCAAACAAATTTTTGTATACTCAAGTATGATGAATGACGCTATTGTTCTCAAACTCGCTCTGTTAATATCTTTTGTACTGGTGTTATGCATTGCTAAGGAAAATCTGTAATACTTAGAAAATGAGAGACACTGGGCCAAGAAATAGAGTGAAACAAAGTACAGCAAAAACAGTTTGGCTTCTACTATCTGCTCCTGTTTGAAACCCTACACAGACTACTCCTGTATATATATATATATTTACATATACATATATGCACACCTACATCCATATATGCCCACGTATCTATATATATAAATAGACATAAATATACAGAGACAGTTGCAAGAAAGGCTGTAATGCTAGAACTAAAACAAAGCTAGAAAGAACTGACGCAGAAGGTTCATTTCACTGCAGTATAGTGTGCCTAGTACAGGTTTTAGGCCACAATTGAGTCAAAACAGTAAGGAAGTGTGGAGCTCAGTACATTTTCTGAAGAGTTCTTCAGTTTCCTCTTTACTCGTCACTCCATGAACTCTTGTAAGAGGGTGCATATTAGGTCTGGCTGAGATGGAGCTCATTTTCCCATAGCAGCCCTCACAGTGCTGTGCTTTGCATTGGTAGCTAGAAGGGTGTTGATAACACATCAGTGCTTTGGCTACTGCTGAGCAGAGCTGGCATAGCATCAGCACTATCTCTCCAACATTGTCCCCAGATCAGTAGGCTGGGGGTGGGCAAGATCCAGGGAGGGGGCACTACTAGTCAGCTGACCCAAACTGACTAAAGGGGTATTCCATACCATATGAAATCTTCTCAGATATGAAAGCTAAGAAAAAGAGAAAGAAGAGGTGGCATTGGTTATTTAAAATATTTGCCTTCTGGAGCAATCTCTAATGAGTGCTGAAGCCCTACTTGCCAGGAATTGGCCAGACATCATTTGCTGATGGGAAGTAGAGAATAAATTTTTTTTTTTCTCCTTGCTTGTGCTCATGTAAACTTTTGTTTTTTGCTTTATTAACCTGCCTTATCTCAACCTATGAGTCTTTTTCCATCTCATTTTCTCTCCCCCATCCAGCTGAAAAGGAGTAGTGATAGAATGGTTTAGTGTTGTCCAGCCAAGGTCAACCCATTAGAGTGGGATATGACTATCTTATTTTAAACAAATGGAGTCTTTTGTGGTTTTGCAGAACCATTCAGCTTCTGAACAGCCCGGGAAATGAGCAAAACAATTTTCATTTATTGTACAGATTGTAATTAATTTTCTCTTTTACGATATAACTGTTTTTTTTGCAGGAATAAAGTTGTATTGGCAGATAACATAATGGCATGACTAGAAAAAGTAAATAGAAAACAATACTTATCCCCTCTGTTAATCAGTCATTCATTTGATGGGACA
>JAYRBT010000082.1:81799719-81822896 GCA_036023395.1 Myiotriccus ornatus | reverse complement strand
ATATAGACCTCAGATGCAGTTAAGATCACACCCTGGTCCTGCTGGCCACACTGTTGTTGATACAGGCCAGGATATCATTGGCATTCTTGGTCACCTGGCCCACACTGCTGCCTCACGTTCAGCTGGCTGTTCACCAGCACTCCCAGGCTCTTTACTGCCAGGCAGCTTCCCATCTACTCTCCCCTCAGTCTGTAGCAGTGCATGGGATTGTTGTGACCAAAGTGCAGGACCCAGCACCTGGCTTTGTTGGAGCTCATTCAGCTGGCCTTGGCCCATTGATCCATCCTGTTCAGATTCCTCTGTAGACCCTTCCTACCCTCCAGCAGATCTACAGTGCCACCTAACTTGGTGTCATCTGTAAACTTACAGAGGGTGTATTTGCTTCCCTTGTCGAGATCACTGATAAAGGTATTGAACAGGACTGGACCCAATACTCATCCTTGGGGAACACCATCTGGATGTAAGTCCACTCACCACCACGCTCTAGGTCTGGTCATCCATCCAGTTTTCAGCTCATCAATGAGTGCACCAATCATCCAAGCATTGAGCAGTCACTTTCTGCAGGAAAATACTGCAGGAGGCAGTATCAAAGGGTTTGCTGAAGTCCAGGTAGACAACATCCACAGTCTTTTCCTCATCCACTAGTTGAGTCACCTGGTCATAAAAGGAGATCTGAACAGTCAAGCAGGACCTTCCTTTCCTAAATCCATGCTGGCTGGGCCCAGTTGCCCGAAGTCTCCAGAGATAAAAATAAGTCCTTTAATGCCTTTCCTTTATAACAATTGAAAACAAGGCCTTAGACCCCAAAACATTAACAGGATTTCTGCTCTTCAACGAGGGATGCATTTTAGTCTCCTAAAAGTTTTTTTATGTACCAACCAGTGAGGATAAACAAATCCAAGCATGCTCTATGCTGATTTGCTTATATGTCCAAAAATAATAAAGAACCCATATCCCAACAAACGAAAAAAGAATCTTACCAGCTTGGTTTTTTTTTCATGAGTTGAAGCTCTATTACAGAAATCTTGAGCTTAGGACTCCTTTGTCACTGACATTCTCAGTATTTTCATACTGTGCTCTGAGATAGCTTTATGGCTATTCCTTGTTTAAAGCTTCTAGACTCATGACTGCTCAGTTCTCAAAGCTATCTGACTGACTCAAAGACAAATGGTGTATTTCCCTTAAATGCTGATTTACCCTTTCGTGAGAGACACAGGTATACACAGTCGATAGAACAGCAATATTTTATTAGATGTCATGGTTCATGTTATATCCTTTTCAGAGAAACAATATGTATTCTATGTCAGGAAAAAGTCAATTTTGACATCTTTTTTACAACATTACTTGGTTTCCATGAAGGTTTCTTTTGTCTGTTCTTTTACATATACTGCTGTGATCTTCTTTTTCCTTCATTGTGTTTACTTGAATGAAAGGTGAAAAAATTGTAGAGATATGGAAGAAACAAAAGAGCAGGACTCTTACACAAAGGGATCACTTTGACAGTGGGATGTGAGTTATATTCAATCTATCTGTTTGACTAGTTTTTGTTACCTTTCTTTTTTTTTTTTTTTTTTTTTTTAAGAATCACTCTTGCCTTGTCATTGTTTGGACAAGTAGAAAAAAAAGGCCAAAAATGGCAGAAATTCAAGCAATTCTGATGGATCCTGTGTGAGTGATCAGTACATACTCAATAGCCACTTTTTTGGATGGCTTTCACAATGTTTTCCTGCAGAACTTTTATTAAAAGTAATAGATGGATGGCAACAAGAAATTCTTCTGTGGGAAGAATATGTTGGTATCAGCAAACTGTCCTCTGGCAAAGGACATTCTGCAAACTCCCTTCTCTCTCTCTGTACTTCACATTTAGATGGTAAAGCTTTCCGAACACTGATATTTATTTCGCCGCTGACCCTTAACTGAAAGCTTTTCCTATCATTTTGTATTTTTTGTAGTTGTTGTGCCAAACTAAGTGTTAACTTCTGTACATCTCTTACATTTTAATATCTCTAATGAAATGCCATAATTTCATTTTAGAAGAAAGACTTCATGATAACAACATAGTTGGTAGAAATCCCTGCTGAATAAGAAGTCTGAGTTCACATTTTTACAAGAGTAAATAATGGAATACCAACAAAAAATCCAATGTCACCTTTAAGTCATCATGTGTGAGATATCAATATTAAAAGATTTCTTCCTATATTACTGCAAAAGACTTGAAGTAGTTAAATTATTACATTATGCAACCTCGATAAACCATCTCACACTTCAAAAATAAAAATAATTCCTTAATGTTTCCTGTTGTGAATTCTTGTAACTATGAATTCAGAATTTTAATTACAGAACTTCACAATTTCCTCTTAGGCACAAGTTGTTTTAATAAACAGAATAGGAAACAAAGACATTTGCCAACATATCTGCAATAAATGATTACCAAAGAAGCAACAGGAGGCTAACTGAAACTGAGGTCAATTTCTTTAAAACTACTGCTGAATATTCATAGCAAACATCTTGCAGCATGTACCCAGGTGTCAAGAGAATAATAATAAAGTTTTCCCAAAGTTGTCCCATTTGCTACTGCTGTAGCAAAGAAATTTTTTTGTATTGAGCTAACATGAAAAAAAAGCTAATCTTTTTTAATAATTACAATTTTTAGTACCTTAAAATGAAGCAATACTACTGATGACTGCTTCTTACAGTTTATTTAAGTAAATGGAAAATTAAAGTAAATCTTTGATCTGAATGAGCTTTCTTTTTTGCAGCTTCTGTTCAGTTCTGGAAGTAGCTGGTTACAAACTTCAGGTAGCTTCTCCAGCTATCAAATAGAACTAGGAAGGAAACATAGAGAGGGGACAAACTATGACACCCAGAGTGAATAAATTCATATGAGGAGAAACTAAACATTGAGATTCCACTTCCTGGAAATAAATGAGATGAGAAGCAATATTATACAGGTCTGTAAAATCATGGTTGGCTCAGAGACTGCCTTGGATATCATAAATCATTATGACTTCTAATACAAGAAGATGGAAGCACACAATGACCCTCTTACCAGGTTTAGGACATATATTTAACAGGAAAAGGGCATATGTTTTCATACAGCTTGTACTGTGGAATTCAGTGCCACAGAATGTTTTAGAGGTAAAACAAAAAAAGAGGGTTCAAAGAGGAAGGCTGGTAAAAAAAGTTAAAGTTACTGATGGTTTTAAGCACAGTGATCCCGCAGTATTCTTTGATTCAGAGGTCCTCATATTGATGCATCATAGAAGCTACAAAAATGTTACATTGGGGAAGGCCTGAATACTAAACTCAAACATCTGCTGCTCATTGCTGAAAAAGGAAACCTACTGATATTGGTAGGCCTGTGGTCTCATGTGTCAGGAGGGGTAAAACATGGTTAGACTTAGATTCTGAAAGCTGCATGCTATTTTCCTGTCATAGGAGCATATTTTAGGATAGTTAAGAATGTTTCTGAATAGAACCTAAGAATTTTCAGCTTCCCTTGTGACAGGAGGGAGAAAAACAACTTGAACAGAAAGGATTTTGCTCTTTATTAGGCAATTTATATTCTTTATCTTATATAAAAATGAGACAGCAGCTCCACCAGAGAAATTTTGTTTCTTAAAGCCCCCAAGTCAATTATTAGTTCCTCATGAAGCCATTCATACAACCAATTTCAGTTCCAAGAACACAAAAAAACAATGCAAATTTATTCTTGCATTTCTTTTCATGTTGTAATCACTTGAGGAAGGGCAGTGATGATACATGAGTTTTAAACTGCTTTTCATATCACTTCAGTGTTTTTCTTTACCTGATGATAGAATTTCATTATATTACAATAAAGGTTTAGTGCTGGTACAACTTGTTCCTGTTGTAATTTGCTTGTTTCAGTTTTGCTGCCTCTTTTAAGACTGTCAAAGAAGCAATTTCTAAGGCTAGACAGCATAAGCCAACTACGTGGTGAAGGGAAAGGCTTTCAGCCAGAAGGCAAGGTATGTGTGGTTACTGATTAGCCTCAGTGAGAGGTGGGCTACAGAGTGAAAATACAGTATTGTTGCCTGATGCAAGACAGTTCTCTCAGCAAATCTGAGGTAATCCTAGGGGGGAAAAAATCACGTGTTTCAGGCAACCTGCAACATTTATAAAACGCACCTGATCACACCGTATTATTATGAATATCTTCTTGTAGACATGTGAAAAAAGGAAATCTATAGAGAAATGTCTCAGCATGGTATGGTTTCAGCTTTTGATGGATTGGATGTTTCATGGGCTAGTGAGCTTCGGGATTATTGTGACTTCAGCAGAATCACGATTCCAAGTCAAATGAGGGGACTCCAAATAAATAACATCATACAAGTTTGTGTAAGCACCTATAAGATATAGATAAGATGCCCAAGATATAGATAAGATGCCCTGCACATTGTGTGTGTGGTCAGTAAGCTGGCTGTAATCACTGTGACTGCACTGGCAAAATAAGGGTTTGTCACATCCTTCTTCATCAGAATGCCTCTTACCACTTCCTCAATACTTTTTAGGGTGTATATTTATACTTTATACCATTGCATAAGTATTTATGTCTTGGATGAAATATTCAAAGAAAAATACAAAGAAGTGTTACATTTTTATATAAGTTGTTTTGTTTTCATGAGCTTGTTCAGTGACCTTAGAATTACATAGTCGTTTTCAAACTTGCTGAAAAACTGATTAGCACCTAATTTTGGAGGCACAACCAGCTCTTCACAATATGTTGGTTTGTCAGATTCGTGAGGTTGATTTGACTTATTTTAATATCATACATATTGCAAATTACCTTATTAGAGTATACAACTGGGACAAAAACTGAATTAAGTGGCTCTTTTCAAGTTGTGGCTCCTGTCTTTAATACACAGCCACAGTCTTTTTGCAAGATATCAACTAATCAATGATGGAATTAGAGTCAGGGGAGCTCAAATCAGTAAAAATGCCAAAAGAAATGTCTGAAAGCATTGGGTAAAAAGCTTAATTCCATAAAGGCCAATAAGAAACAAGCCTCCAGATTTTATATTCCTTAATGTTATTAAAAAGATTATGCTACTCAAAACAGAACTGAAGCTTTATAAACCAAATATATTCGTTTCCATGTTCCTAATAGGTAATTATGTCTTTTCATAAGCACACTTCCATCTGCCCCTTTATATCAATTAAATCTAAACTCAAGTAGCAGAACAGCAAGTATTTTCAAACGCCTGGGGTTCAAAATGAGTGGCTGGTGAGACTGTGAAACAAAATGCAAAAATACTTACCAGTTTGCCCCTAACATTAAGTATATTAAAATAAGACTGCTCATGAGCACCATTTATTTTCCAGTAGCCAAAATATAAGTAAATCTCACTATTACAATTTACTCACAACTGCGGTGAATCACCACAATACCTGAGCACTTTTGGTATGGCTTTATGTACCTTTCTAAGTACATTTGTGACACACTGAAAAAATGTATCTTTAGCAGTAACTACAGATTCCTTTTGAGTTCACTTTTTTTTTTTCATTTGTTATGTAAGCACAAAGATGGTTCCAGGTAAGGCTTAATTTGAAATGCAGTACTGAATATCTTTTTTCCTCTTTTTGTTTCCCCTTGTTGCATGGAAAAGTTTTGTTATGTCAAAGGTACTGACAAAGTTATCAGCAGATAATATAGCCTTACTTCTCTTTTTTCCCGGAGGGGTGGTGCAGGCAGGATTCTGCACTGCTCGAACAAAGCCCAGTTTGTGCATACTCACTGAAAATCTTCCAGTGCAATGTTTTGGTTAGTGAAAACCTGAAAACAAACATGACTTACAGGCAAGGCCACAGAGAGCATGCACTGAAGCCAAGCTGCCACCGAGAACTGACATTTTCTCCTGAACTATTTTTATATAGTTTTCAGCATTTGAAAACAAAGAAAGAAATGCCACAAGAAATTTTTTGCAGAATTTGATTGCATGTGGAGATTAAAGCAGCAAAAGCAACCTGACACTCTGCAATAGGAAGCAGATAATTCAAAATAAGTATTACTGTTAAAGAAAATGTAGGATCCTGCAGCAATGTACTCTAGGAGGTAAAAATTGAGAATGTGCATGGAAGTACAGGAACAAATACAAAATGTGAGAAATTCGACAAGGACGAACAGAAAGATAAAAATTGTTATAACCATAATAGGAAAAAAATCCCAACACAAAATTATATGTAAATACAAATTCATTGGAGAACTATAGGCTTTTTTTTTACAAATAAAATTAATATTTTAGTCAAAAGCTAAACTCAAGAGGATTGATTCTTTACAGAGAGGGTAATCAGGCATTGGAATGGGATGCCTAACGAGGTGGTGGATTCTCTGCCCCTGGAGGTATTTAAGAAGAGACAGGATGTGGCACTTAGTGCCATGATCTAGTAACTGTGGTGGTAGTGGATCAAGGGTTGGACTTGATGATCTCAGAGGTCCTTTCCAACCCATCTGATTCTATGATTCTATGATTTTAGGCATCACATAATATTTTCTCAGTGCTCAAACTGTGTAATTCGGAATTTAGAATACAACTACACTGAAATATCTCCTAAATTTCTGTCCATTTTTAATGATGTTTAGTTCATTTTGGTAATACCTTCCTCTGTAGGAAATAATAATTGAGAAGCACAGCACATCTGTCATAAAGAACTGTTAAAGTAGCCTTAAGTACTAAGGAGATAGGGCTATTTCAGTTATGTACAAAAGAGTAGAATAAACTATATTGCTAGTGTGAGCAATACATTAAAAGTAGATTAAAAAGTGTTATGACTAGGTTGTCCATTTGTAGAAGAGAGATCAAGTGCTGTCAGTCCTCAGCCACAGATGTCCTGATTCATACTGTTTAAGACAATTTGAGAATGCACTTGGCTGTGGTTTCTTGGTTTCTTTTATAATCAATGGTAAGAATCCAACACCTCCAGAGTAAAATTTTGCCCAATTAAAGATGTAAATTATCTTGTGAAGGCACCTGTTCCTTCTCATTGACTACGGTGACTAAACTTCTGACTCAGACGCCTCAATTATATGCTTAAAGTAAGGTAAATCTAGGCATTGAAAGATCACAGAAAATTTTTTACTGTGTTTTGTATAGTAAGTGCAAGAAATAATTCTGTTCATATTACAAGTGCTCCTAGGAAGGTACAAACTTAATCTCCCTGCAAAGATGTTTGCAGGAGTATCTGTAAACCCCACTGTGGTGGGTTGACCTTGGCTAGCTGCTGGACACCTGCCCAGACTCTCACTTGCTCACCTTCACAAAACACATCAGGGAGAGAATATAACATGGATGAAGATAAAGATAGGAAGAGTGATTGACCAATTATTGCAATGAGAAAAACAGACTTGGGGAAAACTATTTTAATTTAATGTCAATTAAAAATATGTAGATGGTGAGAAACGGAGAAACAGGACACTTCATCCACCCTCTTTTTTCCCAGGTTCAGCTTCATTCATTGGAGCACAATGCTGATGAGCTGCTGAGGGAGCTGGGGTTGTTCAGCCTGGAGAAGAGAAGGCTCAGGGGAGACCTCATCACTCTCACACTCTCTACTCATTTTATTCCCTCTGAAAGGAGGTTATGGCCAGGTGTGGGTTTGTCTCTTCTCCCAGGCAACTAGCAATAGGGCAAGAGGACACAGTCTTTAGCTGCACCAGGGGAGGTTCAGGTTGGAGTTAGGAAGAAGTTCTTCACAGACAGATTGACTGGGCACTGGAATGGGCTGCCAGGGAGGTGGTGGAGTCACCATCCGTGGAGGTGTTTAAGAAAAGACTGGATGTGGCACTTACTCCCATGATCTAGTTGATAAGATGGTGTTAGTTCATATGTTGGACCTGATGATATCAGAGGTCCTTTCCAACTTAGTTGATTCTGTGATTCCTCCATTCCTGCCTCCTTTTCCTCTCCCGACTCTGCTCAGCATTGTAGAGGCAATGGGGAACAAGGGGTTGCAGTCAGTACATGAGTTCTCTCTCTGCCACTCCTTCCTCCTCACACTTTTCCTCTGCTCCAGGTCTTTCCATGGTCTACCACTTCCCTCAGGGCATGTACACCTGCTGCAATGTTGGGTCCTCCATGGGCCCACAGTGTGGATATCTGCTCCAGTATGGAGCGCCTCCTCCTTCTCCTCCTCTGACCTTGGTATTCCCTCTGCTGTTTCTGATACTTTTTGTTCCCTCACCCTCTGTCTGTGGAGAACTCTCTGCCCTTTCTTAGAGATGTTTTCTTTGAGGCACCCACCTGTGTCTAGGGCTCAGCTGTGCTCTGCAGTAGGGTCTGATGGAGCTGACAGGAACCGGCCGTCTCCGACATGGGACAGCCCTGGCTGCTGCTCCTGGATGCCACTTCTACAGATGCCCACTGTCCATCCCATGTTATGAAAGCATTACATGCTTTTTTCCTAAGCAGACACAAATATAATTTGTGAGTGATTACAAAGTTGTAGATAAAAGCTTTGCTTTACTCTAGAAAGGAAATTAATGAGTCAGGTGTAATACTTTACTCATTAATTTTCTCACTAATTTCTCACAGATAGTGTAGTTTATTGTAAAGGGAAGAGTTTTTATTTTGTAGGTGGGAGTTTTTAGTTCTGGATGAAGTAACTATCTAATTTCCCCAAAGGACAGCTCTCAGGATGTAGGACTGAGCTGAGGGTATTCTCTGTGCTGTTAAACAGGCAATTACTTTCATTCTGTCCTTCCAGAACTGATGAGCTTGTTTCTTTCAAAAGGCAGTTTCGATACTTCAGGGATTCAGTCTTTTGTGGACAGGGAACCACAACTCCACCTGAACCTGTTATATTGTATGAATGAGTGTTTTTGACTACAGAAATACTAAGTTTAATCTGGAGTGTGTCTGATGTCTAGGAAAGAAGAAAGTTCTACACAACCTTTTGCACCTGTAGTTATAAAGCACAGGTATGATTACTTAACAATGTTTTAGGAACTGAACTGAAATATCTCCAGTAACTCATTTATACAAAGGAAAAACAGAGTAGATAAGTTCCTGTCCAAGACAAAGTATACAGCAATGCAGGTAAAATGTGAGCAAATAAGGAATAGGTAATTCCACAAATAACCACTGATTTCGATGTTGGTTTCTTTTGTTTTTTTGAAACATTTATGTGGAGAGTTGGAATCAAGCCCCTTGCTCCTCCCTTCTGTTAAACAAAATAAATAAGGCTTTCTGCTGCTTCTCTAGAGCATCTGTTGGTCTCAAGACTTCTGGAAGAATCTAAAACTCAATGTCTTTGCTGCTGATGTGGACAAACTCCAGGTTTTCTACCTAGTGCCATTCTCAGACCTCATGGTCCTTCTGAAGTTTCACAAGGCTTATTTCATCATACTAGAAAACATCTCTAAAGATGTCTGACCTACATACCCTGAAGCTCAGATGAGAGATGAGACTAATGGAGCTTAATTTCAAAAATGCTAATAGTTTAATTTATGCCTAGTTGTTACATAATATGTAATTCATGTATCATAATCAAATAAATACTTCTTGGACAGAGCCAGTTTTTTATGATCCTTAGCTTACTTACAAAGAGATTCCCCTTCTAAGAGGAATTAATGCAGATGCAGAAGCACAGATTTCGTAGAGTTAGCAAACACTCTTCTCAGATGCTGCACTACAGTAATGACTAAGCCTCTTTTATAGGAGCTGGCTGCTATCAAGTGCCTCAGCTGAAATATTTGTCTGGTAAGCTGCTGCTTTTAGGTGTTGAAGTGCATGGTATATTCTTAAGACTTGGAACTGGTAGAAATCGTGGGGAAATACATACCAGGTAAACATGACTATATGATTACTTTTTTTTAGGTCTTCAAAAAATGTTTAGATGTGGTGCTTAGGGACATGGTTTAGTGATGGACCTGGCAGTGTTATCTTAATGGTTGGACTTGATGATCTTAGAGGTCTTCTCCAACTTTAATGATTCTGTGATTCTATAATTCTCTGACTAAGTAAACTGCAGCTCTGGTGCTCTGACTGATACCTTCTTCAAAGTGATGCTTGATTCTGTTAGTTTTTAACAGACGCGATGGGAGCTGTCAGGAATTTTCCATTTCTGAAAACACTGATCAACTCTCACTTCTTTAGAGATCATAGATAGGATGAATAATGGAGACTGTCCAGCTAGTTCGCTGTTCATCTGACTATCATCGTCAGCTACAAAGGCATTAAGTTCTTGAGAAAATTGATCTGATTTTGCTCCTCTCTGAAATTTATGTTAAACGTGGGTTTCTTAATGGGTTATTTTGCTAGAGCTCTTTTTTTTTTTTTATTATTATTTTTCGTCATACAGTAGAAATCATTAGGTAATTACTGGCTATCAAAAAAGGCTTTCTTCATGCATATTTACTCTGACTACCAGGTCTTTGAAGCAGCAGACACTGGAATAGAAAACAAAACTATTTGGCATGCATTTCAGAAACTTGTGTACTGACGATGAGAGAAAAATATAGATGCCAAAGCTCACTCCAAGGCTCATCCTCTGCCAGCTGGGCTTGCAAGCAGGTTACAGACTTCTTGAATAAATAGTGTTGAGAAAATCTGTGAACCAAATGTCCAAATAACCTGAGGCTCAGTTTGACCAATGACCAAAGATAAGTTCTAAAGCTCTGTTCTCAGCAGAAAGATGGTATGAAACAATTTCCCTGTGGCTTTAGCCACCTGTGAGCATAGAATAAGCTCCTAATAATTCCACTGACTGAGGAAGATCAGATTTATTAATACTGTCCCTAAGAATACAGCTGAGGAAAACCACTGACTGCATCAGTGGTCAAAATTGTGATAAGTCTCTGAATTAACCAGTCACTAATCAGTTGTTGAAATAAGACTGTATAGAACCTGCTTTTATAAGTGCGCTCTACCAGTGAAAATAATTTTATGAGAACTCTTCAATTGTTTCCTTGCTCCTTACTAATCTTCTCAAATAAGATGCAGTCTACCAACCTTGATTTGGTAAAACCAGAGTCTTGCTGGATTATTTTTCCTTAGATAACAGAAAAAAATAATTTTCTTTACCACTGTTACAGAGGGGAAAAAAATCAATGGACAAAAGCATCTCCCCCCCGCCCCTTGCACATAGGGAGAAATCAAAGTACCTGATGAAAAAGAACAGTGAACAAAAGTACATATAAACCCTAGGCCTTGTAATTTCATGAACCCTGGGTTATTTCTCATGTTGCCAGAAGCAACAAAAATGAACTGTTTAGTGTCGAGGCTTATTTTCTGATTTTATTATCTTGGGAGGGGAAGAGCAGAGAGACTGGATGCACATGCTTCGTCAAAGGAAGTGACTGATGAAAGCATTCAAAATTTCACCAGTGTACGATTAGGATTCACATAGGCAGACATTCTAAAGAGAAACAGTATTTGTCCTTCAAGAAGGGACATCACTTTGGGAAGCTGAGCCTCAATCTTGTTCTACTGGCTATGATTTAATTTTAAAATTAAAATCCAAGTAAGAAAAAATGTGCTTTCCTCTTGGATGTCTGGGTGCTGATATTTCCCACTGTAACATAAAATCAATTTTCTGACCTGAAGTCAGGCTAAGGTAACAGTTGTATGCCACAGTGACTCATTCTTGAGGGCAGGATGCTAGACAATAGTGCACCGAATCTTGTTAAAGGAACTTGTATTTTGTGCCTCAAGACATTGTCAAATGTCTTAGCACTACCCCAAGTCATTACCAAATGAACAGGGGTATTGTTCATTGTCAACTCTCTTGGTTGCTTTTGACAGAACAACATTTCCGTATTTGACATTTAATTTTTTTTAAAAAGAGCATTTTCGCCTCAGCCTCCTTTGTTCATTACAGTATTTGTTTGGTAATTAATACGTGACAGTCTAAAGACAAAAAAAACCCCTACAAAACAAACAACAAGCCACCAACTTTTGTATCTCAGGGCTTTTGGTTTTTGTGTGAATATGTATGGGGATTTTGGTTTGTGTTTTTTTTGTGGGTTTTTTTTGTGTGTGTGTTTTTTTTTTTGTTTGGTTTTTTGGTTGATTTTTGTTTGGTTTCGTTTTTTGTTGATGTTGTTTGTTTTTTTTAATGTAATTTCAAAAATTTTGGAAAGCTTTTATAAAAAACAAGAGATTCAGGAACAGATAGAAGAAAACAAGACAAAATCAACTAAAGTGGGAAGTTAAGCACGTTCCTTGTAATATAGCAGAGTGGATGGCTTTTGATTTTTGCTTAGAGCAAAAATCTTCAGAAAGCATTTCTTCACTTTGGAAAAAATGCTACTGCTCTGAAAAGTCAAGTTAGCTCTAAATAAGAAGTCTATCTAGACCTTGGGTGCTAGATAGATTCCTAAAGGGATATCCCTGATAAGAGCAAAAAAGGAGAAAAATCTCTAAAACACTGGAAAATCCTAATTTTCTCAGAAATAGGGAAAGTTCTTTGGGTGACATTGTTATCTAAACAATAATGTCAAGTCAGAGGAGAGGATAGAGTGTCTAGAGATGTTGAAGGTTCATTTTAGCCTACGTATTAATGTGATTTGGTATTACTACACAGCTTATACTTAGATTAACATTACCACATTCTTCGTGTCTGAAATGCAGTTATTATCCTGAAGAAGAAAATCACAACTTTTCAAGCTAATAACTTGCAGGCATTCTTGGTAGAGAAAGGTGCTCAAATTTAGGTCTGTGGGTATTTTAATCAACTTGCATTCTTCTCAGAATTTTTTTACTGTGTCATTATTCAGATTTTATGATGTCCCAGGAATAAGATTTGCCTCTGGATTGATGTTGTTCAGATGCAGTAATGCTTATGTCTTTGAACAGAGAGATTAACAACCTTAGATCAGAGATCAGATTTTGCTACTAAACAAGAACTCACCACAGAGGTCCAACATGCCAGATACTCTCATAAAATTCTCAAGGTCAAAAATGAAGAGAAAGGAAGTTTTTTTAAATTACTGCTCAGCTTCTCCAGCATTATGCAGAAGTGCTGAATTGTAAATGACAGCAGATTTGGTGTTGTTTGCATATGAGAAAAATTATTCTGGGAAATCAGATTATGAATATTATTGATCCCAAGGTCCCTAGGATATGTCTGTGTTAAAATCACAGTGCAGTGAACTGAATTTGACGTGCAATATTTTCTATTCTATCTTTTCCCAGCAGATGAACCCTTTCCCTGTTTACTAAAATATGTCAATATCTGCAAGATCCTTTCCTGCATGTAACATAAACATCTCCTTATAATGTGACACTCAAGTTTTCCTTCAGAAAGAAATAATAATAACCCATGCAATTTTAAGGACAAGACTAACTATCAATCATGCAGGAATTTGACAAATATCTTTATATCCAGGAAATTTTAATTATAAAAGTGAAGAACAATCAGATATCCTCTCAGCAGACTGTCCTGAGTGTATCATATGCATTGAAGCAAATGCAGAAAGGTGTCTTCTTCAGTGCCAGTCCAGGTGCAGCCAAGGAAAACATGGATGATCTGAAGTTACACATATAATAGAAACATATCATGCTCCTTCCTGAAGAAATCACTAGTCACAACTTATCCTGTACTCATTTACATTGCAAAATTGATTGGTCTAATGTTAAAACTCCTGTCAAATTGCTATCAAAATATTTGAATTTTCTCTCCATGAAATTGCCTGTGAAGTATATTTCAACAGTTCAGCTGATTTCTGTCTGTTCAAAAATAAGAACATCACAAACTAACAGAAAAGATGAGAACAGCACTAGTTATTTTGTCTCGCTGCTGCTATTCAAGAATTATGTTGGCCTTATGACAAAACTAAGAGCAGAGCATAGCATAAAAAAGTTGGTCTCCATATTTTCAAGCTGTAAACTAAACGCTTTCTCACTCATTTTCTTAGCACAGTCACAAAGACTTCCACTTTTCCTGAGGACAGTGAAAGAATATTTTCAATCAGGACATGCAAAGTAAGACAAGGGAGGCTATTCAACATAGCAGAATATTTCAAAGAAAGGTAAAAAGTATTGCTGGATATTCTGGGGCAGTCTGAATTTAGCAATTAAACAGAATTAGAGTCATAAATTCCAGCTAAACAGACTTTAGTTACCTATGGGATTTTCATTGTTGAATGTAGACAGTGGATAGCAGTCCCAGCTCACAAAAATATTTATTTTTTAAAATATTTAATATGAACAGGGTAGAGTAGGGTTATTCTTGGCTGATGATTTTTCTCTCAGATCTTGGGAGAAAGCTAGATTTCAATCTAATATTTCAGGTGATGCAAATGTAGGTATGGGTGCAATATCACGTGATTTAAACTGTCATATTAATCTAGTCAATCCAACTGCTATCTGTGGATCCGGTTCACTGCTATGAATGAAAAAACCTCTTCAGAAACACTTTTAAATAGGTGTTAAAAGATTATTCAAACTTTTGTATAAGCCACTGAGCTAAAACTTTGAGGAGGTATGTCTTCAGAAAGTGTTGCCTCAAGTCTTCTTTCAAAAAGTGTCTATTCAACCAAATCCAGACATGCAATTCTAGTAGACATCAAATAATTTTGCATTATTAGCCATACAATAACACTGCATTAATTTATCAAAAGTATTTTGACGCTTTAGATAACACGTGTCAAAACCAAACAACAAAAACCAAAACATTAAAGGACAATATACGTTATCAGTAAACAAACCATACATCCTGGACACCTTGATGATGATGATTTCCTCTGCTCAGTGTATATACTGCACTTAAGCATCTGTAGACTGTCTCAAGACTTCATTATTATATAAAGTAAAAGCCAAGGTAACTTGGTAACAACAGATATCTTTGCACTTGATACCACTGACCTTAAGATTATCTCAAAAGTATGTGCAAGACCTGTGTACTTGGTCTTAAGTCGTAACTTTACCAGCAGAACTGTGTCTGCACTCAGTGCAATCTGTGGCACAGGGGTTGAGCTGTTTGTAGCCCGTGGCCCTGTTTTGTAAGGCGCAGTTATGTGGCCTTGACTCAGCTTTACTGAAAAATTGTTGAGCTGTGAGAGAGGATATAGGCTAAAGCCAAGATTTTCTTCTTGAGAAAAATAGAAACAAAGACATAAGGGAAATTGTTGAAATGGTAGTAGCAACTTGGGTAATCAGAAAAACACTGGTATGAAAAGGGGTGAAATGCAGAAAAGAAGAAATGAGTCAAAAAATGAGAACTTGGCAAGATCAAGAACTAGCCTGTTCCAAGGACCAAGAAGGGTCTGACACTTTCGCACGTGAATAATAACTCTCTGGGCAGCAGGGACACATCAGGTGCCTCTACTGCAGATGCTCAGCATACTCGTGTTTAGTATGTTTTCTCCTAGCTACTTGCTGTCTACATTTAGCCAGCGAACAATTGCTGTACATTTACAAACTGTTTGTAGTACTACTTATAGAGCCTCTGCACATGGTTAAAGGGACCCAATAAATTATGAAACATTTTCATAACTTGAATGTTCCATGAATATAGTGACACCCTAGAAGAAGTACACCAGCTTCTGGAAGAAAAAGAGCTGCTTTTTGTGTCAATAAATAGTGACAAAGTCAGAGCATTAATATTATAGGCAATGAAAATACTGATTTTACACTCTAAACCTTGATCTCTAAGTCTGTATATTGATATACAATACCAATTTTTTGTAAGAATTTAATTGAGTTATATAAATATCATAAGAAAGTCAAATAATATTCAAAATAAATAAATGTAGGGGGAAAAAAAGCCAACTCAAAACCAGTGGAACTATGACTATATATTAAGTTACAAAAGCTAAACTCCTACAGAGCAAGTGTACGGAACTTTTTAATGTATCAATTAATCCCTTCCATGAAGCCTCCAACAAGAATTCAGTAAGACATAAATTGGTTTAAGCACAGGTCATTTTGAAAGAGAGGGATGCCAAATAAATGCACAGTACTTGAGTACATCTGCACCTTTCAGAAGCTGTTGTTAATATGGCATAATATCATGTTCTAATAGCTGCTAGGCATCAACTCATCTAATGTCTTTGGGGTAGGAGCTCTAGAGTCCTGACCACAGTCTTCTCTGCTACCTAATCATTAGAAATTGTAATGGAAAGCACATAAGTACATCTGCCACCTATTCCAGTCTTTGAACTGGGCCTTTGTTAGCAACTGTTTCCAGGTGGAATTGTTGATATTTTTGGTATCATGACTTGATGGTCTGAAAGATGAAGCAAAAGTGCTCAAGTTTAATGAAACAAGTCCTTGTCAGTATTATCTATACTTACATTTAAGAATGAGATACAAACAAAGAAAGAAATATATTAAGTGGCTGGTACTCTGCCTGGTCAGATAGCAACAATTTATCATTATTTCTTTTAAGTGCAAGAACAAAGCTGTTGAATTCTGAGACTTTGCTTCCTCCTGAAGGAATATGTCAAATAAGCATTTTTTTTCTGTCATGATTTTATGACCAGCTATAGTCACTACACAGATATTATCAAGTTTCTTTCTTTGACATTTATCAGTCCACAGTGACCAGGTATGGCGACAAGCCTGTAAAAGGCTCCTGGACCACCTGTGTAGGACCACCTTGGGCCCGTAGGGTGCCATTTTTCTGGTACTTTTATTTCCGTGCTAGGTTCCTTCCTCATTTTAAGCACTCTCTCATTCTTTCTCAGAAATTAAATCTTGCAGCTAGACCCTCAGAACCATTGCCAGTTTTCCCTTTTTCTAAGATTCCTAAAGACAAAAATACTAGTCCTCTAGTTTCAAGTATAAATTCCTGGTTTCTTGCCTCAAAGACAGACAGCCTTTGAAGTTGAACGGATACCTAGATTAGGAAGATTAGGGGGAAGAGATTACTTTGTGATTTATAATGCATTTGTCTTCCTTAGGTTCCTCATCATTTCTAAGTACCCTGAATGTTGGTAAGGTTGTCTTAGGTCAGAATTTATGCGGGGCAGTTTCTTCCCTCTTTAAGAGAACAGAATGCAGTTTAATGACTGTACATTCACTACTAAAAAAGTCTCCCAAGACTCTTGGGCTTTTTGAAGACTAGACAGAATACCAAGTATAAATTGAGGGCAACTGAAGTTATTCACAAGCCACTTAAAAGGTACAATCTAGCCTTTTAGAACTGTTCCAGTCCTGTTTATTGCATAAGACTCTGTGTACTAGCAGCTGTTGATCTACTGAACATCTTAAAGTATAAATAGTATGAAGAATATGCCTATTTCAGGAGGTGAAAAAAAAAAAAGCAGTATCTTTTATTATGAGCCTCTAGGGCTTTGCTGGAAATCTAAGGCTTCTTTGATACTGTCAGATCAAAATCTTTTCATCTCGTGTACATCAATATTAAAGTTTTGGTGGTTTTTTTTTTTGTTGCTTTTTTTTTTTTTTTTACTTTAAACTAGAGCCTGAGCTCTCCAGCATCACTGATCTAAAATTTATATCCTGGATTACATTATGTTCTATTTGGATTTTTGTTAAGGATAAAGTAGACTCATCTGTCTAGGCTGTGAAATCATGTGCTGACTAAGTAAAAAAATCACACCTATCTTTTTTTTTTTTTTTTTTGGTGAACAAGTGGAAAAACAAAGGAAACCATACCTGTTCTTACTCAGAAAAAAAGTTATTAGATTAGATCCATACACAGCTCTCAGGATTCACATTCACAGTACTAACTTCATGTGGCATCATCACTCCTCAATCAACAGAGTGTGAAAATGCCTACCAGATACTGTAAGTGAGAAAAACAGACAGAAGGAAAATATTATATTGACTTCTGTGTGAATGGTGGGGAACATGGAAACATAATAACAGGCATGGAAACATATTTTTTCCTTGAGGCTAAAACTGACCAGAATTCATCATTTTTGGGTTTTCCACATGTGGCAGTGTTTCTGGGTAAACAAGCTTTACTGATTCATAACCTTTCTCTGAGACTGTGTCTTCTAAGCTGTGGTAACATATACAGGCAGAGAGTTTTTGCGTGCTTTAACTGATAGCCCTAACTCCACAAAATATTCTGTCAGTGCTGCTCAAGACCTCAGAGTTTTAGGTCTTCAGGGATGAACCATCTGTTACAAAAGCAACAGTAATGTTCTTTTGTAAGTAAGGCCCAAAGTCGTCAGATGCAGTAACTCCAGTCACATGCTTATATTAACATCCATTTCCCTGTAAAAAGCCTGTTTTTTGAAACAATAAGGAGTATCTAGAATTCCTTTCCAAAATGAAATATGGAGAGCATTAACTACTCTTTGTGGGGAAAGTATCCTTAACAGGAATGTGTTATTGAATCATATCCATAGTATGGAACTATTCTTGCCACACCGTAAACAGAAGGGTGCAAGGCTGCATGTGATACATCACAATACAGTAAAATCTACACTGTACAGCTGACAGTGGTCCTAGCTAATTTATTTTGACTGAGCTGTACCTGTGCAACAAAGGTCAGAACTTGAACAATAATCATTTGACGCATAAGACACATTCATGTAAGAACATAAAACATAAAATGTATTTCTGGAAGTTAGCCATAAATTGTCCTTTTGAATCCTCCCACATTTTCTTGTATCTGACAAGTAGTCCAAACTGCAAACTGAGGAACACGGTCAGTAACAACTGTAGAGCACATCTGGACTTAAGAATTCCGAAAATGCTGCTCATGTTGATTTTAGGTCATTTAAAATGAGCAGATTCATACATCCTACAGTGTTCCACAACCTTACAATTATGTATGCAGAATATGAATCAATTAGGCATTCAAATACTGGAAAATAGGGGATCATGAGACCTATTCACTTAATTTTCATCATTGCCATTTAGAGAGGAAATGACTCAAATCCTGTTCACATTGAAAGTATTGGGAAAACTCTCACTGATATAATATCAGACCAAATCCTGGCCTCATTAAAGAATATTTCATTAAAAGCTTTACAGGAAACAAGTTGCTGTTGCCATACGTTGCTGTTGCCATACTACTCCTTCTGGGTCATGTGGAAGGAGTTTGCATGCATAGATTGTTCACAAATTTACTTTCTTCCCTCTTCACCTTCCATTTCAAATCTGGAAACCTCTTTTATTTTAAAAAAAAAAAAAAATCAGATGAAAGATGCGCTATGTTCTGCTAATACTTTCAGTAGAGCAGAAGCATAACCTCCCCTAAAGCTTGGGATGTGCATGAGGAGATAGTTTTGTACCCAATACTGACTGACTATTACTGTCAATACCTTAAGGGCCGTTCAGACCTTTTTCTGCTCTTGCCCACCACAGTGTATTCAGTGCATACATAAAAGGTAGCTCTCCATCCCTTCAAGTTTTTTTAGGTTATGAAGACTAAAAGATAAGTTATATACCTAATTTTGCTGACCTTTATGTGCAACTTAAGTACTCTGTGATGACCTCCCTCTACATTAGACTTGGGGGTGCTGGTGGATGAGAAGCTGGACATGAGCCAGCAATGTGAGCTCGCAGCCCAGAAAGCCAATTGTGCCATGAGCTGCATCAAAAGCAGCATGGCCAGCAGGTCAAGGAAGGGGATTCTGCTCCTCTGCTCTGGTCAGATCCCACCTGGAGCACTGCATCGAGCCCTAGGGTTCCCAAAAAAGGAAGGGCATCAGCCTGCTGGAGCGAGTCCAGTGGAGGGCCACCAAGATGATCAGAGGGATGGAGCACCTCTCCTAAGAGGAAAAGCTGAGAGAGCTGGGATTGTTCAGCCTGGAGAAGAGAAGGCTTCAGGGTGACCTAATTGCATTCTTCCAGTACCTGAAGGGAGCCTACAAGAAAGACGGACAGGGACTTTTTACAAGAGCCTGTAGTGTCTAGACAAGGGGGAATGACTTCAAACTGAGAGTAGGTTTACATTAAATTTTAGGAAGAAATTCTTTACTGTGAGGTTGGTAAGGAAGTATAAAGGTTGCCCAAAGAAGTTGTCAATGTCCAACCCTTAGAAGTGTTTGTGGAAGGCTGGATGGGGCTCTGAGCAACCTGGGCATGTGGAAAGTATCTTTGATCACAGCAGGGGAGTTGGGACTAGATGATTTTTAAGGTCCCTTCCAACCCAAGCTATTCTATATGAAAACTGACTTGCTAGCTATGTCATGACCCATTGGTAGGGGGATGATGTTTGTTATAAATTCTTGTCGGGCTGAACAAAGACACTGGACACATGTCAGGCAAGTCTTACGTTTTATTGTAGTCTTCTATAACTCTGGCAACCAGCCAAATATTTAGACTCTAAAGTATTGGCTAACACACCCTTAAATTCATACAATACACTTCTTCAGGAGTGGAGACTAAAGAGCCCTTAATTTCGCACTTCACAACTCCCACAACAAACTCCTCAAAGGTACTGGCTCACAAGGCACAACACACCTCACAAGCTCTCCCCTCCCACAACAAACGTTAATATGGCTTATGGAGTAGAATACGATAGCTGTGCTTTGCCCAGGCAAAAACAAAGAATATCATCAGTCCTTAGGTCCTGCTCTGGTGTGCTGTGTGGATAGTCTGGAGCTGGGATTTCGAGACAAAAAGGAAAATGAAAGAGGAAAAAGAGAAAAGGAGAGGAGAAAGAGAAGAGAAAGAGAGAGTTAAGGTGCCCAATTGGTGTCCTTTTACAGTCAATTGGAGCTCTTTACATAAGCCTCTTATGTAAATCAGACTTTTTGCACTTTTTTTTCATGTGCGTACAGCCGTACCTTCTCCAGCAAGTGAGCTGAGGGGGCGGACTTAACCCGAGTCTGAAGGTGGAGCAAGAAGTTGGCTCAGAACAGCTCTGCCCCCCCTCCATGGGCCCCTCCCCTCTGATCCCACCTTTCTTTTTTCAGTACTCAGAATGTTTGAGACAGAATATGCTAAGGTCTGCTCTTCTGCAATGGCCCTCTGCTGTAATTATCCCTACAGATCTCCCAGTGAAGAAGATTCAGCAGAAAAGCTTGATAAACACTTTTTAAGAGAATATGAAATAATATAAGGTATATGGTTCATGTAAGGCATAAAAAAATTGCACAGATAGATAAGGGTGTTTTAACCTTAATTAACCTTTTAAGTCTGGTCATGTCATTTAAAGCATCCTAGTAGTTTAGCATGGTTGTTTAAAATTAATTGAATTTGTAATTTTAGAAATGCCTGACAGGACCATTGCAATAATAATTTTTAAAATTTTCAATACAGTTAAAAATTCAAGCAGAGTTCAATACAAATATTTATTTTGTCTACATTAATTTCTTGATTTTTCAATAGATGAGACAGTGGGTGAACAGCTGTGCAGAAAGTATACATGTGATGGGCCCTGGAAAATCACAAAAATGTTTTCAAGGTCTCCCTCAGCTCATAATGTAGATAAAAGTAGACTGCTTTCACATGGACTGGGAAGAAATGCCTTATGAAGCAAAACACTAGTGTTTTATGAAGTGAAGAACTTTATGAAGAGTTGAATGTGAAAGTGCTACATTCATAAATGTACATTATTTGCAAGAGGATTCAAGAATTGCGTATTATGGTCATTTTTGTCGAGTGTGAAGAACTATTAAATGATGTAAATTTAGATCTTACTAACACTTTGGGGAAGGTAAGAATGTGAAAAATTAATGTGGATATTTTTCTGAGCATATCTTTCATCAATTCATAATAAATTAAGCTATTACTGTATTAATTTATCTTTACAATTGAGATTGTTCCAAAAATGTCAACAAACAGGAAAACATTTCTGAAACAATGTTGCAATTCATAATGCTAACCTGTCTATAGAAATGCTTCATCAATTGTTAATAAAACCAAACAATGCTATTAGAGGATTACAGAATAGTCATAAAAAATGTATTGTCTGTTGATTCAATAAAATTAAAAGAAAAAAAAAAGTAAAATTTAGAATTTTAACAATACATCAACATAATAAACAATCTCCTTTTGTCATGTTTCTAGCATGCAAACAATTTCCAGAATGTAGATTTTGGGGGAATGAACATAACAGAACTGCAGGAATGTGCAAATTGTCATGGAACTTAAAAAATAAATAGTACCCCAGTAAAGTGCTGGTCATAACACTGATCTTATTAAAATCTAAATTAAGGCATTAAGAAAAAAAAGGTTATTGTGGAGTCTTGATTGTGTTAAATATACCTGAATTTTGAGAAGTAGAACCTGTGTTTGCGCATATGTTTTTTTTGCTCCAGCCTCCTCACATTTGGACTGACATTGCAGCACTGACCCAGAGCGAGCACAGATGCAAGATAGGATGGATATATTTAAAGCACGTTCAGCGCTATCCACAGCCTTGTGATATTTTTCACTGAGAATATAACATCCGCTAAGCAAACAAGATGGATCAGCATTATTGAATATAGCAACCTTTAGGCAAATGAGATGGATCAGCATTATTTTCTTACTGACCCTGCATTCAGAGTGATTCTCTTGAAGGACATAGGCTTGAGGCCCTTACATCTTTTGCAGTGTCATGAGACAGCAAGCAAAACTGTTTATAATACCCAGTTTGTATATGGCCCTGAGAGTGTACTGTGGAAATGCACAGTGTCTCCATCCCTCCAGTGATAAAAGCAACATCTACCACAGTGAAACAAAGAAGACATCTTAGTGAGTGCTCATGGCTATTGCCAAATATTTGTGAGTAATCCCAACAAGGTCCTTGGAATTACGTAAAGCACAGAGGTGCCTCAGTATGCTTAATGAACACATAATTGCAGCTCATCTGACTAAACTCTTTCTGATCAAGTTCTAGAAATTATTTACCAATAAAAATTTTGTCATGGTTCACGTAGGACAGGGATTTTTCCTCCCAAAATGACATACTGGGTAACAACAGGCAGATTACATTGATGCAACAGAGAATCTATTTAAATGTGTTTGAAAAGGGACTTGATTAATTGTTATGTTGTGCTTTATTAGTGGCCTGTTCAGACAAAACGCTGCAGCAGAGTTATATCAGAGCTGCAGTAGAGCTAAATCAGAAATAATATTAACTCCAATGAAATTACTGCTCACTTATAATAAGGTAACTAAATTTAAGAGTCTCTGCTGCCAAAGATCTTTATTATTATACGATAATTTCCACAAATGAAGTAAATCTTAACTTTGGATGATCAGTCTAGGATTTTTTTTAAAGTAATGCAAGTAAAAATAGGCTTCCTTTTCATCAGAGGCACAGTTACTTGTGCTTGTGCATGAGGCAGAGCAAAGGATCCAGGGCTG
>JAYRBT010000082.1:81787694-81799619 GCA_036023395.1 Myiotriccus ornatus | reverse complement strand
AGGTATACGAGCTTGCAGTCACCATGGCTAGTTCCTTTTACAAAGAATATAAAATGAACAATGTATTCATTAGCCTCATAAAGCAGCTTGGGTGAGCTGGAAATACAGATGACTAATCAGGGGAGAAATTATTCATAATGAGGAAACACTTTCAAACTGGGGGGGAGGGAAGGGTTAAAAATAGCTGGCGAAATTCACATTTATAGTATACTGTGGAGTAAAAAAGGACTCGGATGTGTCGTATCCAACCCCCTCAAAATCCCTGTCTTTCAAAATTTTCAGGCCTATACTATCGGTAACAGATCTTTGTAAACATTTTTCATAGGAATCAGAAACCTAGGAATCTCATTTTTAACGAAATAAACCCAACTATTCTGCAGATGATTTGACTCTGTTTCAGTAGTCCAATTCTGTTCCACATACTACCGAGTTGGAGACCAATGACAAAATTAAATACACTTCTAGTAACATCGGTTTGTAATCTGTTGCAATTTGAGGGGATTATGTTGGATAAACACACATAAACAAAAAAGCTAACTCCCTCATTAGGACATTTCTTTCTTCTTTCTCCTATGGATGTGACAGAGGCTGATGACCAAAAAATTGTTGGCTTTAAAATAAAACAACCCCCCCAAAACAAGTAAGCAGCAATTCCAGTTGCTATAATTTCGGCCACACATTTGTGCCCTTGGAAAAAATCCCCAGAGTTCACATTTTCAACACTTTCTGAAAAATGAGCTTCTTTTAAACCATCGATCTCAACACCTGAACTGCTAATCCGATCAAAATTATTAAGCTTGAAACATCCAATTCTCAGTGAGTGAAGGATTGGAAAGTAAGTCCTTCCTCAGATGAGATGTTTCCCCCAGTGGCAAACACACAAGTAATCCTTAGTGCATTGCTGTTCCTTGGATGAACAAATGGCAATGTCAATGCAAGCAAGGACTGCAAAAACAGACTCAATCAAGAGCAGACTCAAACAAGAACAGAGGGTGCATGTTAACAACAGAGGCAATCAACAGAGTCAATCAAGGACAGCAGGTGCATGATAACAAGGTTTGTTTTGGTCTTTGCTTATCTTTCCTTTCTTTCTTCCTTTCTTTCCTTCTTTCTTCCTTTCTTTCTTTTTTTAAAAAATTAAGCTCCATACCCATTAACACCTGTTAAATGTTAACTGAAATGAAATATACTTACTAAAGCAAATGTTGTAATGTTGCTCTTGGTCTTAAACTCACACAAAAAAAAAACAAAACAACCCCCCCCCCCAAAAAAAAACAACAAAAAAACCAAAACTCCCCAAAAACCCACACCAAAAAACCAACAAACAAAACAAACAAAAAAAGCTGCAACAAAAAACAAAGAAACCCACAAAAATAATAATAATAATAAACTCCCCAAAAACCACCATTAAGAAAAAACAAAATAACACAAAATAACACACACAAAAATTAAAATATTTGAACATTTGGAAGTCAAGGCTGCTATTTTAATGTAAAATATTCTTTTATACTATACCAAAGAGACCAGTATTTCCCTTAGAAGCAATGGAATTGGTCTAGAAACAATTTCAGAGTGGCTCTTCAGTGAACAGAAAGACATTTTTGTAGTGTCTGATGAATCTGCTCTTTAACAGCCTTTTAGCTGAGCTAAAAGGATGCAGGCAAATGTTAGACTAGCAAAAAATATTTTCACTCCCATCTTGACATTAAAGGATTTGTGAATGCACATACTTTATGTGTTTTAAAGTCCTAGAACTTAAATCTACTTTTCTCTCATCCCTGAAGTACAGCATTTTAAGTCATTAAAAGGCACTTAAATCTAAATGTTGAAAAGTTTATCAGAGTTCTTCCAATCCCTCTTGTGATTCCAAATGGAAGAAAAGAGCCTGGACAGCATATCAAAGCCAGACAAGGGCAACACACGTTGAATGAAGTTAAATAACTTGTTATTTATCAGACAACATTCTCAGAAACATGGTGCGATTTTTGGGGTTGTCCTGTGCAGGGGTTGCACGCGGTGATCCTTGTGGGTCCCTTCCAGCTCATGATATGAGTAGCAAGCCAGAAAGAAAAGGACCCCAGTCCAGGAGGCCATGCTAAATGTATCAGTAGTGCTTTAGCTTCAGTGAACACCTCAAAGCTCAGGGATATTACATACAGTAAACTGTATCAGTTTATTACCAAATAAAAATCTGTTGAACAGCTAATGCTCCTGAGAAGGGCTGTAATCCTCTTAATTACTTTCATTGCTGGTGGAAAGTGAGACACCAATTGCCTTAGAGAACTGAAACTGAGTACCAGTTGGGTGGTTTGGCTTTGTGTAAGCTCTGCATCCCCGTTTGGGTCTGATGCACAGACAGGCTGGTTGGTGGCATTAACTCAGAGTTTTCCTTCCATTTCTATGATACTACTGCTATTGGTTTATCAAATGTCACCTCTATTCTGTAGTAGAGAGAGGATGAGCAAAACACATACATACTGCACATCCCTGTGCTGCCTCACTCATTAACATTGCCTCTAATTCGCCTATTTCTATACCTGGACAGCAGAGGCCATCAAAGAGCAATTAAACACAGCAATTCCTGATCTGAACTTGTTTTGAAGCCTAAACTCTCAAAAGTGGCAAGTCTAGTAGGAATTTCAATAAAATAAAAATGAAATAATGTGAATTATTTATACTTGGGGTATTTAGGCAAACATGAAATTTTCATGGCATTTGTTAACTGGACACAGTCCCTTCCAAATGAAGATGTGAAAAGAATCTCACTTCCCAAACCACAGAAGACTCATTAAATAAAATGTGCATAAATGACATGAGTAGATGTAGTCTTTACAGTCAGGAAAAACTGCCTGAATGTCTAGTTATGGGGGATTTGGGGACTTCTATATCTTTATGTATTATACTGATGTGGTATTTGTGGGGCTTATATTACATTATCATTTATCAGTGTTGTCTCCGCTTTTTCTCAAGACCCTTACTAAATTCCTCTGCTAAAGACAGCTTGACCCTGTGCAAAATTTCATGGGAATTTTCCAGTTTATTTTCTATCAAAAAATGTCTTGCCTCTAAAAAAGTCCCTTAGCTCCCTAGTAAAGCAGCTCATACAGGATGAAGTCAGATAGATGTCACATCAGCAGCTACACATTTGCCTCTGTTGCCCCTGTGACTGCTCTTGTGTGCAGAAAATTCACAGGTGTCATGGATAAGCTGGACTTTGAGTGGCTCCATGCACCAAATAGACTTAATCAGCTGAAACAAGTCTTAACATCTTTGACTTGTAAGATAGTGCTACCTCTGGTATGGGCTACACTAACAAAGTACAGTTTCTGGTTTGACAGAAAGTCCCAGTGTTTCACTATGGCTCCTCTTTGTTTTTGTTTTTGTGTTTTTTTTTTTTTTTCTTTTTCTTTTCTTCCTTCCTTCTAGAACATATGATATATTCCACATATTTTTTTAAGTGCAATAGGAAATTTTTGAGAATGTCTTTGTTAAAATAGAAACTGAATAACCTCTGCTCAGTGTTCAAATGTCTGTAACCTAAGAATGACATAGGAATTGATATAGCACCAAGATAAAGGCAAGAACGGAGAGAGATTTAGAAGAAGATTCAAGAAGTGTTCAAAGATGCCCGTATCCCGCAAGGAATCAAGGGACACACTGAAGGACAAAGACATGGGATCAGAACTTGATTATATAGAAAACATCTTGCAAGGTCATTATCTGAAAACAAAATGTGACTTTCTTCACTGTTCTCATAGCTTAAAAAAAATACAACCTTCCCCTCCAATTCCCCATTTTCTTACATATCATACATGTATTTAAAATATAATAGGAAAAATTATATTTAGCTAAGATTAAAGAAAACATATTAGGGCTAACAGCTTTTATTCAACTCAGTAACCTGGAAATTCCTCCCTACCACCGCAGGTGTTCAGACACAAATTTTGGTCATTTTCTTTAGGATTTTGTCCCTTCACAATTCTGTCTTTCCAAAATTGTTCTGGGAATTTAGCTTCCAATTCTGATGAAAGTGGAAACCCTGCACTACTCAGGAAAAAACTGGAATGTTACAGAGTGTTGTTTCAGCAACAGAAATGCTCATTAGAGAGCTCTTCTTGCTGGGAGCAGTTTAGCTCGAAAAGGAATGGCTTCAAGCATGTACCACCACCTTTTGTTGTGAGAGCTTCCAATTTCAAAATCACAGAATGTAAACTTGAACAAGAGTCCAAAACTTCTAGGGGCTTATGAACATTCAACAAAATCATTTACTGCTTTTCCATTATTAAAGCTCATCATTACCAACTATTTTACTTACACAGATTTAATTCAAATAAACAAGATAGTACTATATTTTGCAGAACATGTTTAAAGACCTTTCAAATCCCAAGAAACAAAGTATTAACAGGATTAGCAAGTCTTTTGGTCTCCCAATGTACAAGCATATCAGGTTAAGTAATATGAAAACATTTGGTAGAGGAAAAAAAAAAAAAGAATTCAAGTTTGATATCGAAGTACTTTATCACCCTGGGAGGTATGAATGGAAATTGTTGAATGAAAACAGAATAGCCCTTCCTGTATTCATTTTCGTAATGCATTTATCGGGGTATTCGTGTTATTAAGAAAAACAACAACAAAATACCAGACAAAAATCATTTGATGTGACAGGTGCATGAGCTTCTGCAGATGGGAAAGGATCTTTGCAGGTTAAATTATGTGGAGAAAACACAGATAAAAAGAAAGTGTGGAGTTTTTATTTATGCATAATAAAAAAAACCCGCAATGACTAGAATACACAAAGGTAAAACTTTAACTGGCAAGAGAGTTATTGAAAAATTGACTCCTTTAAAATAGTAGTGTAATTAAGTGCACCTTAAACCAAAGAGATACAGACTTTTGCTATGGTTTTTATAACACAGATCCATTAAAAATTCTTCTCAGGTTCCTAGGCTGGTTCTGCTCAAGCTTGGAAAATCATTTAGTAAAGTGCTAATACACTCTGTGGAACCAAATATGGGTTTATATAACTTCATGACATAAGCAATGGGCCAAATGGATTTAACACAAGGGGGTCTGGTGGGTTTATGAAGGCATTGTAATAACATTCATCCTTTCTGATTACTGTTATCTTAATATTGGCCAAAAAAAGGTTTGTTCCAATGCTAAAGACATCTCAAACATGAGACAGATTTACCACAAGATAAAATAATTCATATGCAATAACCCTTCCACATGAAATGTCCCTGGGTGTATAAGGACATATGCAAGCAATACCAATACACATATATAAAAATATGAAGGTTACAGTGTAAACAATAAAAGCAATCATAATGATGTTGTACCATTTCTGAAGGGCATGCTTCTAGCAAAAAAAATGATACAGGAGATGATAGAACCCTGAGAATTTTTTATTGCTTGCAAGGTTCATAGCAACACCTGGAAAGTTAGAGATTTGCCTGCAGTCCACAGCTGACCAAAATTATCTAAGATGGGCACAAGTCTTCAGTTTCAGTATTTATGGATGTTCAAAAATAGGTGATGATACAGACTACTGTATTACACAGTATAATGTCTTTGATTTTCAGCCAGAAATAGTGTAACTTGCTATCTATTTTCCATGTTTTGACTTGTGCATTTTGGAGGATGTAAATAGATTTCTATCATGAAACAATAGCGTGATTCTGATCTTACTGTGAAATTGTGACCTTGAGATCAGGTACAACATGAGACCTAAAATGATTTGTTTTACAAGATACAATGATGAACAATTGTAAGAAAAACCTTAATCCTTCAGTTCTGTTCCCCTTTTCCTGCTGTTTCAAGTTTCAAACTTAACATCTATTTTTTCTCTCTTCCTTTTCTCCTTGAACTGCAAGTTAATAATATCTCCCTCTTCTTTCAAAATCTATCTCATGTGGGGATGAACCAACTATATATGCCTTCTTATCATGTAACTTCTGTCAGAAATCAGTAGGCAAACACATAATATATAGGAAGAATTTGAAACCAGACATGGAAAACAGATGAAATTGTGGACAAGTAGTAGCACATAATATAAATTCTGCTCAATCCATTTGAGGACTACCAGCAGAATCTCTTCTGTTCTTCCATCTGCAGACCCCAGTACCATGGTATTTCTTTCCCTCATATTTTACATGTTATTTGATTTTCATATTAGTACCCTTCTCTTTCTAGCTCCGTGGACCACATGAGTTTCATTAGAGATAACTAGGAGGAAACTGCCAAGCCAAACCATGCTTAGCATTCTGCTAGTAACAGCACAGAAGAAAAGCAGAGAACACCAAATCAGCCAGTGTTTTTTATCCGTTTATCTCTCTTGGACTGTCTACGCCTTTGGTTTGGTAGAATACAGCAGTCTGGAAAAAGTAATTTGAATGAATTACCCTTAAATATATCTTTTTCCTTTATTCATTCATTTCCCATACATTTGATTAACTCTATTTGGTAATATATATATAATTGTGCATGTATTAAGACCATTTGTTTTACACTAACCATATTATTCATTTTACTTAAGTGAAATATATCATAGCTACACTTTTATTACAGCTTAACCTAATTGATCCTTCTCAAAAAAGTGATTTAAAAAGAAAATGTTAATTTACACTTTCCACCTGCTATCACATTTTCACCTCTCATGTTAAATACAAGGTCACTATCAGGAGTTAGATGTTATATATCAGCATATCCAGACATTATACACTTCAGTCAACAGAAAATCCTCAGGGTCTGATTTTCTTTGCTTGTACTTTTTGCAAAACTAAAAATCCCTAATATGTGCAACGGTACCTAAAAATAATTGCCAGCTTCAAGAGAGAGCTGTACCTTGAAATGCTGATAAAACACCACGCTCCAGGCCTCCATTCCATACCCAATTTCAAACAGTATAGACATTTTAAGATCATTTTATTACAGACTCCTGTAAGCAGTCAATCCATACTGAGGAGTTCAGAAACAACTCGAACACCTGTCTTGAAAACACCCACTTATTTAATCTTTACGACAAAACTATCTTTAATTTCTATATATATATTCATTTTTGATTACAAATAAAACGAGTGAAGCTGAAGTGACTTCATCAATAAAGTTTAAGATAAAATAGTTTTTCAGATATGACTGATTGTTTTCTCAATCCATTCATGCTGCTATCTGTCCCTATTTTATCTCCTCTGCTAACAGGAAGACTCAAAAGAGCGAACTTTACTACTTTAAATGTGCTACTTCTTTACAAGCTCTCATTGTCTATGACAGAAAGGTGATTTTACCACCACAGTGTACAGGTTATGTAATAAAACTGATATTATGCATTTTTAAAAAAAATTATGTATAAAGACTGTATATACTGACCTACGTATTTAGTGGATGTAGGGGCGGAAGTTACATTATATATTCCTCCACAACCATTTTGATACAACAAAAGTCCTAAATATCTAATTGATGGAAACATTCAGGTTGCATTCCTCAGTATATCTGGAACCAGAACTTACTGTAATATGATAAGTAAGGGTAACTGTCAAAGATTGCATCCTTCAGCCATCTTCTCTGGGGTATCACTCCTTCCTAAGCTTTGAAATCAGCCTGATTTTCCCTTTATCTTTCATTGAGGTGTAAGTTGAGTATACTGTAAATTTTCATGAATTACCCTCCGACAATGTGCTTTTATTTTATTATTTTATCAAAGAAATCTTGTCATCCAAAGTTGGAGCAGCGTATTCCTGCATGCCAAATTTAACTACAAAATCTAACTAAAATGCCATACCTCCTTTCTGTTTCCTTGGCCCTCTCCTTAAAGGTAATGGTCAAAGCACTTTTTTTTTTTATATTTTCAAATGTTTTTTTCCAAGATGAGAAACTATCTTATATTAAACAAATATATCAGGTTTTAAACTGTAATGAATATTTTGCATGAGTAATACTTTAGAGTGGAGTCTAATTACTCATGATCTAACTTTCATATTGTTATTAGCAGAAATAAGGAAAGATATTTTTTGGTGGTATATGTATCATGCTGGATCAAAGAGGAGTAAGGCTACTGCTGCTCCACATCCTCCAGTCTACCAGTATTGGTACTGAAGATGTGTTCCCAGGAGACACACACACAAAAGCTCACATATACCCTACATGTCATGTACATGTCAACGTGGTTATTCACACAGATCACGGAGAGAAACTCAGAGCACCCACAGGGACATAAACAATACTAATGGCCTCATCCCGCTTCCCTCTGGGGCTAGGCAGGATGGAGGACCACTTGTGAGAATATGTTTGCGTGTGTATGTATGTATGTGTATATATGAATATATATATATGTGTCTGATTGGTTTCCCACCTGGTTGCTGGAGATGATGTCTCCCCTAGGACAGACTTGGATGGTGGACAAGGCACACATTCCTTGGGAGGCCTTCATTTGGTTTCCCTGTGCATCCCTGCACTCTTCTGGGTTTCTGCAGATGGGCTGATGGCCCGGGTGATCTGCCTGGGAGTAGCCCAGCAGGGGATTATTTGGACTTCCCCTTCTATCATTTTCTGTCTGCTCCTCTGTTGGTGTGCAGATAAGCTTTATCACATAATCCAACAGTACTGAAATGGACCACATCCAAGTGAAAAGCTCTGCTGAAATCCCATTTTTGGAAATGTTTTTCTACCTCTCATGTTAGCAACTACAAATATCTCTCACATGTTGTGCTGATTTGGCTGGGGTAGAGTTAATTTTTTTTCTTCACAGTGGTAGAGAATCACCACAGGCTGGTGGCAGTACGGAAAGCAGGTGAGGTTGGAAGGAGACACAGCTGGGACAGGTGACCCAAACTGACTAAAGGCTCATATATCATATGATATGATGCTCAGTATATAAGGCAGAGAGAAGAAGGAGGAAGTGGAGGAGGTGTTTGGAGTGATGGTGTTTGTCTTCCCAAGTAACTGCTGTGCATGATGGGACCCTAGTCTCCTGGGGATGGCTGAACACCTGCCTTCCCCTGGGAAGCAGTAAATTCCTTGTTTTGCTTTACGTGTGTGTGACTTCTGCTTTTCCTATTAAACTGTCTTTATGCCAACCCCTGAATTTTCTGGCTTTTACCCTTCATTTCTCTCCCTGATCCCACTGCAGGGGAAGTGAGAGAGCAGCTGCTTGGTTCTTGGTTTCTGTCCAGGGTTAAACCACGACACATGTCCATAATATTTTATACCTAGTGCTATATAATTGATTTCAATGCTTTCTTTAATTGTAACGTATCTGGATTGACTTTTACCCTGAAAGTCATCCAGTGTTTTGCTTTTTTTTTTTTTCTGTACCCAAAATTTTAGACTTCATTCTGTCAGGTACTCCAATTTCCTTATGACCATGTTTTATCATGACTTGCTGGGGAGGGGTGGGAAAGCTTTCCTTCAGCAGTGACGCTTTCTCTAAACCTGGTCCTTACTGCTTCAGTAAACAATGAGACTAGGGAATCTAATAAGGGGAGCAGATGCTGACCCCTTGTGTGCTGCCAGCTGGAGCAGCCGTAACAGCTTAGTGCAGGAGATAGAGGGCTATGACAGTGAACCTGTAGCAGAATCTTTGGGAAAGATTCATGCACGAACGAACATTCCTTTACGGTTTTAGGAAAGAAATTTTTGTATGTCTGAGATGTGATTAAGATCTGATAATGTTTGTAGGTTGGGAGGTGTGACAGATAAATAAAGAGAAATAAGTCCTTCAAGTTCATTAGATACCAGAAAAGCCCACTGAATCACACAAATAATCTTCAATAGTTGGGGTTCCTAATAATGCAAGATAGCAAATAAGTCCTGTGTATTTTTTCAAGATGCTGAAAGGTATTAACTAGTAAATTCTCGTATTTGATCTGGAAGAGTAAGATTATTAATACAAAATTACATTGTCTCAGACAGTTTCATACAAGGTGCATAAGTGATTATGTCATGGCTAAGGTAGACTGATTTCTGCAAATTTATGCCTAATACACTTTCTCTCCTAAGGTAAAACACTATTTCCTGTGATGAATTCCAAATGGTTTTGCTGATAAGTCTTTTTCTAGGTACTTCAAATTTTGCCATTCACTGATATGCAGGGTAGAAACATGGAAACATATACTGAGGTTGTAGAGTTTGTACACCCAATGAAATCAGAGAGTGGTGAGGTATATAAAAATATGTATATATGGAATACATCAACAAATAACTGGTTGTTATTTTTTATTTCCTAAATTTCTTTCCCTTGAAAGCATATTTGAGTTTAAAGAAGTAAACACAATACTTGCATCTTCAGTAAGTGCCATTCAGAATACTTTCAGCTCTCACCTTTATGTCTAGTACAGATGGATCTTTTATTTTTTTGTTTAAAGCATCTATAAGAGCAAAATCATGTTCTCTGTGCCTACAGTGCTTCATTCATGAAGCATTTCTTTATCTCCCTTTCAAGGAAATCCCTTCTAGAGCTAATAATAATTTCATACTGTTATAAATGTTAAGTGCCTAGAGGTAGAGGTATTCCATGGGGATTATTTATTTAGACAAACCAGCTATATCTAGATTAGTTGTAGATTCTCTACTTTATAGCTCAACTCAAGCAGTTCTGTAGAGGAAAGGAGCTAGTGCAGACATCCACTTCATATGCATGCCAAAGCATTTTATTTTAGAGTAAGTCTAATGTGGTGTCAAGTTAGACTAGTCTTAATAGTTAGAGTGCATTAAGTGTGCATGTTCTGGTTTAGTCACCTCTTAGAAGAATGCAGCACCTGCAGTGGCAAAGCACAGCAAGCAGTGGCAGTTGGTGAATTGGCTTCAAAAGTAATTTCCTGATCTGAGTTAAAATGTTAGTATGAACCTTCCTGTAGCATATAAACCCCAACTTTAGGAAACAAATCTCACTAAACAGTATTAGAATATATAAATCAAAAAATGGTCTGCAGAGGGAGAACAAGTAGAGGATGGTCTCTAGTCTCCGCATTTAACTGATTATAAAATTGTACTGAATTTTACAAATTTCATGGGAGTTTGTTTTTCTTCTCTTTGTTTGCATCTGCCTTCAATGATCCTTACTCAGGTCTTTCTGGTAAATATATAAGATTTAAGGTGGAGACCTCTCCATCTTATCCCAGAACCAAAATTTCTAGGAAAGGTTTAATGATTTGGTGAAAACAATCTTCCCACAGATTTCAAATGGGGTGTTCTATAATGACTTTAAGATTAGTGTCTACAGAAAACAGAAAAAACAAAAACAGTTCTAAAGATGGCTTTAGAAGTAATGTGACTACTCTTCAGTGACTATAGAGATATTTTTATATGGATGATTCAAAATATACTGCTAAAAGGTTAAATTATGTCTAACTCATATAATATGCCAAAGGCTCCAGTTCCTTAAATAGAGCAGCTCTGTCTTCACTGAGTATTGGCAAATCTTGGGGCAGTAGATGTTCTTTTACAAGTTGCCTTATTTAAATCTTGAATATCTAAAAAAGTGTCTCCCCAGGGCCTATTTTTCAAAACTAATTTTGAAAAATGTGCTGTTTTGAAGCACAGCTGCCTCTAGCTAAATGCTTGTTGACTGGAATACCTCAGTTAGAACTGCATAGTTAAGATACAGCTTTTCAGCTGGCTGGATTATGTCTTCTAATTGCTCTACTTGCATTATTTGAATTCATGTATGCATAATGTGAAACGGTTCTAGTTCTTCTGCAATGTCCCTGCTTTCCAACATAGTTTTCATAATGCCAGGAGCAATTTTGTTCGTCACATACTGTCCCTCTGCTGTCAAGTGCAAAATCAACAGAGGCAGTAGTAAAGGTCGGGCTTGATGTTTGTGAAAAGCAATGTCTGTTATCACCACTGTCATATTGTCTCATTGTGCCCTTCTGTACCTCTTTGTTAGAATTACAGCTTTCCCCTTTTTAATATTTGCTTTAGGACAAG
>JAYRBT010000082.1:81755630-81787594 GCA_036023395.1 Myiotriccus ornatus | reverse complement strand
ATTGTCTCATTGTGCCCTTCTGTACCTCTTTGTTAGAATTACAGCTTTCCCCTTTTTAATATTTGCTTTAGGACAAGTGATATTTCCACAACATGAAAGAGCTTCATGTTGTCTAAAACAGTGGCTTCTAAACACAAAAAACTTTTAGGATAAGAGCTATTCTTGGAATTACAATCCTTGAAGAGTTGTCCTAGTTCAAAAATATGGGATGAAATTTTTTCCTTTGAAGACTTATGCTCTGTTTGTGTTCAATCTACACACCTGTTCTCCTTCTTCTCTTGAAGTGTACTCCCACAGACACAAACTTCCATATGGTGGAGACTTCTTCAGTATTTGAAATAACACTGTCTGACACTTTAGCCTGGTCTTTGGAAATAACACTCTTGAAATAAGCTGCAATCCTTACTTCGGCATAATTTCTCTTAAAGTAGAATTAGTCACATTTTTAAACCTTCAAGGTTACTTCCTAAATAATATAACCTACAGAACACACAAATATCTATTTATACATAGATAAAAATATAATTGTAATAATGGCAACTGCGGAAATGGGAGCATTCCTTTCAGGAACAGTTATCATTTAGAAGTCTGGCTGATAAAAGAGTGCATACATTTATGTACAGATAGCTCAGTCTAGAGCAAGTGCAGTATTTGCAAAAAGTGAAAGCAGAAGGTTTTTTTTTTTAATATCTCTATGACATTATTTCATTGCACAATGATGTTTTCACTTCTTGCTTGTTAAGAAAGTCTTCTCTCTCATCTTCATTCACACCCCATGATCTTTTTCCCAGTTTCTGTAATCCAAGGGCTCTAGCCCCCATAATCCTGCTAGCACTTTGGGGTGCTCACCTGATACTTCATATCTTTCATCCCATTTCTCATTTCCAAAATTCACATACGAGTCTTAAAGACAACACTTCATATTTAAGTTCATATCTGATTTACTTCAATTCTTCATTCAGATTTGAAACAGATTTGAAATACTGCATGTATTTTTTTCCTTTGTTCCCTTTTTCACAAACTGAGGGCAGATACTCATTTACATACCTTATATGATATGATTTGATGTGTATCAGATGGTACTGCCAAAGTAGGTACTTTGAGCATGGTGGAACTCTGGGCCTATCAGTTCAGAGCTACTTAGGACCCTGTCTGCAGTTTATCTTAAATGAAGTATCAAGGAAGAGAACATAAAATATATACATATGTTTTTAAAATAAACACATTAACCTGTCCGATGTCAAGGAAGGGGTATGGGTAGAAAAGACTGTACTGGATCTAAGATGTGTCAGAGAAGAATCTCATTTGGTGCTGGACCTCAGTAACTGTAATTGTTTTGGAGAACCAATAGTAAAGATTGCCTGGGGTAATGTTCCTGTCTCCATCTCTGGAAGTCTTTACAAAAATATTAGACAAGCACATCAGGAATGACACATCTATGAAGAATTGCTCTAGGCAGGAGGATGGAGCTGAAATTTTCTTGGAGAACCATCTAACTGTGAAAGCAAATAGATTTTTACTCCTTCCTGCCCTGATCAAGGAAATTGTAACAGGTCACAAATGCGAACATGCCAGCAGTAAAGGTTTTCAACATCACAGAGCATTAGACTTTATGCTAATGATTCTGTAAGACTGAAGTATGTGGGAAAGAGGTAAGAAAAGATAGGCACCAGTAGGCTTCTCATGACACCTACTCTGGTATTCTAATCTGGCAAGTCTTGTCTACATTTATAAGTATGAATATTAACACTTTTGTGGAACCTCACATCTCCACCACATTTATTGCAATAGGTCTATTAACCTCAAACTGAGTCTCATCCTCATAGCAAAGAGGGCCAGCAGCCATTTTCAGCAGGTTGAGGGAAGTGATTCCCCCTCTTTGCTCAGCACTGGTGAGGCCACACACAGAGTGCAGGTTCCAGTTCCGGGCTCCTCAGAACAAGAGAGACACGGACCTACTAGGGCAAGTCTGGCAAAGGGACACAAAAATGACTACAGGATTGAAGCATCTTCTGAATGAGGAAAGACTGAGAGAGCTGGGACTGTTTGGCCTGGAGAAAAGCAGAGTTGGGGGGATGTTACCAATTTGTACAAATGATGGTTGGGATTGAGGAAGAGGGACGTAGACTCTTCTCAGTGATGTCCAGTGACAGAGCAATTATTATTGGCAACAATCTCCTGGACAGAGCTGGTGGTGCCCATTTGCTGTCAAACATCTGAGAAGATGACTGAGTTAGTGGCTTTATGTCCAGAGCAATGCTGTCAAACACAGCCCATCAGGCCAGCAGCACTTACAGCCTCTCTTTAGTGGTGCTTGGTAGAGCCCCAAAGTAGCAGTTTATACCACTCCAGAATACCCAAGAAAAAACATCAGCTTAGATTAAGCTGCATGTGTCCTTGTACCCACAAATACTCTTCTGCACAGTTCACTTCATGGCTTGAGATATATTCATAGGAACAAGTTTAGAGAAAGCATTGAAAATACTGCAGCACTGACTGATGTTTCCTTTATACTACGTGCTGGTATTCTGTAAATTGCACCATAAAGATGCAAGATGGATGTTACAGCAAAGTGGGAAGAGTTGTATGAATTAGGTTTAAAAATAACTAAAATCTGTAGTTTCAGTACTTTCCATGAAAGATTATCTGTACAGCAAGAAAAAGAATTAATCTCCAGACACATTCAGATTAACATCCAACCAATGCTTTGTGGGATCTCTACTCAAAATTCTGAAAGTTAATTTGAAACACAGTGTTCTGCAGGTACTGTTCAGGCAGCGATTTAACAAAGAATAACAAGGCTGAATTAATGAACTGTTTTATTCTCACATGAATACACAGAGAACTTTCAAGAGTAGTCATGATGCAGGTGTCTTGTTCCGACTTAAAGTTAATTCCAGATAATAAGACCTCAAAGAGCATGACTTTTTCCTCAGCTAGAACTCCCTCAGGGTGTTGCTGCTGATTGGAGGAGGTAAAAACTATGGCTATAAAAATGAACACAGTACAGTATTTGGACTACTGTGTTTTCCCTTGCAGCTGATTGTCAAATCAACTTCACTCCAATGTTCAGTGCAGTGGCCCCATGTGATTCATAACTCCAGGCATTGAAAAGAAAAGAGTACATTTTCACCCACAAATCTTTGTCAAATTTAAGAGGAAAAATATTTCCTAATGTCCTGAAAATAGACACTATTTCTACACTTCATCTGCATGGAAGTACAAGTTTACATTATATCCACCAAGCTGAAAGCATCTTGGCATATCTGAATGAAAGTCACAATTTTGTTGAATGGGAACAGAAACTGCTTACAAGTCAGACATGCTTCCCTGAAGTTTAAGAGTCACCAAACTGTTCATGTTGGGTCACAAATAACCCTGTATTGTGTTACGTAGAGATGGCAAGACTCTGAACTGACTGGAACTCTTTGGTGGATCTGCCTAAGATTTTCTTAGTACAAGTCTTCCAAAGAACAGGCTTTTCAGCTCAAATGCCACGTCTTATTAGAGTATGAAGTGAAGGGAAAAATTAGATTGGGGATGAGGGGAAAATAAGCCAACAAGGCTAAAGACAGTGGAAATAAATAAAATCTATAACCATCTCTCTTGTACACGGGGCAAGAAAGCTCCTTTCTCTCAAGTTAATTTTCTGCCCACTCGGCAGCTGATTTGGAGAAATATCTGCTGTGCTGTCCATTTCCCAGGAAGGTTCCTCAGTGCTGAGGTCATCAAATGCTGCCACATTTTGGGGATTACAGGTTTTCCTCTCTGGCACATACTCATCATGAGAGTTCACTTTTTGTTCAGAAGAGAGTGGCCAGCACCCACTGTCATTGCACACACAGCTTTGCCAGGAAACCCAACAGAGATCGCCACCACACCACGAACTGTGAACTCCCAATGTTATGCCCTTGATTTCACTTATTTTATTTGGTATCTTATCAAGGTACCTCTAAGACCAAATTTTAAAGATACCAAATAAAAGCAGTATTTGATTCCAAATGGATTTGTTACATCTAATATTTGAACTTGGAAAGAAAAAGGCTCCTCAATAGAACACAGCTGTATTAACAACCATTTAGGATGTGAATAGGAGTATATCTTTATTTGTGAAACTGAAGTATTTCTGTCTGGAAACTTAATTTAGGCAACAGAATTTCTCCAAGGTGACAAATGTCATCTCCTCCACCTTCCTAACTTTCTTCTTTCAGGGAAAACAGTTCAGGCCTCAGCTTCTGTAACATGTGAAATCTTTTCACTTTATAAGCCATGATAGAAACAGAACAAAGAAGTCAGAAAATAAAAGCAGCAAAATTACCGTTCTCATGAATGTATTTATTAGTTACAGAAAAAAAAAATAATGATCCCAGTGGCTACTGTTGGTTCATCAAGAAAAGCAATGGAAAATACTGACTACTTAATCCTCAATCACAAGCTTTATACAAATATTTTAATGTACATTAAGATTGCAATAGAAATAGCATAGTCAGAATCACGGAATCACAGAATCACAGAATGGAAGGGGCCACAGTGGGTTACCTGATACAACCTCCCTATCAAGCTGGGTCATCCTAAAGAACACTGTACTCCAGGACAGTACCTCCAGTAAGGCAATCTGCTCCAGTGTGCAGTCACTAACACAATGAAGAAATTCTTCCTCATGTTTAGGTGGAACTTCCTGTGGATCAATTTCTGCCCATTACCTATTGTTCTATTGGTTGGCACCACTGAGAAGAGCCTGAATCCATCCTCTTGACACCCAATCTTTAGATTTTTATACACATTAATGAGATCCCCTCAGTTGCCTCTTCTTCAGGCTGTATAGATCCAGCTCCCTCAGCCTTTCGTCCTAAGGGAGACTCTCGAGACCCTTGACTGACTCAGTGGCTCTCCACTGGACCTGCTTCAGGAACTCCATGTCTCTCTTCTCCTGAGGACCCCAGATTGCACCCAGGGCTCCGAATGGGGCCTCAACAGGGTGGAGGTGAGGGCGGGATCCTCTCCCTTGACTTGCTAGCTATGCTCTTGCTAATGTACCCCAGGATACCACTGGCCATCTTGGCCTCCAGGGCACACAGCTGGCTCATGGACAGCTTGTTGTCCGCCAGCACCCCCAGGTCCTTCTCTGCAGAGCTGCCTTCTAGAGGGTCAGCCCCCAGTCTGTACTGGTGCCTTGGGTTATTCCTCCTCAGGTGCAGAACACTGCATTTGCCCTTGTTAAATTTCAAATGTTTCTTCTCTGCCCACATCTTCAACCTCTCAAGGTCCCTCTGAAGGGCCACCGAATGCTCTGAGGCATCAGCCACTCCTCTCAGTTTTGTGTCATCAGTGAACCTGATGAGGAGGTATCTGCCCTTCATCCAAGTCACTGATTAATAGGTTAAACAATACTGTGACCTGTACAGTACCCTGGGGGACACCACTGGTGACAGGCCTCCAACTAGACTCTGTACCATGTATCACAGTCCTCTGGGATCTGCCACTTAGTGTTCATTAAGTCCCACTGTCCACTCATCCAACCCACACTTCTTGGGTTTGTCTGTGAGGATTTCATAAGAGACAATACCAAAAGCCTTGTTGAAGTCACGGCAGACAATACCCACTGCTCTCCCTAGTCTGAACAATCATAGCAATCTTGGTACATCCTTACAAAGGCATGGAACACTGAACATGTCTGTTCAGTTTCCCAGGTTTTCACATAAAGTTTATATCAGGCATTTAAATCCAAATACTTGCTTTAGGAACTGAAATATCGTGAATGCTAATTCTTTCTTATTAAATTAAGAACTTTTTATTTTCCAAAAGTACATATTTAACCTGAAAAGCGTAGCTCAAGTTTTAAATAATATAGTTTATAAGGCTGAAAATTAGAGTTTAAACTCAAAATGTGTTATCTTGAGACACATCAGAATTTAAAGAGGTTAGAAAATTTTGTTCTATTTTCCAAATTTCTATAAGATTGAATTTCATTGTCTTGCAAAATTATGCTTTTCATCTAAAAAGTTATATATTATTTAGGAACCAATTTCTCTGTTTCTCACCCTCTACAAATATTTAAAACAATATGTATTCAACTTCAAAAAAACCAAAAGAATACACAGAAAAGTCTTACCATACTTAACTAGAGACCCACCTGAATTTTGCCTATTTTCAGTTCTGTGTACCTACATCATATTGATTACTAGGAGGCTGTGCCTGCAAAGCCCAAAACCATTATCTGCTGAAACAAGCCTTTGAAATTTATGTTCAAATATTTCCTGTTCTACAAAGCAGTTTTATTTCAAAGAAATCTCTCTTCACACCTTTCTGTGTTACACACACCTTGGTTGCTTAGCTAAAGTAGATATTAAATCCGTCATTTCTCAGAGGAGGTGGTAAAAAGGTGATTCACCCATATAGGAGGCAAGCAGAGATGGATTTTTTTTTTTTTTAATGCAGCTTCTAGAAGTTTCTTTGTCTGATGACTCCCTAGACGGTTTTCATTATCTCCTTCATGAAACATTAACCCCCCTTTCCAAGATGAAACAGAAAGTGATAAAAATTCTCTCACTTCAGAAAAATAAATCCAGTGCAGGGCCAACTACTTCCCTAGTGACCAAATGCTACTTTCTTTAAATGGGAGCTTTGTATCACCATTTTATTGCACCTGCAACTTTATACTAGGCCCTCAGGATAATAGTTTAGCCCCTAGCTCAGGTGTCGTTGTGACCCATGTGTTTCCAATCCTTCCAAGCCATCAGCTTTGTTCATGCTGAAAAGGAAATATTTTTCAAGCACAGGGTGCCCTTGACAAGCACTTATGCCCCCTTTAAAAGAATTTTTGTATTCTGCTAATACAAAAGAACTAAAAGCATGGCCAATTGCGTTAAAGTGCCTGCCACAATGGTCACAAGTTGCAGTTTCATAATCTTTACGTTTAGAAGGATTTAGGTGAGGATTTTTACATACTTCCACGAATTAGGATGTTCCATATTGCTCAAACTCACTGTGAGGGTGAAACAAAAATGACTCTCTCCAACATCCCCTCAACATGAAGCTTATAAAATTGTGCAAGATTATGTATCACACATTAGTGACATGGAAAATATGTCTACACTTACCTGTCTTGTGTCCTGGTCAATGCGATATGGGATCAGTTCAAGTCACTAGACCAGGTCAAGCTGGGTTCTGGTTAACATTGCTCTTCTGGGGACATTAATGCACTTGGCAGGCTTCATGGAAGGGAAAGCACATTTAAACATGCTACCTGAACATGAAAAGAAAAAGAAAGGTTGTGAGGGGAACATTATGGACTTGCTGATCATTAGCCAATAACTATGAGAAGAGAGAAGTAGTATGTTCTTAATGTATAGATAATACCTCTTGAAGTTGCTTCATTACAATCATAAAATGATTTAGGTTGGAATAGATCTCCAGAGCTTATGTGGTCCAACCCCACCACTCAGAGCAGGACCTGCTTAAATCTGGTTGCTGAGGTTTTGAATATATCTAACTATACAGCAGACAAGAAATGAATATATGAACTCTACTTTTTTGCATGCTCTTTAGTATCTGACCTCCATTCTCTTTGTCTAGATTCCCACTCTCCTCCTCCCCCTCGGGTCTTTTTATGCCTTTTTTTTGCTGCAATCATAAATCAAATATGACACCACCAATCCTAATATTTCTCTCATAGTCTCTCTCCCACATTACTTCTGCCACCAAGGTTCATCTGTTTTGTCTTTTTATTTACCTGATATGCAGACATTGAGGAGTTTTGCTGCTTCTTATGATAGTATGTACATAATTTAGCTGTATGAATCTTATTTGTAAGTACTTGCTCCATTGCAAGGTTTCCCCATTTGTCATGTCCAGGCTTTTATTCCCTGAGTTTTGTTGAAAACTCTAGAGAGAAGAAAATATTACAAGTCTAACTGAGCAATTACAGCTCAAGAAAACCTTCTGGAGTACAGACGGACACAGGCAGAGAAACCACAGCTGTTATGAAGACTGCGAGAACTCTAACAAAAAAGTCACAAAAAGCAAAACTCACCTTCTCATCCGATCCTCTCTTGTTTCCAACAAAGTGCCACCTCCAGTCCTTTCTGTCAGCTGGACAATCCTGTCCTCTTTGATGAGTCTCTGGGCCTTTTTATCTTTGTTTTTTTTATCTACCACCTCTGTATTCCCCTCTTTTTCTGTCTCATAAATGTTGTCGTACACTTGGAAAGATCTGTCCTTCCTTCTTGGCAAAATCATAGGCACCACTTAAGCTGCTGCCACTTTTACTCTCTATCCTATTGGAGGAATTAATGTAGGCTTTCTTTTGCAGAGAAAAAGCAATGAATATATCCTAAATTTTCAATTTATGTCTTGCTTATAAACATGTTAAAATTTCAGCAAAATACTTAAAGACATCATTTTTTTTTTCCTCTCCAAATAGTGGAACTGTAATCTATGACATCCCAGATTTTCCCTCCAACTTTAGTATTTTTTTTTCTGCTGTAAGACAGAGGTAAGGTTGTAGCCTGCAGTACTGATCATCTGGAAAAACCATAAATGAAAGGGAAGAAATAAAAACCAGGTCCAAGAAATCTCAATTGATCAGTAAGCCCATTCGAGGGCAACAGCATTTCTGGCAGACTTACACATAAACTACTGTTAGAGATCTTAATGACAGGAGCTCTACAGCCTCCCAGGGACATGATTCCTTAGTTTTCACTATCCACACGTCAGAGTATCCCACCCAGCCCAGTGCCTGACCTGAATCCCCTGGTATAGTCAAAGTCCATTTTTTTGTTGCCTGATATAAAGCTTACAAAAGGGAGACTGATCTTTGCCTCTTTGCAGCAGTCTTTCTATGGTTCATACCTCTTTCAGTCACCTCCTTTTTGTTTCAAAAATCCCCTGACTGAACAACAAAAGTCAATAAGTGATGCCAGGTAGAATTAAGAGATGAGTTTGCTCTTCTTGAGACTCTATTCACAAGCAAAATAATGTAAACGCACCCCAAAACATTTTCTTTTCACTCTTTTTCTTTTCTTGAACACATAATTGGATAAATATTCATGATTATACAATTTATAATAATTTTATTTATAATAGTAATTTTCAAAGATGTTTATTACATTAATATTTGAAAGATGGTTTCAAGTTTGTCTCATAAAGAGTATTAAACTCGCATATTCTGCCTTACCAGCGTAAAAGAAGGTTGCTTACAGCTAAGTAGCATCATCATATGTGGAAGTCAATATACTACCATTCAGTCAAGCTCACTTTTTCCTGAGAAATATTGATATATTACGCTATTCAGATTTATTTGCCTAAGAACTAAAAGAATCGAAGTATAGAAGGAACTGAGTCAAGACAGAATTTAAGTTACTTGGGACTGTCCCACGTAACTCTATCATTAAAGAAACTCTTTTCTAAAGATCTTGCAAGAAGAAAAATATAAATCTGCCATCAGAAGAATTCTGCATTACCCCTTGGAAAGTTAGAGATTTCTTGGAATTGCTCGTCCTCACAAGGAAGCTAAATCCCAGAAACTGTTAAAAAAATAGTTTATGAATTCTGTGAATTTTGATACTTTTGACTTCAGACAAGAGATTTCATTCTAAAATACAGTTATGCAAATCCATTTGGTTTCTGTGTTTACTGTTGTTGCCTTTTTTCCTTTAACTACAAATAGCATTCCAAAATCCTCTGTGGAATTGCAAGTTGGGCTGCTCAAGGCAAAAAGATCAACATGTATCCGGATTACGTGGCACTGTTTGCAGAGAAAATTTGAGCTAAATACCTACTGAACCACTGCATGATGCTTTCAGGCAGCTGTGCATTAGCTAGCTCAACAAGGTACATCTGGTTTTATACTTTGCTGTGGAGCCTGTATCCCATGAGATTCCAAGTGCTTTCAAGACTGAAAAGTCAACAAAAATTCAAAGCATTTTGTAACCAGCAGGATGTGTTGAGAACATTACAGAGAAAAGCCCAAGGAGAAACATCCAAAATAAGGCCACAATTTGTAAAACAGGAGGGAAATACAGTTGAATGAATATAGACATCACAGAGCCTAACGATGCATCCTAATTATTTCCTTCTCTGACAAAATTTTGCAACATGTCCAATTAGCATTAAGGAACCTAAACCTGTTATACTAGAAAATGGTTAGTTATCAGTATAATGACATTAGTGTGCATAGAAAAAATAATAAAAAAAGCAAAGCCAGAAAGAATATCCTGGATATGCTGTAAGTACAGTTCAGGCTTTGTAGAAACATGCAATCATAGAATGGCCTGGGTTGGAAGGGAGGTTAAAGATCATCTGGTTTCAACCCCACTGCCATGGACAGGGACACCTTCCATTAGAACAGGTTGCTCGGAACTCCATCCAACCTGGCCTTGAGTCTTACTGGAAGTTAGATTTTCAGTGGTAACAGAGTTATTCCACACACTTTGTGGGGTTTGTGGGAGGTAAAACATAATGCAAACCGATCAATCCAACCATTTCTTTGGTTTCCAAGTTCAGATTAACAGCTTTCCAAACCTAATGGAACTGGATTACTACTAAACTCAATTCTCATTAATATTTCTGTGAGCAGTTAATCCTCATGTATATTTTTTCACTAAGGTAATCAGTTTTATTAGCTCTTACACATTAGAGAGACGGATGCCATAATTTGTTTAGTTTTAGAGTTTGTAAAGAAAAAAATGAAGGAAAATAAACTTCGTCAAGAGTCTTAACTGCTGTGAACCTATGTTTCTTCATAGGAACATACCAGTGGCAATCAGCTTAAACTCAAATGAGAAGTAGGCTTTTCTTTATAGATTAGCCAAAAACTTGCTATTGAGGCCATTTAAGTACACAAGATTTAAGTACACGAGATTGAGATTAGAGGTCTTGATGGTCTGAGACAGAGGTGCGACTTACTTGGACCATTCTAAAATCCTGAATGCTATTTGAACACAGTGCTATTAGCCATGAATTGTCTTCCTACCATGTGCTCCCTGTCGCTCTGCTCCTGTCTACCACCTGTCTTTGGTGCTTGTCTCCCTGGCTCCTGGGAGAACTGCTGAAGGTACCATCTATTTAACTGATGGGAGACATTTCATTTCTCTACCTATACAGAGTACAATAACTCGGAGCAGGGACTACATATTCTGAGCTACACAGGAAAAGCCTATCTTGCACAGAATAAATTAGAATACACTTTAGACAAAAGATGCAATCATGAGACAATGGAGGAGTCAAGGTATCACACTCATCAAAATTATCCCTGAAAAGGACTGAAATTTCTTTGAACTGTCATCAGTTTTTACAGGTTCATTGAAATCCCACCCTTCCCACTCTATCCATAACGTTAGAATGAAAGGACAATGAAACAAGAAAAAAAAAAATTAAAAAGTTTTAAATAAAAAGAAATCTTCATTTCATTCCAAGCTTTTAAGATTTTACTGCTTTTCCTACTCTGTTTATGTCAACAAATGAGCTACCTCCTCTCCCTTAAATATCTGCATTCCATATCACGTTTGAAGCTGGCAGGAGAATTTTCTGATGGTGATAGAAACAAGATCAAGGAGACACTTGCTTCTTTTATCCTCTATCATTTCTCCATACCTTTCTGCTTCATGAAAAGCATGCATTTCAGAGAACCCTTCAGTGCTGGAAATGAGCACTTTTACATCAGAAATGCTAGAGTGCCACAACACAAACTCGTGTGTTTCCTCTCTTCAGAGCCCAGAATAGGAGAGGTCTCTGTCATTTGATGATCTTTGCACAGCAGCTCTGCATTCACCGCAGCTCTCGACCTGTAGCTTCTAGAGTGGAATGTGCCCTAAAAGGGACAGCACAGAATTGTTTGAGCAATTTTGGCCGGCAACCTTTGAAAGAGAAACCATGCCTCAGTAGTTACATACACTATCCTGTAAACAATAAGGCCTTATTCTGATAGCACATAACTTTTATGCATACCTATATGCAAATATACACAGGCTGAAGCACAGTTACATCATTAATTAATTTTCCTTGCCTTCAAAGAAACAGTATTAAAGTACAATGGGTAGAGCAAGGAAATAAAGAAACAAACTTGAAAATGGAAAAGGAACAAAGACATGCGGGAAAAAAAAGGAATATTTTCTTCAGAACATACAGAGCCTTTCTCAGTTTTATTCTTGCATCAGAAATGCACTGCTTCTATCTGAGTTCATAAACCTCCATGTTGGCTGTAGTAGTTTCTAAGGGATTATAAAATTTCTTGTTGAAATATCCATGAACCAAAAGTTAAATAAAAAAGTAGAGAATAAGATGGTGGCAGAAAAAAGTGCTGAAGAAAAAGAACATGAAGAAGAAGGGTGAGAAGGGTTGTAAAAGCAACGAAGCAAAAAAGAACTGAATAGGGCATGCAGACAATCACAGTGCTATCAAGATGAAAACAAAAAGCCAAACAAAAATCCAAGCCTTATCCATATGTGAAAGAGTAGCCAAAGCTGGGTTCAAGGAAAGTAAACGGTCCACAAAAAACTCCTAAACACCACTGAAGGTAGGGTGTGTTACTTATTAAGAACAGTATTAAGCTGTGCCCTAATGTTTCATGTATTTTATTCCACAAAAAAAGACATAAAACATCCCAGAAAATGTTTCTTCTGAGAAGCAACACCTTGAATAACACAGAACCAAAAACATTCAAAAAGGTGACGCTGGGAAATGAAGCTTTCTACTTATCAAGTGCTTACTTGAGATATAACAGAAACTTCAGTTTCAGCAAATATCCTGTCTTTCCTGAGACAGACAAGAAAGTAGCAATTTCAGCCAATTATTTTCCTGGTATCCTAGAGATGTCCTCAAGATCTTCAGCTATGAGTGACTTGTCGCATAAAATAAAGTGTTAGAGAAGGCCATGGAGTCTACACAGGTCTACCTTGCAAGCATTTTTTGTTGCTTTCATGCTTGCTTAGAGCTAAAGTAAGGAGGAGTTGCTCTTTTCCTCATCTTCAAAGGATCTTTGAGTCTTTTAAATTGACCATAACCCACCTGTGGGAACAAGAACTTTTTGGTGCTCACAGAAAGATGACTTATAAGGGTAATCAATTTGAAGCAAATAACATGACAATCTTGAGCAGAGTTTTTGAATAAAAGCAGTAAGAAAGTCATATAAACCTTACATATAGCAGTGTCAAGATTAACAAGCTCACATTGTAGAAGACAAGAAATACATTGTGCTAAAGCTTTTTTCTGTAACTAGGAATAATTCTTTGTGACAGAAGCAGTGAGAGACAGTCCAAGGTCCTGTGGTAAATGAAAAATTGATGGCAAACTATGAGTATAGATTTTAATGACTGGTTTTATTAGTGCTGTTATGACCCACTGTATAATCTGTCCCTGGAATAATTTTTCTGTGAGCTTTCTGGGAATTAAGCATGCGCAAGTCCCTTTGACTTGAATGAAAATTGTGCAGTCAAATCTTGTGTAAATCTGAAAAATGTATGCATCCCTGCTATACAGAGCAGAACATTTTCTATGCAGACTTTCTCACTCACTTTACAGATTATTGAATAAATACATTTCTAATAGTCTTCAGCATTTGAAGCTGTTTTCTGATATGAACTTAAGTTGTTGTGTGCCTGAGAAAATCTTGCTGTGTTTTTTCTGATATCTGATCAGCAAAGACAGTCCACCAACATTGAAAAACATATACTAAGTTTTCATTAAAAACTGAATCTTTTCTTCAGAAGTTACAAAGGCCTTCTTGATTTTATTCGTGCATCCAAAATGCACTGCCTCTGTCTGAGTGCACAAATCTCCATTTCAGCTGTAGTAATTTTTAAGGGATTATAAGATTTCTTGTTGAAATATCCATGCACTAAAAGTTGAATAAAAAGGTAATTTAGAGACCATCCCAGAACTGTTTGCAGGCCAGGTATCTCAGTGCTCAGATACCTCATAAATGAGGTGAGCCAAGTAAAATCTGATCAGAGAGCAGAGCTTTGGTCAGGGGCAGGAATCAGACTCTTCCTGCACAAGTGCTCTGTGACACCTGCACGCTGGGCAGTCTCATTTAAGACTGTGGGTTTTCTACATAGTTGACAAAGAGAACTAAGCGTCCCTAATGGTTTTTGGCTAACCTGAAGACATTGCAATCAACATATCCTGAGCAACAATATCAAAATTTTAAAATAATTAAAAAACGTTTAAGAAAATATTCTATATTTATATTCTAGTTAGTACAGTCAAAAAACATGCTGACAACCTGTTTTCTTTGAGAAATTATGAAAAAAATAATCCTACTTTATCTCATATTCTAAACTGTTTTCATTTCCTACTACCAAAATGATTTCCCCACTCCCTTCCACTGCAAATGTTAGGAAAAAATGATAGTGAAGAAATAATAATATGCCACATTCACTATTTATTTTTCCCTCTGTAAAAGTGGAAAATCTGTGTGGGTTTTGAGTGGAAGATAATGCTTAACTTCTTGTTCCTAAACTTCTTATTCTCTTTTCCTACAGGGAAAAGAATATTCAGAGTACTTAGAGAAACTTAAAAAAAAAAAAAAGAAAAAAAGAATACCGGCATTTTCAGAACTTCATACCAAATATATGAGTTCTACATTCACCATTATTCATTTTCAAAGAAACTGTGGGATTTTCTCTTGAGATGGTCATCTGCATCTTATAAATATGAAAGTGTTTTTTTGAAATTGAGTTGCAGGCAGGTTTAATAATTCTAGGTTCTTGATTCTTAGTAATCTGTTGCTCACCCTGTTTTTAATTTAAACAGCTCTGACACACAAGAACAATACTTTATCAAAAAATGTACTTGACAGTGCTTATATCTTAAATAGGTAGTGATTTCACTTAATATCATATTGATTCAAAATATAAATATTAGCACATCTGAAACTAATAAAAAGAAACAGTGGATGTTTGTTTTTCAGAATAATGTTTTTTGAAGAATGTATCATTTTCATTAAGCTAACTTTGTCTTAAAATCAAAGCCTGGATGTTTAACTAGTAATCAGGAACTGAATATCATAAACCCAGAATGTTTCTGTCTCAATAAAAGAATTTAGAAATTACTTTTGAGTAACAAAATTATTTTTGAGGGATAAAATTTCCAAATGTCCAAATTTCCACGTCAGGTTTAGACAGGGGTCCTGAAAACATCTGCAAAGACATTTATATTACAAAGAAACTAAAAAGTCTGACTTCTTTTTAATGTCAGGAAGAAGGAAGTGGCTGATTTTTCCAACCACCTCACATAATTTAAAGAAATGTGTTCAAGTCATGAATTTCAGATTTAAGGCGCTTCCAAATGTAGTTCGAAAAACCTTGTAGCTGTGAAGCCATGTGCCTTATTATAGGCTTGGATTGATTTTACCATGTACAGGACTTCAGTCTGTTGTTCCAGGTCATGCTCCCTATTATTAAATCTATTCTGCCTTACAGGACAACTGGTGGCAAGCATCTCAAAATTCCGTGCACTTACTGGGTCTTGATCTTTCTGAATCTCTGGCTGTCTGTCTGGGTCTTGTTCTTTCTGATTCTCTGCCTGTCTATCAGTCTTTCTCCTAAAATACATCATTAGAGATGAACACTCCTGGCATTTCTTTTGGAAGGCAGAATCTATATATCAATACATATCTATATATCAAGATATGGATGTTCCCTTATCCCCAGAAATGGGCTGTTGAGTTAGATTGTTTGCAAGACAATGTAAATTTATCATAAAAGAAGCGTACGTTTGCTTTTCTTCTTACAAGGTCAAAACATGATACGTGTTGAAAAGGAGTGAGAGAGACAACAGGACTTTGACACATGTGGTAAGTCTCTTCATGATTCGAAAGGCTGGTCTCCTATGTTTTGGAATGGGGGCCTGGTGATGCATCTCAGATACTCATTTTGTTTTGCTCAGTTGTGTGCAGATCATGTTACAAAATAATACAAAATTGTACAAATATGTTGGCTAACTGTGCAGCTTTACACAAGTTCACATCTTTTGAAATTGTGCTGCAGTCAAGTAAAGTTTTTAAAAGTAGAGAGCAACAGGCATAATGCTGACAGTGAATCACTGTTATTTTATCTCAATAACCTTATCAACTTATCAACCATTTCTAATAAGTATTTTGGTATGGCAGTTTCTTGGAGCAGTCTGACTGGTTTCTACAGTTGCTACTGGTTTGTTTTTTAGGGTTTTTGTGGGACAGATTTAGAATTTGACTACAGGATGGCTGCAACTGATGTTGAAGGTTGGCTTTTAGTTTGCGCAATAAGAGTACTTGTTCAGACTATTAACCATCAGATCACTACAAAACCTTGATTTTTTTTTTCATGTAACAAGGATGATTTTTTTCGAAGTCATAAATTTTATATTAAAATTAAAGCTATTGTTTGGGAGGGGTAATGAAGGGATGAGAAAATTGAAATGAAAGCAGGAGAAAGGGGATGAGGAAATGCTGTGGATATTTGTCTCCTGGAAAGCAGTTGAATTGATTCATTCTATGAATTAACAAAGTTTATTTAATGTGAGGTTTTACCCCACTGTTCCTGTTAGCAGATCTGATTTGTATGTGGGACTAGGCCAAGGACTTACCAGGCTACAAAACCTTTACCTGCACCATTTTATACTAGTACCTTAGAAAGCCATTGTCATGGATTTGCACTGTACTCCTGGAAATAACAAAACATTGACTTTTCAAAACAGAATAAGCATCTTAACCTTGTGAGAGCTGTAATACACTATTTGCTACTTTGTTATTACTGGCCCTGGGGAAAACTCTAAAGGAACGTCTGAAAAGCAGAGGCCTCGAATTGCCTTCCTGCAGTATGGAAGTAAATTTTTTGACCTGATTAAAGACAAAAATATAGGCAGCTGTAAATGGGTAGAGAGGACCTTTAAAGCACCACTTTTAAAGCATTCGATTGAGAAAACATAATTCTCCCAAGAATAAATGAAAGAAAAAGTGCACTTCAGGGAAGCACATTGTTCAGGGTGTGTGAAACAAACATAAAACACAAATCATAACAGACATGACTTTTGCCCAGGTAGCAGGAGGGGAGAAGGGAACACTTATCCCATAGTTTCTACTTCGGAAGAGACAATGTTTTCCTTTCTACTTCCTCCGGATTTGTGCTTGAAGAGGAGTAAATAGAGAGGGGAAAAGGCCAAAGACGAGAAAGACAAGGTCAGTTTTAGCTCCCAAATGCAGCAGTATGCAACAGTAACAGCAGGCTTAATTCTCTCCCCCTCTGTGGCAGTACAAGGAATTGGCGAACTGCACAGTAGAGAAAACTAGCAGCTGGGGATTAGTGAGAGCAGGACTAATTCCATCAGCTATCCACATCAGGGAAGCAAGGGACAAACTCTCTGCATAGGTCTGGATGAGGTGGGAGGAGCAGAGAACACACCAACATACATGCTAGTTCTAATCTCAGCTGTAAATTGTTAGAATACAATTAAATGCTATAAAATATTTGGGGATGAAATTAAAATCAGGAAAGAGGCTGAGGTGTCACCCTGGTTAGTTCTTTGGAATGATCATGTCCATGGACAGCAGCAGCCAACAGAGGATAACAAAATCTTGAGCATTGTCAGGATGGACTTTGAGAACAAGACAGAGGGTCGTGTTTTGCCTCTGCAAAAACTTAGGTACTCATGCCTTGAATATTTTATGCAGTTCTGGTCTTCACACCCCAAGGCAGATGTAGCAGATTTGGAAGCAGAGAAGGCCAATAGACACAATCAAGGGATGAAGCATCCCACATATTTGAAGAGTTTGAACAGTCTGGGATCTCAAATTCAGTGAGAGGAAGGTGTGAAGGTAGGCTGACTGAGGTTTACAAAATGATGAATGTGATTAATTGGGTGACTGCAGGACAGTTATCCACCCCATCTTGCAGTATTAGGGGTACTTTACTGAAACTAGTAGGTCATCAGTTTAAAACTGATAAATAAAACAGCTTTTCACAGAGAAACCGATGAACTTAAGAGGCTGCCACCACAGGAGGTAGTAGAGGTAGAAGAATGAGTGGTTGCAAAAGAGTTTGAACGAACTCATGAACAGATCTATATGCAGACACTAAAGGGAATATGGAGGCACCTACTATCTGATGTGCCTAATAAAATGACTGCGGAAGTTGGGAAGAACAGGTGAATGGATTTGAAAAACTATCCAAGCTCATATATTCCCATTGTTGACTAACAGGTCTTTTGGCTACTGTCAAGGCAGAACGCTGGGCTTCATGAATCACTGTAGTATCATCCAGTAGGGATTTTCTTGCTGATTTAACAGATAGACTACAAAAGTATGTTTTTTTTAACTCAAGGCATTTCTTCAGGCATAAATGTGAAAGTTTAAAGCATTTCAAAATCCTGATAATTTTTCTTTTGTTATTATTTTCATCTTTTGGCTAATTCTCACAGTTAAGGAACACAAATTTGTGTTTTTTTAACTACAGACATGCCCTTCCAGACAGAGGCAAGGCTTAATTGGCCCATGTCTACTTTGTCTCATGCACATATTCATCTCTATATGTATAAATATATTCATGATCACACACGTTTTTAAACGGTGATTTTGGAGGTGATGGAGTGGGCTCTAAAAAGTAGGACAATCTATGAATTCCATGTCTGCCACAATTCCCCTTCTAGCTTTTGTCTGGTCTTTAACACCCCAGTCATGCTTGTGTAGTTGCCTCAGTGCAACTCCAGAATGATGGAGCTGGATAGCTCTCGCAGGAACTGCCAGTTCTGCAGGGCTCCCCTGTGGGCTCTGCCTCTTTAGAAAACTTGAGTGTCAAAGATATAACATAGACAATGAGGTAATTGTTGCAGTCCTTTCACATTGTGCCCTGTTTCAAGAGAAAGCCTGACTTCCACAGTGTCACAATCTCTATTTCTAGAAAGCATGGTCATTAAAAGATAAAATGAAAACACAATACAACTGGTGATAGCATGTTAATAACATTTGGTTCTTATTATCTATTCTGAAAGTTACAGCTTATGTGATGTTTCATATTCTTATGTGAAATAAAGAAGAGGGATATTTATATTCTCATTTTACATGCAAATACACTACCATTAATTTTCTTGAGGCTGTATCATACATCTAGATTGCACAAGAGGTGATTGGATGAGCTGGACCCTCAGATTACCAATTCTCTATATTCTTTTCTATCCCCTGGTGGGTATTTTTTCCATTGGAAACTGTGATAAAAAATGAACTTCTTATGATTAAACAATACTCCTACTTGCTTTATGGCTGCAGTCTGGCTCTCTCTTGACTGTTGTCCCTAGTTATCATGTGAGTGTCTGTTTTAATTTCTTTTACCGTGAGTATATCTGGCTGGAAATTTCCATCCAGCTTGTTATAAAAAAAAAGAGGACATTGTTCCCAGAAAATATAATCTTTATACTGTTGGAAAAAGTTTCCCCTTGTGGTGTTAATGTGCCTATATACTCCACTCATTTTTAGCTTGATTGTATTCTATGCAGGTTCCTATACTGCAGCCAAGACTGTGGTGCCTGAATGCCTTGCACAGCTAGGCACCCATCAAGGTGAGCTATGGCGACCAAGTTTCCACTCCATTCCCTCTCCTCACATAAAAGGATGTTACATTAGATCTGGGTGCACATATTCCTCGGCTACTAATTGGTTTTGAGCTGCTGCAAATGAAACTAAGGTCAAAGAAGCTTTACAGTAATGCCCGAGAGTTGATATTTTTGGTCATTCTTTATTCTAATTTTATTATTTCAGGCTCAGAGATAAAAACAGAGGTGAAATTATGCATCCTGCACTCATGAGCAGCACCCCTAATGTGAGGGAGAGCTCAAAAAGCACTGCTGTCCTATTGGTAATAACTGAAAGTTCCCAAAGATATAGCACTACTTGATCTTATTGTATTGAATACTTATTTCCAAAGACTTGTTATAAATACTGATTTTTTTATGATTTAATTATGTGAAAGAGTAGGTAAACTGCTGCTACTAGAAGAAAATCTCATCTTCTGCTTTCTACCCACAGAAGCACACCCGTACACGGCTGTTTAGGTAGTATTTCTTCAATTAAGGTTGGAGGAGATGGCCTGCAAATGCTTGCAGATTTTAGTATTTGTGGCCACATAATGTGACTTCTTATAGGTGACTTCACGGTGGCGAAATGTAATTGGGAGAATTCAACAACAAATGTTGCCAAAGAAATCTCAGCCACCCGGTCCTTTCAGGCATTTTGCAAACTACTGGAGAACTTTACCACAGTCAGCTTACTCTGATGTTCAGAAAAGATATCGCCTTTTATGATGTCTGAAGAGCTGTGTCTTCACCTATAGCTTCAGCTGCTAGTGCAGCTGCACAAACAAAGTTGATGGAGCACATTATGGATTTTTTACTTGACTGGAAGAGGAAAATCAATTTCCGTCTAATAGAACAGGAGGTCACTAAATACTACTGGCTGCTCTGTGACACTGTAGACTTAAGCAGTCCTCCTATGAGAAAGACACGAGTAGTGAATAGAATCCTGGAGTGCATTAGTACACAGCTAAATAGAGAGGAAAATTAGACACAGAGAACAAAAAATGAGCTGAGAAAAGAGAGTAAGCTGCAATTTTTTAAAGAACGTCAGGACATAACACAGAGAAGCTGGAGCAACTACATCTGAGTCAGACTTGCTACATAATTTTCTTATGATGGAGAGCTTGAATCCGCATGCACACAGTAAATCTACTACAGGTGAGATTGTGGGTCATTCAGTAAAAGCTGCAGCTCTGAGTGACATATAAAGTTGTACAGTTGCAAGAAAGTTTAAAATTATGTAGGCAGCTCACTGCTGGGACATATTTAGAAAACATGAGTCTGAATAAATAAACAAATGAATAAAAGGAATCCAGATAATCCTAGAAGCAAACTGAACAAAGCTGTCCCATTATCCTTGTATTCCCTGATCATTTTCGTTTTGAGGGGGATGACCAAGGGAACAGGTGGGACAAGAAGGACCTGCATACTTCTGTGAATAAAAGATGAATATAGTTTCAAACTGTGATAAAATAATCATGTTTCATTTATGTAAAAAGAGAGTTTTTTTCCTATGAACATGCCTGAATGTCCTGTCCTTTTTTGTAACTGCCAGGTGACAAATTCATTTTAAGGAAGATGCACACGCCTCAGGTTTAGTGTTCAGACTACTGTTCAAAGCTGGCAAACTTTTCTGCTAATAGGTGTGTGTTTGTGTACTATCCTTTATCTTGCCATAAACAGGGAGATGGACAGGCTGAAGCAACCTGGTGAGCCTGCTCACAGAGGTTCCCTGATGGGTGGTGATGACAGTTGTGTGTTCAGTAGTTGAGAGAGGAGAGACTCAAAACAAAATTGATTTAATGAGGAAATACCCATGCCTTAGGAACTTTTTCTGTGGAATATGTATTATCTGGAAGAAAAACATTGCATTGGAAATTGCAGAAAAATGCAGGAAGGCACTGAGGAGAAGCTGAAGGACTTTTGTTTGCAGGTGTAGGACAAGCAACCAATGCAGCCAGGCAGGTAAGTAGGCCGATAGTTGAGAAGAAGAGTGCCTGTGGATGTCTACATGGCATGTTGCATGCTGGGACATTGCATAAAAACAGTAAACACCTAAAACAGACTGCAAAAGACTAAAAAGCCATCTCTCTCATCTCTCATTTATTTTCCAGACACCCACAATGAATAAAGTATGGATCACTGTACTCCGCAGAAAGGTATATAAGCCTGAGGTGCATGCTCAATTCAAGCACTCCCTTATTCTGCGAATCACTCAGTTGACTTCAGGAATGATTGCGCTTCCAGTCAATTGTATCAGAATAAAGTCTTAAACAGATCATCAACGGATAAAACAGAGTGATAGTGCTGTCATTGCAACTCAGGCTCAATTAGAACATGCTCCAGTTTTACTAAGAAAAGTTTACTCATTACTAGCATTAGCAGCAGTAGATTGTAATGGAAGCAGACGCTTCCAAAGTAGAGTCAGTAAATCAAAAGGAGATGTTCTTCAGCAAACAGGTTTTGTTTTTTCTTTCTACCTAGAAGTATCACACTAAAAAAAAAAAAAAAAAAAAAACTATTAAAAAAATGGAGAAAAAGAAAGAAAAAAAGACTCCCTTAATTTAATTGCATTTGCTCAGTGCTTAAGAGAATTTATGAGAGTGAGACATATACATCTACTAAGCCTCTATTCCATCTTGAGTTATACTCTCTTGGGCTGAATTTTTGGAGTTTCACTGCACAGGCAATGAAGCAGAGAATGGATCCAAGTTGGTTTTAAATTAATCAAACTCATGGTTAAAAAGCAGAGCATCATCACTTAGGTTAAATGTCAGTTGTTCATTTTCAGTTTCATGTATTTTTTTGAACTTACCATAATTGACCTTTTCAAGTGTAACACTCAGGTAAAACCTGGAGAAAATGGCAATATGATAAGAGAAGGACAATTTCAGTTATGACAAAGTCATTATAGAGAAGATGAGATATGAAGATGTTAATTAATCTCTTCTCACCATTTTCCACAATAGAGCAATTACACTTTCAGATTGATGCTACTTCTAATGGGTGTGATATCCCAGTTGAATTAAAGGTGGCCAAAAAGTATGAAAACAAGTTTAAAAAGAGTGAGAAAGGCTTCATTCAAAGCTATAGAAGTCAGTGAAAAGATTATAATGGATTTCTGTGAGTTTTATACAAGGCCTTTAGTGCACAATTGGAAAATTTTTCGAGTTTAGATAACTTGAATAAAAGAGCTACCCCTTTGTCTACTGTATTCCCTCTGAATTTCCCTTTTTGATCCTCTTTTTTCTTGTCACAGAATGTTCCTTGTTAAAATAGTACAAACCTTCTTTAGGAAGAAGAATGAAAGCACCTTACTGCGGGACAACCCTGAGTAAGTATACCAGCTGAGGAAGTTTTTTATATGCCACTCCTTGTCCATGCTGCTGCTGTCTGGCCTCTTCTTGCTACACCACTGAATACAATTACCATCTGGGAGCAGACACATTTTTATCTCAGTTTATGAGAAAATTCATTTTTTGAATTAAGCTGTGAATGTTTAGGACACAATAGTAGCGTGGCTTGCTTGAGTGCATCAGAGCATGTTGGAAAGTAAGCTGTGTGCTTTCTGGGGCTCAAGAAGCGCATGCAGGGGCAAGGTTTGTGCCAAGAAGGAATTACTTCCCTTAGTATTTGGCAGATGAACAATATTTGTCTGGGTCTATTCACAAACTTACACTCTTTGGCAATTTGGGGGGCAGTCTACCTAGCTGCTGGGCTGCAAAAACAAAGTTTAGGCCTGGTTCAGTTAAACCAAATGACAACAACCGCAATGGTTTTAAAAGGACAAAATGTTAATAATGAAAGGTGTTAGACTGTCAAAACTAATAAAGTGTTGATCAGGTTCTATTTCCAACAAGTTTGTTAGTGGCTTGGGACCATGGAAGTTATTCTGGGCTGGTACTTATATCTCTAGCACTCCCAAAACTCCCTTCATAGCCAGTTTTACTAAAAGTAACATTAATTGAATCTAGGTTTTGGCCCCATCATCATCTCAACTTTCCTCAGTGAGCTATGGTATTGTTTTTTAATTGTCATCCCGTTTTTCAATACTTTAGTCACATCTGCGACTTAACAGGTCTTACTAGATCATTTATGATTTGTTCCTGAATTTTCAATAGTTTAATAAAGTCCTTTGAACCAAATAATGACATTAGCACTACAAATAAATGGAGTGATTTCATTGCACTTCACATATTTTATTTCGACTTTCATTGTTATGAGAACCACACAGCTCGGTACATGTGGGAAACAAAGCCAGTTTTATCTGGAAGACTGTTTAATGTTTTATGAAACTAAAATGAATCTGTGCTTAATAATGTGTGGACTCGAAATGAAAGCACTCAATCCTTCTTGGGGGTGTGATTACAGGCAGTTTCAACAAAGAAAACAGATTTAAGAAAAAAATACCTAGTTTTAAAGAAATCACACAATTTAAAGTCTCCAAAATAACACAACATTTACAACTTAAGGTATATAAAGCAGAACCAAAGCCCACCAAGGGTGATGGAAATCTGTCCACTCTTGAACAGGTGCTGACACTGCTTTTAATGACAATAATTTCGCAAGGAATGCAGCTACAGAATTGGGTATAATCCCCACTCCTCATCAGTAACATGACCTTCATCAATACAATTGTTCATCTCATGCCCATTGAAGGTTCCTCTGTAAGTTCGGTTATTCATATGGAGAACAGAAGAGAGCTGAGCATGTCACCATCCTCAGACATGGCATGGGGGCCAGACAATCTTCCACAATTTTATCATGTGCTTTTATTTCGTTTGGCCTTTAATAAGGAGACTTGGGGCAACATTTGACTGCAGATATAGTGCCACACATTTAGGTTACCAGAGGGCTTATCATGCAAGAGGTTATGTGTGTGAAGTTCTGAGGGGTGTAGTGGGTTGAAAGCAAGGTACCAACTGAGCCTGCTCTCTCAATCCCCTCTGCAATTGGACAGAGGAGAGAAAACATCACAAAGTCTTCATGAGCTGAGATAAGGACTGGGGAGAGATCACTCACTGGTCACTGTCATGGGAGAAACACATGCAAAGTGGGGATATTAGTTAAACATATTACTAACAAAATCAGAGAAGGGTAATGAGAACTAAAATAAATCTTAAAAAAATCTTCACCACACTCCTCCTTCCTTCCTGTATTCTACCTCCACCCTCCCAGTGGCACAGGTTGATAGGGAATGGAGGTTATGGTCAGTTCATCACAGGCTGTTTCTGCTGCTGCTCAGGGAGAGGAGTCCTTCCCCTGCTCCAACGTGGGGTCCCTCCTATGGGAGACAGTTCTCCATGAACTTCTTCAGTGTGAGTCCATCCCATGACCAACAGTTTTCCATGAACTGTTGCAACATATATTACTTTTCCACAGCGTGTGGTCCTTCAGCACAGGATGCTCCAGTGTGGGTCCTCCACAGGGCCACAGGTCCTGCCAGGAAAACCTGCTCCAGGGTGGGCTCCTCTCTCCACAGGGCAGCAGGTCCCTTCTAGCCCTGCTCCAACACGGGCCTCCCACAGGCTCACAGCCTCCTTCAGGCACCCACCTGCTCTGGTGTGGGTCTTCTCCACAGGCTGCAGGTGGGTCTCTGCACCCCTGTAGACCTCCATGGGCCACAGGGCACAGCTGCTTCCCCGTGGTCTGCACCACGGGCCGCAGGGGAACCTCAGCTCCGGCACTTGGAGCACCTGCTGTCCCTCCTTCTCCACTGACGCTGGTGTCTGCAGAGTTGTTCCTCTGACATATTCTCACTCCGCTCTTCTCTGGCTGCAATTTCATCTGTGCAATAACTTTTTTTCTTCTTATATATGTTATCATGGAGGTGTTACTATCATCCTGATTGGTTCGGACCTGGCCAGAGGCAGGTCCATCCTGGAGCTGGCTGGCATTGGCTCTGCAGGACATGGAGGAAGCTTTTGGCAGCTTCTCAAGGAAGCCACTGCTTTAGCCCCCTGCTACCAAAATCTGTTCACACAAACCCAAAACAGGGGCCACAATTATAAGTCACCTCCATTAGGTGCCCCCAAAATCTCTTAGATTCCAAAGTTTAAGGAAAATGTTATTGAGCTGGAAGCATGAGGGGCAGAATGTAACAAAAGAGGAAAACAATTGGCAGTTCTTCTAGATCAGCTCATTTTCACTGGAATTAACAGAATCACAACTTATTTCTCTACCAAATTTTCATCTCTCTTCAGAGAGAACTTACTTCACTCATGGAGGAAGTGACCTGACAAAGGAGAAACAGCAAAGGATAAAGTAAAAGAGAACCTCTGTACACATACCAGAAAGCAACATGGATTTGTTATTCTCCAGATTAATGAAAAAGACAGGTAAAACCTGAAAACACCATACAAGAGTCAAAACAAGAAATATGTGCACATACAAGCTAGATGCCAGGGTCAGGAAGGATAAAAATGAAAACAAAGCTCTTTCATCAACTGACTGGAACCCACATCAGGAGGCTGGGTACTTCCCTGCGCTTCTGAAGATTGTACCACAAGCAAATGTGAAAGGAATTTGGTGAGCCCAGTCCCATAATGAGTGAGAAAGTAGAAAGTTATTGTCTCTTTTTAAAATGTCAATTCAGAAAGTAGAGAAAGAGATTAGATTAATACAGAGAAGAACTCTTCTGTTCACATACACCTTGCTGATCAGAAAAGATGGAAAAATAACTCGTATTTGGAAATATTTATGATTTGCTGATCCTATTACTGAATGGACATAGAGTTCAGACAAATTAATTTTACTAATAAAGATCGGAAAGCCCGTGATAGTAAGTCCAGTGTGAAAGCAGAGAACAATCAGAGGCTACCTGAATAGACACAGCTTATTTTTCTGTACTATGACATGCTATACTCTATTACAGATGTACAGAGGTGACTTTTTTCCCCTTGCCTTACTTCACTTTGACATGAAAAGATCATGTTTATGATACTCAGAAGAATTTAAAATGCATATTTTTAGACTGATGTTCAGTTTAATTTCCGAGGTTTACTTTACTTTTTTAAAAGTAGTTGCATTTTCAAAATTAAAACAAAAAGTGTTCTTTTTTTTATATTTCCTCATATTTGGAATGTCCATATATAATTTTGTTCAATCCATACTTCCAATTTGCAACACATTTGAACATTGCAGTTTTCAATGCACAATATGTTTCACTAACAGTTTTTGAGGAGAAAGAAAAGAGAAAGATAAAGCTGATAGCTGCAATGAGATTAGTGAGGGAAGGAAAATTGTATCTGGCTTGAGTTCTCCACTGGGCCAAGAAAGAAAGCATGAATGGGCTTGTAGTCACTGATACTGAGAGATTGATGGATATGGGAAAGGCTAGGGATGCCTGTAGGAAGTTCAGGACCCCAGTCACCAGAAAATGTACTCTCCACTGGCCTGGAGAGCAGCTGCTGTGTAACACAAGTGATAATCTTAAGTAACATCACAATCATGGATAAAAGCAATTCAAATGTCAATAGGTCAATACGTGCTGTATAGCGAAATCCACAGAATAAAAAAATAAAATCACCCTTAATTTGCAGCTGCTGGCTTGTAGAAATTCTACTTAGAGCTGAACAGTAAAGCTTTATAGGTAATGGAGTTGATTATGGTTCAGTACTTATCTCTCTCACACAGAGCTGTTTGGACTTTAGTGTTTGCAAAGGGCTTTGAGACAGAAACAAGGAAAGTGTTATTTTGTTGTGTGGAGGTAAAGGCTTTCTGGATGCTTGGGAAACATAAAGTGATCATTTCCTGACTTAGTAGAGTGAAGATCATTTAAATAAATAACATAGGAGAGGCTACTGCCCACACAACAACTCAAAATATTTAATGAAGCCTGGAAAATTGCTTTCAGAGACTGCATTTTCTTAAAAAAAAAAAAAAAAAGAAAAAAAAAAAGAAGTAAAATCATGGAATGGCTGCCCTAATGCACTAAGTTTGTTGATAAGTTTCACAAAACAGATTTGAAAGACAAAATCATGGTTTTGATCCCCATATGGGCCATTCACTTCAGAGTTGCACTTCATGATCCTTGTGGGGTCCCTTCCAACTTGGAATATTTTGTGATTTTGTGATTCTGTGTGACTGCGGAATTCAGTATGAATATTGCTGCTGGGTTGTGAAGGATTTCTTTTTACTCACCCCAGTCATCTTGTGACACTGAAGACTTTACTTAATCTTCATTTGCTTTAGGTTTCCATAAAATAAGAAGAAAATGGCTTAGCTTTAGTCAATACCCCACTTTTGAATCAGCAGGTGATAAGTGACAAAGTTTGTAAAGATTGTGATTTTGACATCTCAAAGTGAAGAAGACAATTTCTCAACAAATTATAAGAAACAGTTATAGCTACAATAGCTTTCTGAAATGTCAAAATATATAATTTATTATTTTTAGTAATCATCTCTTCTGAAAACAACTATTATGATGGACTGACTATGAGATATAAATTTTCCTTTAGCAAACCCTAGAGTGCCTCAAAGGCAGAAAGGCCCTTCAGAGAGACCTTGACAAATTAGAGGACTGGGCAATAGCCCACCATATGAAGTTTAAAATGGGCAAGTGCCAGATTCTGCACCTGGAACCGGGAACCCTGGGTGTATTTACAGACTGGGGAACGAGATTCTGGAAAGCAGTTCTGTGGAAAGGGACCTGTGGGACCTGGTGGATGGCAAGTTGAATCTGAGTCAGCAGTGCCCTGGCAGCCAGGAGGGCCAAACATGTCCTGGGGGGCATCAGGCAAAACATCGCCAGCCGGTCGAGGGAGGGGATTGTCCCACTCTGCTCTGCACAGGGCTCACCTGGAATATTGTGGCAGTTTTGGGCACCACAGTACAAGAAAGATATTAAGCTATTAGAGAGCGTCTAAGGCAACGAAAATGGTGAAAGGCCTTGAAGGGAAGCTGTATGAGGAGTGGCTGAGGTCACTCGGTCACTGAGGGGAGACCTCATTGCAATCTACAACTTCCCTCTGAGGGGAAGAGGAAGGACAGACACTGATCTCTTCTCTGTGGTGAACAGTGTCAGGACCCAAGGCAATAGCCTGTAGTTGTGCCAAGGGAGGTTTGGGTTGGATATCAGGAAAAGGTTTTTCACCAAGAGGTGGTTGGATGCTGGAACAGGCTCTCCAGGGAAGTGGTCACAGTACAAATCCTGACAGAGTTCAAGAAGTGTTTGGATGATAGTCTTGGGCACGTGGTGTAATTCTTGGGGTTGTCCTGTGCAGGGTCAGGAACTGGACTTTGATGATCATTGTGGATCCCTTCCAACTCAACATATTCTGTGATTTTACAATTCTATGACATCCTCACATATCTTTAATGTGGTATGTACAACAAACATGTAAATGAAAATTGATGGGATTTGGCAGGATATATTTAGTAGATGGTGCACCGAGGGATATAAAATGTGATGGGAATGTGTAAATTTCATATTTTCCCTCCCCAAGGTCTCCAATGCACAGTTCCCACTACATTGACTAACCACAGAAGCCATTCTGAAATTTAAATTTAGCAGAACAAGCATCTCGAAAACTACTCATGGAGAGAATGAAAATGACAGTATTTCAGCCTATGTCCTTCACTTGTGTTCAGTAATCCACACAGAGTCAAAAATGTGTATAACTATGGCTAAATCAGTCAGCAAATGGTATAGGAATTGGCTTTGTAAATAAAAAAAAAAATAGAGAAGTAAAAAATAAAGGAAGAGTAAATAGTGTGATAATCTTTAGTATTAATCTATTATTTAGTATTAATCAAATCTCTACTAGACTAACTGGTAGAACAGATTGCATCTATGTAAGCTAGAAGTCACTCATCTTCATAAATTTTATACTAGATATCTGATCCAGAAGACCAAAAATGCTTGAAATTATTATATGTTAATAAAATGGTTCAACAACAAATAAACTCTACATACACATGATGTCAGCATGACACCACTGCGGAAGTTAAGAAGGTACAAATCTGTCATCCAAAATAAAATACCACCTGCAAAAGTATGGAGAGTTTACGTGCCTGCAATATCTGACATAGCACAGGGATCTATAGAGAAGACAAAATTTATTTTTTTGGTTGCTGAATGAAACAAATGTCAGCTAGAAATCAATTTCATTTTCAAGAAGAACAAAAATGAAGACTCAGTAAAAAAATCCCTCATACTCAGATTTTACGTCAAAAGAAGGAGAATAGCACCTTGTTGCTTATAAACTTTGCTTTCCATCCACTTTTCTTGTCAGCTCTTTCACCTTAAGTTCAATAGACTTGACACTGTGGCTGCCTTGTCTAACCCAGTATCCTAATTCCTTTTACCCTTCCAACATCTAGTGGTTTCCATTTAAAGCCTGTGGGGCATTGCAGTGCCCCTTTTGGAAATGTGAGTTACCACTCAAAGGCCCAGCTTAAGCCAGCTTGCTTAACTGGAAGCAAAATGATTACAAGTTATGGCACTCTGCCCAGAGACCATTGTTAACACTGTTATAACAGACTAGTTCAAGCATTCATGTGTTGTCTTGCACCTTAAATTCATACCCCATCTCTCCTAAAGTACATGCAAGAGCTCCACTGATCATGCACCTTTCTAGTACAACATTTTAACAGTATTTTGAGTCCCAAAGAAGATGACACTTTTTTTTTTACGTAGTATGTTGAACAGGAATGATTGTAAAATATCAAATTAACACGTTAAATTTTCCTGTTCAGTGTATTAATAATCTCCATGATTTACACACAGAAAAACATAGATGTCATGGAATATACAAGATTCTTCCTTTTGTTTGCTTACTTTGTAATTATTGCTTCCGTATTTTAAGACACTGAATTCCTGCTGGTTATATTGTATATCTGTGGTGGATTATTATATCTCTGAAAAAACTTCCTCTAAGTTTTTTTCCTCAAAATAATAATAATTTTTTTTTTCTTTTTTCTTAGAGAGAATAGACTTCATATTTTTAAGGAATTGTTCATTTTTTAACTCTACTCCTCTCAAATCCCTGAAGAAATAAATCTACAGGCTAAGATAACTTAAGTGGCAGTGAGAAAATTATGCCAGACTTTAAAGATGTCCTAATGGCCTATCAGTTGGTATCAGTTTTCTGTCTCTTGGGTGCTGTAAAGCGTGTAATCTCTTCTGATAGGCAGATGGATGTGTGAGTTTGATCTGCTGACACAGTACTAATAACCCCATTAGACCCAAAGATTAATGATGTATTGTGCTTTGTGCATGCCTCCCTCATCCATCATGTATCTGGTTATCAGAGGCAGAAAAAAAAAGCAGACCTTTTATGTAATCAGTCAATAGCTTTGTTAATCTAATTGTCAGTACTAATAGACTTACTGGTAGAAAGGATTCCATTCACAAGCACCTAATATTTTTTAATTACATTTCTTTGCATTTTTCCTAGCTACTACCTACAAAAATACATATTTTGCTTTATTATTTCAAGCTTTTTGCTCTGAAGGGCTATTTTGTTCTATAAAAGCTCCTTTGAAACTTCACAGGACAGCAAATGAAATGACTGTGAGAAAAAAGTCAAGAGCAAACCATCTTGTGGGAAGTTTTAATCTCAGAGATTTAGCAGGATGTCAAGTGAAGCTAACAGAAAGTCAGTAAAGCTAATGGGCATGCTTCATTTTTAACAGTACCACAATTTCAAAAGTTTTGAGATAAAATTTGTTCCATTACAAACTATTTGTAAGAGGTCCAACGAACCACTCTATCTTCACCAATGTCTTGACATATATCCTAGGTGAGTGAGAGGAAGGGGGTGAAGGTTGTAAAAGGAATGAGTTGTAATGGGCAGCACATACAGGCAATCAGCTTCTGTAGTGGTTAAGAGGCATCACCAGCATCACTATGCAATTCAGTAGACAAGCAGTCACCAAATACAGTTAGGCAATAGCAAGCCATTTGAGACAAGAGCTAAAACAGCAAACATTTATGTGTTTGTCAAATAAAGTCTTAATCCAAGAGAAAGCACGGTGAAAATTGTGGTTGACTTCATCAGAGCAGCAATTCCACTTATAGGTGTTAGTGCTGGAGAGAAACACTATGATCACTTGGTTTAAAGCTCATGAAGACATGACATAAAATTCCTTCGACCACGTCGTGTATCCTGCCTAATGGCACTGCACTTGAAAGACATCACATCTCATAGGAAGACAGGCAGCTTAGATTTAAAGAATTCTGTCACATATCTCAAAATCTGTTACAATACTAGACTAGTGAGAAAAATGTTCCTGTGTTTTCATTCTAAGTTTCCCTCATTTTCACTTTATCCAACTTCCAGCTAATCTGCTAAACCAAATTGCTGTGAAGAATGAGAGGTTTTCTCCCCTCACATATATCTGTCATCATCATCATGGCTAGGCTTCGCGAACAAAGATTTGAGAAGGGCTCTACCCACGCTTGCTACAAGCGCGCTGATGGC
>JAYRBT010000082.1:81740240-81755530 GCA_036023395.1 Myiotriccus ornatus | reverse complement strand
ATGCAAGGAGACAATATAATAACTATGGCAACACAGAAACCAATGATAGACCAGTGAGTTAACAACTTCAAAACCCCTACAAGTGCAGATGGTCAAATGCTTCTCACAGATAAAGTTTCCATTTTGAATCAATGGTCTGAACACTTTCAGACTCTCTTCAGTACTAGCCACGTAGTTCAAGACTCAGCAATGCAGTACATTTCACAACAACCCATGAAAACTGAACTGGATACTGCCCCCACCATGGGAGAAACTCTTAAAGCAATACAGCAGGTGAAAATTGGCAAGGCAGCTGGGGTTGATGGAATCCCACTTGAAATCTGGAAGCATGGTGGTCAAGCACTCCATGCTAAGTTTCATGAATTTGTGGTGCACTGCCGGGAACAAGGTGAACTGCCTTCAGACCTTTGTGACACATATATCTATAAACTGGGATCAAATCACCTCTCAACGTTCTCTCTGCTAAATTGAGATCTCTACATCTCAAAACCTTTTCCAGGTCTCCCAGTCCTCCTTTCAGAACTGTATTATTTTACAGTGGCAGCTGACTTCAGGCAAGCCTTTAGAGTATTGCCATTATTTATTTACAAAGAGCTGTCAATTGTTACTGTTCAGTGACATCATAGAAGCAAATATGGATATCAGTCTCTCTCTGCCTTGGTGCTGTGTACGCACAGAATGCTGTCACGGATTGCAGCTCTCAGAAAAGAAAACTCTGTATATACAGCACATCTCATACATAATATACTGGTATTTATTTCCTCCTCCAGCCTGTAGGTTGGTGATTCTGAATAATTTTATTTTTTTTAATTTAGATGCCCAGTCTTTCTATTTATATTTTAAAAACCATACATTCATGAAGGAGAGATGAAATTGCATTAAAGAAAATACTGTGAGAAGTGATACAACTAGCTTCTAAGTTAATTTTAATAGCAGCTTGCTTAAAGAAATATTTCTACAGTTTCTGAGTGAAAAGGAAAATGATAGTTTTTTTCAGCCTTTAATGAAACCAATATGCAGGACCTGCATAAGACTTCACCATCTTGTTTGTGCTTCCTTGAGCATGGAGATGCACAATCATTGCATAATAAAGTTGCATCAGTAAAGTTTCCTGATTGCCATGTTTATATTACTTTTCAATTGAGCTAAATAGTTGTATACTTCAGCTTAATTTTGAACAGCCACATTCCCACACTTACATAAAGTCAAAGGTTTAGTTAAGTAGAAAATGAGGAGAGCTAGCTTTCTTTAAGTGCTAAAAATCAAATTAATTTGCCTTTTTACCAAAAGATAATCAGAAAGTAATATAATGAATTAATATACAGGAAATCTTACTGACAAATGGTCTAAAGAACTTATCAATATATTTTCATATTTTATTTCATGCCTTATTTTGGATCTTGTTCACTTCCTAAACCAGCCATAATCACATTAATTAATAGATAAATGTACAAATCTTATTTGCTCTGGCAAGCACTTTACTCAAACTTATATCAACACATTATTCTATTACCCTTGAATTTTTTTTTTATTTACAGCTAAAACAAAACCAACCAAACAGCAAAAATAAACAAACAAACAAAACCTCAAAAACCATCAAACCTCTCAAACGTAATTTTATAAAAGTGAATGTTTATTTTTCCTTTAAAACAAACTGGGAAGCCCAATCAATGGGCACCAGATTCAATCTCTATATTATCTATACTGATTGTACATCAAGCAAACTTCTTTTACATGTTCAAACATCTTGCTTGCAATTCTGCACAGCTATAGCACCTTAAGAGGGTCAGTAAGAGAGTAATTAGCAGTTGTATATTCCTTTTCCAGAAACTCCAAGGCTTCCAGGTTTGCCAGCATCTCTGTTGAGAGTAGTGTTAGATTAGTACTTCAGCACTCACAGGGTGGCCCTCTCTTAATCATGTGGGTGGCAGAAAACTGTTGTCTCACCTTGCAGTTGTGCAGTGTCTGACTTCAATGGAGCTGCCTCAATTTACCACACTCTAAGATGTGGTGATATATCTAAAACCTGCTGTTCTCTCTCACTGAAGTCATGCACTGCACCTCTGCCAAGAAAGACATCAGCTGTTTATAACTGCCTGTTATAGACATATATTTCTTTTAATTATATTTTAAATAATTTTTGTATTTTGTATTGCATACACTTCAGACATAATATTAATTTAATTGTACTCAATATTCTGAGTTTTGAATAAAATAATTTATTTCCTTCTTGTTTAATATAGATTAGTTTGAATGTTAGGTGGGCTTGCAAGAGGTGGCAGGAATATAAAGCATTCAGTAGTCCTCCAGGAGATTCCAGATGAAACATGTCACAGAACTTGCTGAGATTTTTGAATTTTCAGTCAAAATCCTTCCGAAACTTTCAGCAACATCTAGCTTAACATTTGCATGGAGGCAGGTTTGGATTCCTCACATGAAGAATATCACAGTGCAGACTCTAAAAAAAGAAAAAGGAAAAAAGATACAAGTCTCTTTACTTGCAATAATTGGAAGCTGCAAAAGGGAAGTGACTCAATCTCTCTCTTTGCCCTTGCAATATCCCAAGAACAAGTTATTTATTACTACGTTTAATTAATGTAGAAAATCTCCTGTTTCCTGTTTGCTTCCAAGACAGCAGCACTTTTTACTGATGCGAAATGACATTTGAGCAGTTCCTATTGTGACAGCCAACAAGGCTTTGAGAATCTCAGATAGGATTTGGATGGTCGGGGAGCCTGCCTTTGGTTAGACACAATGATATCTCTAAGCTGTTTTCTACAAGTGTGTCCTTATACGAGTAGTGTGATTTTCACTGAATTATGCTAGCGCCCAGAGTTAAGTCTGTGTGAAAAGTGCTTTCCTGAGTTGCAATAAAATAATAATAAAATAGCTTCTCAAAGAAAAGAAGCCAAAGAGGCAGTGCTGATGTTAACCATCTTACTAGAAAAGTCTGTAGTGATTTTTCCCCCCTTATCCTTCTACCTTTATTACCTGCTGTTTCTCTCAAAAAGCATGAGCACAGGGCACTTTCCCTAGTGGGGAGGCCTGAGGAGAACCCACAAGGCAACTACAGAAGCCAGGAATGGGAATCCCAATGGCTCTTTAATTTGCTGGGCCCAGCATATAACAAGGGGCAAAAAGAAACTTCATTGTCAAAGACCTTCACAGGAAAAGTACTGTGACAACTGGAATCACTATTATCTCTGCTCCCCACTCCTGCAGCGCATACTCATCTGCTGTGAAATTGGCAATATCCAAAGTTCAGTCAAATGCAAACTAAAGAAATGGAAACAAGAGAGATAAATATTTGCTTCTTAATCCCTTTGAGTGACAGGAGACTTCAGTAACACTTGTAATGGACTGAAAAACAATTCGAGCTACTAAAACCCCCTCCCCCAAATATACAAAAAATATCCTACCCTTTTTAACTGTTCCTCAACCTGGCACACCTCCAATGAAGACCAGGGACATTACTTGTGACTATTTATAATCTTGTGACAACAGTGCAGCAGTTAACTTTGCACTGAGTTTTTTGCTGGCTCCTGATGCTTTGTGCTCCAAATGGGTTAGAAGCAAGTGTTGTAAAGAAGAAGATGGAAGTAAACTACTCCTTTGTCATAGGTTTTTTCAGTGGAACTATGTCTGCCAAAAATACAAGAGATTATATGAAGGCAGAAAACTGAAAAGACTTTTTATTTATTATTGCATGGTCATACTTCTGGGGCCTGCTTACCCTGAAGGAAGAGATTTCCCACAACAAGTTTCAAACTTCACCATTTTTACACAGAAGTGGGAGATTCACTCTCCAAGTCTTTTCCACACTCTTCTTACCATAAACCAGGACATTTAGGCTTGTAGGTGACCTTTACACAACTATGTTTTTATTTTACATGTGATTATTCTTGTACATGCACTTTCTAGATACAGAAACAGATAGGGAGGGCAAATTTTTAAGCTTCTCAGACAAAGAAGAGAGGATAGCTTATCTATGAGGCAACGAGATGGGGATCTTTCTGATTCAGTGTTACCACGACATGCAAAGACCACCATGGCAATGTAGTCTGCAGCACGTGGCTTCCCTACACTGCCTATGGCAAATGCTCATTTAAACATCTGAATGATTCAAGCTACATGTTGCGGCCAATATATATGTATGCAGTAACAGCTGGCAAGTTACTGCAACTAAAACTGCTGACTGCTTTTTCAAGTATCTTTTATTGATTTTGTGTAAACCATAAAGAACTGCTTTTGATTATCTGGCAAATCCACATTTTAATGCTTTAACTTTCCAGTATAAGTTTGTAACTCTCAGTGCTACACAGTTGAAATAAACTTGGGATTTATTAGGCAGAAAAAATCTCTTGGATAGAAAAGGTGAAATATTCTATTGCTACTGACTTTTCCTAGAATTATAATTTCATATTCTGGCTTCATACAAGGCTGAATTTTCATCCAGATGAATAGAGTTGCCCTTCTAAAATTTGTGAAGGAATTTATCCCACATATCCCATTATCATTCATAATGGATTCATACAAATGAAGTGTCCGCCTTTCAATAAACAAGCAGGTGTTTGTTCACAATTTTGTTTGAGAAAATCTTGACAATCTCCTTGACAAAGGGCCACCTCATTCTTAAACTTGCCCCTTGCTAAAGGAACATCTTAAGTTACTGCGCACATTTGTCTCAAAAATATCTTAAAGATATTGAAATATCCTCTCTCTACACAGTGCTGTACACTACTTTCTTTAAAATACTCCCATTTTTTTCTGTGTCGTCCGCAAAAAATGTCATATGTGATGGAAAAGTAAAGGGTTTTGCTGCTGAAACTGAGAGGTAGGAGACACCTCCCACCCCCATCCTCCCCATAGAAGAAGAGAAGACCAAGTTAAGAAAACACAGGCGAAAATGAAGTCAAATACTTTCTGGCCAGATGTAGCAAATGCTTTTTCAACTACTTCTCAATTTGAACTTGAGGTTATAGAACATACAAGTTCTGACTGTGTTAAAAAACAGCCATTCTCTTTCACAAGATTGCTTAAGGAATATATGACTCTCCAACAGAAAAACTGAGCTGAAAGGTCAGTAAAATAAGTTAGCTAGAGTTCCACCCCTCCAATTAGGTTTCCTCTCTGTCTACAGTTCTAAAGTTTTGCACAGTTTTCCCACCATGGTTAAATGCCTTCTGATTTACATTTAATTCTCCCTCACCGTTAATGTATGTTAATAACAACTCTCCTTTCTTTCAGTGGACCCTGAGAACAGGCAGATATGGCAGAATCTCACTGATGTTCAAAGAGCAATGTGTTACTACTATTGACTACATAGAATTGCAGAGGTTTGCAAAAAAGACATAGCCTGATTTCTCTGAAATCTGAGAGAGCAAAGAAAGACAGTGACTTTGTTGGACAAGGAGCTGAACATCAGTGAATTTTAATCTGCTGTCACCTGTTTGACAAGGTGACTCAGTCTAAAGAGCACACTTTGGGAAGATGAATTTGCTGTTTTGCTAAGAAGTTTTGAACTGTCACCCTTGGGCACTGCATAAATTTACACAAATTGTTTCCTGACGCTAACCTTGGAGCATGATATCCATCAGACTAACAGACTGTAATCCAGCTTTAACCCAGTCAGGCACAAAATATTCTTAACCACAAAATTTAACCATGGTCCATATAAAGCATTTTAGAAAGACAATATGTACAATAAAAATTTTATTTTATTGTACATAGTTCAGAATGTGTATATTTTGAACTTTATTTTTATTGTTTATTTGGCTACAACAGAAAAAAAGACCTCAAGCAACTGTATAAAGGTGGTCTATCTAACAACTGCATCTTCACAATGATGTCACTGCTTAAATATCTCAGATTTGAAAATTAATCATAAATGTGTGCACATTCCAGTGTATGTCTGCAAAAAAAGTACATGCGTAATGAGTAATATGTGCCTGAATTAGAAACAAAAACAAAAAATCAGAGCTGCTATTTGCTATAGAAGATAATCAGAAAAAATATGCTGTACAAATAACATTTAGTAAGATCTGCTCTTGTCCTTCAGAATCACACAGAGCAGCAACTGGAATTAAGATGAAAAATTGTGTTTTGTGTTCTGAATGAACCTGAAGAAAAGGTAAAATAAGCCTACCAATCCTCCCTTGATTTTTCCAGCCAGTTAAGTACCAGTTAGGGCACAGAGTCACTGATGGCTGTGATGATTCAGATTAGATGACAGACAGCAGCGATACTGCTGGATGGGTTTTACAGTGCCTTCAGGTAAATCCTTTGTGTCTCAGAATAAAGGCAGCTGCGTTAAGTGACATCTAAAAGTGTTACATTCCTTGCTGGCTGTGCTTGGCTCTGTTCCCTACTGTGGGGGAGCCCAGCTGGTTCTGGGCTCTCTGTAAGCTGAGATATTGAAGATGGACCTTTTACACCTGGCAGAGGGTTAACCACGGACAGTAAGGACTGTAACATAGAATGGGCTTCCTGTCAGGCATGTCTAACCTGTAGTATTCAGACGTGTGGCTGTGTGTCCAGTCATGAGTTGTTAGTACTAAACCAATGGTGCATATACGTGTGTTGTCTAGAACTGTATAAGAGTAGCGACACTGTTGTAATAAAGGGTGCTGGTATCCTGAAAACCGTGTCGTGATCCCACCTTGACCCGTGACACCCTACCTTATTGCTAGAGCAATGCATGGATCACAGAATGCTCTCAAATGCAGGTAGCTGCTGTACTTGTGACTTCTGAAACTTATTTTCAAACTTACTCTTGCCTTCTAATCTGTTTGAATACTACAATATCTCTTGTCCAGCAGTCTGAAGACTACACAGCTTCCTGAGGGCATTGCTACTTTTGCGGAAACATGGTGAGATTGTAATCATACAACCAAGAAGTGAGAAAACTAAGGTGGAAAACCCCAATTTATTTTTCCCACCCTTTTTAAGATTTCTGCCTATATAGTTTATACCTTTACTTCAGGATGCATTAACACATCAGTGGGCAGATCATTGCCCAAGGTCTTTCTGAGGGGACTTTAAAAACCCAGACTCTTTATGGATATTGACATCACAGAATCATAGAATGTTGTGGGTTGGAAGCGACCTTAAAGATCACCTAGTTCCAACCCCATGGGCAGAGATACCTCCCACTAGATCAGGTTGCTCAAAGTTCCATCCAAACAAGCCTTGAACAGTTCAAGGGATGGGGCATCCACAGCTTCTCTAAGCAACTTGTCCAGTGTCTCACCACCCTCACAGTAAGGAATTTCTTCCTAATACCTAATCTAAACCAACCCTATTTCAGTTTAAACCCATTCCTCATTGTCCTGTTCCTTTGTGCTCTTTTTAAAAGTCCCTCTCCAGGCTTCTTTTTGACCACCTTCAGGTGCTGGGAGGTGTTATAAGATATCTGGTCTGATGTCCAGTCCTTTTTACCCATGTTATCCTTGTCCTAATCCAGTAATGGCTGCAACTAATCTCTTTTAACACTGCTTAACAGAAAAAATAAGACTCGGTACTCCCTGTTCCTTAGCAGGTCTAGACAAGGAAGAAAATAGAATGGGTCCAATTCTATTTATGGTGGTGTAAACCTGGTGTAGCTATTTCCTACTGAGCAACTGCTCTCAACTTATATACATGTAAAAAGAAGTCTTGTTTCCCAATAAGAAAGAACAGTAGTTGTATTTGAAATTAATAAACCACTATTTACTGCTACTTCAAGTAGTTTTCTCTAAAAAGAAAAAAACTGCTACCTGCTGGAATTTGATGCAATGGTGGTTTTTTTCTGAAAGTTTCAGTATGTTCCCCATTATTGCACTTTTTTCTGTTATTCTTTCTCCTTAGCATAATAACTTTTTATCCTTGCATCTCTTAGGAATAAGTGGATGAAGCACATGTTCCTTAAATAGAGTCTCTGAATTATTCTTACACGGCCTGCATTAGAGCTCTCCAGGTTGTGTAGCTTTTTTCTGGATACCTGCCAAGGTCAGGGAAAGGCAGAAATTATTTCAATCCTTGTACAGTTCTTTGGAGATTAATATAATTTCAGATATTTGAATTTTTGCTCATCAGTGTAGACTTTCACTTAAGACTATTTTTATGAGGTTTCCTCACCCTACTCCCCCTTCCCTGGAAAACAAAAGTTCACCTACTGTGACTTTGTACTGTTTTGTTTTTCTTTTTAAAGGAAGACAGAAACATAAGTAAGAGGATGCAGGAGAAAACTCACAGCTAAAGAGATGTAGAGTCCAGGAATATCTTCAAGGCTTGTCTCACACATTTCTTTCTGCTTGACTGCTATCAAGGTTTGAAGGGACTATGCAACAGAAAGGATATTGGGTGACACATTCAAACCCTGCTAACCAGTCTAAACATTCAAGTGCTACAAAACTGGTTCTTAGGAAACTCATCCTTACCAAAGGTCAATAGCAATCAAGGGTTTAAGTCAAATCCACATCCAGACCTTAAGCAGACAAGTTATTGGTGCCTCGGAGAGCTTTACCTATTGCACAGGGACTGAAGAAGGAAAACAAAATCAGCAAAACTGGCTTTGGCTCCTCTTACTGTCCCATTTCTCACTATGATATTTGTACTTATTAAATCATACTTTTTTTTGAAAGGGAAAGCCGCATGGAGTGACAGTTAATGGTAAATAACAAAGTCTGATCAATGTCTGCTGAAAATAAACTGGAACAGCTATAGTGAAGCAATGCAATAACATGGCAGCTGTGCTGTTCTTCAGTCCATGACATCCCTGAAGCATATACCCACAAGGCAAAACATCAGCTTTCCTAGTAATATTCCTGAGTCAAGCAGGCAGACATTCCAATTTAAAACGGTTATACCTGAAATCCTTTTTGCTCAACACTTGTTCACCCACCTTTTTTATAAAGGACTATCAATTCCTGCAACAAGTCATGAGGAACTTCCTGCAGTTTAAGCACAGCTTTGCTCTGCTCTGAACAGAAAACTCCCTTAGATATCTGCAGCAGCACTGCAGGAGGATTACAGTGTGCAGATGAATATACTATATATGTTTAAAGTCAGGTACAGGGGAACTATGGTAAAGGCCTCCAGAACAAGGTCTGAGGCTACTGATTTGTATCAGTAGGTTATCACACCTTCCTCAGATGGACTAATTAACTGCAGGCTAATTAATAATTAACTGCTGCCAGAACCAAGAATTGCAGTCTCACATCAAATGCTTATTCATGGAAGTAGCTACCCTCAGTTAGGCCTGTTAAGCAGCACTACCAGGTGGAAACCCATGGAATTTTACTTTATCTGCTTCAGCTCCTGGCCATTTTTCACAGTGTAATTTTTGTTGGTTCACAGAACGAGTACTGTGCTCAAACATGAAACATAGCTGTAAAGGCTTTGCCCTCATTTACCTTTGTTAAGAACTGAGAGTAAATAACTGGTGTGTGTTTATGTGTGGTGTCAGGGGAGTGGAGACTTTGCCTTGCCAGTCAGCGCTGGCCCTGCAAAAGCATCATGGAAGTCCGGCAGCCTGGCTGACATGTCCATGAGAATTAACTAAGAGCTTCACCAGCCCCAGAGCACGCATGCACGTTTGTCTGAACTGGCTGAAGAGAATACATAACTCATTGAATATTGTGGTAGAAGGAGGCTTTTGCTCCTATGAACTTGAAAGAAAGGCATTACAGACACTAAGAATATGTCTAAATCTTTCACCATTCAAAATGTGTGATATGTACACCAAATATCTTTCTGTCTCCCTATTTAGTGATGAAACCTAATAACATCCCTGATAACTAGGTTAACAACTTTCCAAAGAATTTTTCCAATGTTGTTTGTTTTACTTATGGAGCTAATCCATATATATTTTTACTCCTTTTGGAATAGCAGACTCTATTTAAAAAATCTTACTGAATTTTCCCAAAAAAAACAGATTTATTTTTCAGACATCACTTGTTCAATAAAGTGGGGAGGATTATGTGGCTATATGCATAAGGTATAGGAATGCAGAGAATTTGTATTGACTACTCCATAATTTTATTTTATTTTATTTTATTTCAACTCAGTATGGGCAGTTTCTCATCCTAATTCATATGAAGACTATGCAGTTCAGATGACTGACTTTTAGGGGAAAGTTCTATGAACACATGCATAATGAAAAATATCCTACTGTACTCCTTGTAGGAAGGCCTGATATATTGACACCATCCATGTGGGCAGTTAATATCTCCAAGGTATGAAAGAATTCCTCTAATCTTGTTTAAGATTCAACACTATTTAGTTATATGATTTAGTTTTAGGTAGTTCTGTGAGGAGCAGGGAGCTGATGATGTTTAGGGGTTCATTCAAACTGGAGATATCCTCTGATTCAGTGAAGATTTTTGCATCTATAGTATTGCTACTTACTATAGGACTGTTACCAGAAAAGTTGGCTACTTTTTTATGTTTTCATTCCTACATAAGAAGTTAATTAAAAATTAAAAGGTGTTCTAGATTTGCTGGTTATGAAACACAGAAATTAAATAATTATCTATGAATAATTAAATTCTTATTCATATTTTCAAGGGATTCTAATGTTTCTAACATTATTACTTGTAGATCTGAGACCAACCTTCAGTCTGGCTTTGGTTGTGCTCCAAGGTATGTTCTTCAGTTCTAGAAATTCTGAGATATCAAAATCAATAAAAAGGAAATAGCCTGCAACCTGTGTCCTGTACTTTTATCTCAGTCACGTAGAACTGTTACAGGTTCATATATGACTGTAAGGTTTGCCCACTGCCATGTCTTGCTTACTGTTCTGTATTTGCAACTATTGAAAGCATAATTCAGTAGATTAACTCAAACTAGTTGCTGGAAAAAAATATTTTAGCTGCCATATTGAATCAACCAATGCAGTGAATAAAGAACACCATTAAATTTAATGTCTGTGCTGAATTGGATAAAAACACCTTATATTGCTGAAGAAATTTTGAAAAGATCAGCAGTTGTGATATCATCAAATTCCATGTTTTGTCTTTTTTTTTCCCCCAGCCTCATCAATTCACATGATATACACCTTGTGTATATAATGTCATAGGTTAGTGGCTTGGGCCACAAGCTGAACCAAAAATCATTCTGAATTGCATTTATCCTGGACTTTGCCACACATGAGAAACAAAATTACTTCCTTAACAATATTTCTTGTATTATTTGCCATTCATTTCCTGTCTTGTCAGGCTGCTTTGCTTCTCTGTACTATGAATTTTAAGCCTAGCTGTGTAGATGTTGGGCTGGAAGCTGGCATTCATAAGAACTATTCTTTGTTTTGCTGCTAACTCACTTGTTTGACCTTTGAAGGGTTCATAAATCTACCTTTGTTTCAGTTTACTTGTCTCTAAAATTGCTGTGATAAATAGATATTGTGTTTTGTTGAGCTGAATTTCAAGATATATTGACCCAATAATCAATAATTTACCAACTAATAATAAATCCTAATATCGAGTCAATAAAACAAGAAGTCAAAAGGATTGCTCAGTGCACTCTCGTTACACTCAGAAGGACAACTTTGCTCAAATTCCACTCAAAGTCCAGATGTATCTGGAGAGATGTTTTCAAGTCATTAAGTCTGATATACATGGACTTCACAAAATCATGGGTTAAATTCCTAAGAACTTCAAATAAACCTTTTACCCTTTCAAGTGCCAATCAGGATAGATTCATTTGCAAACACAGCCTAATTGTTTAACCTTATTCCAGACCTTTGGGACCCAATTATCCTGCTGCTTGTAGGAGTGAAACCTAATTACCATTTTTTTTTAAAAAAGATTAAGCAATACTTGTAATTGATGTCAGGAATTTAATTTTTTAAACAGATCTTTAGCTGGCATGGTTCTACTGAATCAACAGCATGCTGATTCAGACACACACATACACCTTGCGGTGTTTGCCAGTTATTTTCCACTGGTAAAATCTTTTGATAGGAGGCTATTTTATTATTACTGATACAATTGTCTAAACAATAAGGCCTTTCAGCTTCCACTGACTGTGGTTTCAATTTCATTGAATTCACCAAATTATGCTGGTACAACCTATATCTGGTTACTGCGTGCTACTGCACTGTGGACCTGAGCTAAACCTAGCCAAGTCAGTTTGAGCACAGGAGACATCTAGTCACCAGCAGCCACGTTCTACACAAAGTAAGTGGAGAGCCTGAATGAGTTATCCCCCAGGAAATTTCATGTTTCCTCAGCCTGACTCCTTCTGGTGCTTCTATTCTGTTTTGTCTGTCTCCAAAATAAACAACAGTAGTCAGTGGAGGCATAGAGTAGAGCATTATAATCCAGGAACAGTTAATGACCTTTATCTCCACCTCCTTCTCTTGAGATGAGCTAAACATTAAACTGTCACAAGCCTTGGACATGCCTTGACCTTGGGAAACTGCACAATCATTGACATTGTTCCTGATGCAATGTTCCCAATATCACATTAAGTCTAATCTCTGTCCACCTTTTGTTTAGCTTATGAAGCTTCTTGAAACTCCAAATGCTAGGAAAAAGTCAACCTCACATCACCCCTCTGCTCTAAGACAAAATTAGCTGAAACTATGACATTTTTTTAAAAATGTCTGTCAAAGGTTTTCTGCCAGGACCTTTAACAATAGAGGAATTAAAGCCATTTCAACTTGTCCACTATTGTAGAAGACATTTGCCCCTTCTTCTTTGTGGCAACCCTTTGGTATTCTTGCTGCAACCCTACATGTAATGAGTTGCTTTTGCTTGAGTGTCTCTTACTATGCCCAGGAGAACTTTGAAAGCTGAAAATACCTCATGTAAAGGGCTAGAAAAAGTGTTAAAAGTGTTTATATGTTTATATGTTTATATGTGTAGTTACCAAGCTAGGCATTAACATCCTCTCCACGCGTAATGAATCTGCATCAGCTAGGCAGTTATCAGTCAGAACAGAAGTATTAGCATTCATTGTTTCTTGGAACAGTCTGGGTTGCTGTCTCCTAATTCTCTACCTTTTACCTGTGTTTCTGTCATTAGTTTCCCCTTTGAGTCCTTGAGTTACTAGTCATTACCGTCTCAGCAACTTCACTTATCTACAGGCACATTTCTTGTCTCACATGTGTTAGAAAGTCCATGAAAGCCATGTTTTGTAAGTATGTTTTGAAAAGTATTACTTGAAACAGTATTAAATACAATCAAGGTGTATATGATTGAATCTGTTTCTGCTCTTGGAACTCCCCTGTTAACATTTCATAGGTAGTAGACTGATTTGACGTGATTTGGTATACACAGCTTTATTCTGACCGCTGTGCCATTTCTCTATTATTTTCCAAATTCTCATGAGTAAATTGATTCATTGTTTGGAATTTTCCTAGGAGGTGAAATTAAGCTGATTTGTCTACAATTCATTACGTCCAAAGTCCTTACGAATATGCACCATATTTGCCTTTTCTAGTCTCCTAGTATTACACCCTTAATGACAGAAGTTAAAAATTCTGATTCCTTCAGCCAGTTATCTAACAGTCCTACAGTGCTTTGAAAAATGCAAAAACTCACCCTACAAAATACTGTATAAAACTCCTTTATCCATAGCACCCACTCCCTCATTCTGGAATATATGTCCTAAATACATATTCACTCTGTTTCAAAGCAGGTATTAGCAGTCCCAGTAAAGTTCCTAATTAAATCAGGTTTTTCTCATTCTGGGAAATGAAACTAAGGCAAAAAAATCCCTAACTGCAATAGTTAATACATTTAATGTAGCTAGTAAAAATTACTTCTATGGAGTATGTATGATTTCCTACACACTCATAAGGTTCTTTCCTAAAATTCAGATCTTGTTCCAAAGATAACCAAAGCCACTGAACGTCAATGAATTTGGGATCTAGATTTTTACATAATGTTTTAACACCAAAGACCAGCAGTAGACCAGACAAGAGCAAACTTGTAAGCAAGCCTGTTGTGATTGTGAATTTTCAAAGATTCTTAGTGCTGGATAGCTAAAAAATAGTGGCAAGCAACATTTTTCAGATAGGAAAGCAGACTTGGAGTTTGGGTAGCAGGAATTTAGATAAGTTTGTTTCTTTCTTCCCTAAAGTCCTTCTAAAAAGGTCACAGTGATAAAAATAGAGCTGCCTTCTTTTACAGGGATTTTGAGATGCTTGAGAGCTCAATTTATTCAGAAATCAAGACAGATTGATGCTGTTCCCTGGGAACGCAGATAGGCATGTTTTAGACAATAAACCAGGAGCCCTTATCTGCTGAATTTTGTCTTTTCAATGTATCTGTCCTATTCTAATTTTAGGTCTGCATTCTCTGCATCCTGCCATGTTTTGTTTTTCCTCCCATTCAGCTCTGATTTCTCATTACGGAGTGTCCTTTTAGCATATATTTTGTACTTATGATGCATCTGTTCTCATTTTGCTCCTGCAAGTGCCTAAACGATAGCTAAATGCATCTGTAAGGACAAGTGCTGAACAGGTGCAAAGCAAGACCACAAGTAATGAAAGGAAAGGAAGAAATCAGACACTAATTTTTGCTCTGTCAGGATTTGCCTAATATATGTATAGCCATTATACAGGCAATACAAATGTCTCATTTTCACAGTTCTTAATCTTCTTTAAAAGAATGATCTTTCTGGAGCTGATTTAGTGTAAGAAAATTTGGTAGGAGAAGATACTCCTTCTCTACTACTGCTTTGACAGAGATTCAGTAGTATAGCTTAAGGAATTTTATAGGGAATCCAGTTCTTCTGTGTTAGTAAACAAAAAAAATGGACAATGCTTTCAGGCACATGGTATGATATCTGGGGGTCCTGTGCAGGCCAGGAATTGCACTTGATGATCCTGATGGATCCTTCCAGTTCAGCATATTCTATGATTGTAAAAGAGAAAATGGAAAAAACCCAGTATGAATTGTACATATATTATTTGAAAACAAACAAACAAAAAACCACCCTGTTTTTATTTTACATTTATTTTACACTTTTCAAAGGACTTTTGTCTGACACTTTTGAGAAAACTTTGTGCAGACACATTAATTTCACATACTCCATAAATGAGCATTTTTTTACTCCCTCTTATCTCAGTGATACAGACTGGATAGCTCAGCAATGCTATGTTCTTTTTATATTGTTTCAGCAACATAAAATGTCAATTAACTGTCATTCCCTACTCAGTGTTACGACTTTGAAATGAGTTCAGCCTCCAGGACAGGAAAATTTTCAGGACTGTGGCTACACCACCTTAGTAATTCTTTCTGAGAACAGGCCAAAAGAAAATCTCTGTTGTCCAGCAGCCAAACAATAGGTTGGGAGGGAAGTGT
>JAYRBT010000082.1:81717204-81740025 GCA_036023395.1 Myiotriccus ornatus | reverse complement strand
AGTAATTCTTTCTGAGAACAGGCCAAAAGAAAATCTCTGTTGTCCAGCAGCCAAACAATAGGTTGGGAGGGAAGTGTGGAGGTCAGTTCGTACGGATAAAGTCTGAGTGCTTTTTGCTGAAGAGAAGCATCCAGAAAAAAAAAATCCATTTAGAATAAAATAAACCTTTTGAGTCCTTTCATGCACTTCCAGAAGGCACAGTCGATTAAGAGATCAGCTTGCATATTACAGAGGAGACATCAATGATTTTCTGCCCTACAACCCAGGTTAGTTGGGTACCTTACCTGCACTAGTTCTCTCTGCCTGAAATGAATTAGGGTCACAAGACCTGTCTCCCAGGAACATGTCCAAACTATTGTGTTATTGGCTGTCCAGCCTTCCCAGTCCTTGCTGCATGCCAAATCTATTTGACCTGCCTCTGAACCCTGTGCAGCTCAAGACTGAAAGGTAGGCCACCCAGCACAGGGGTCCCTGAGCTAATCTCAGTCCCTTTTATGATAATGTTCCACATTGTATTTTAAATATTTAAGTGTTCATTGGAAACAAGGCAGATCTTCCAGTGAAGACAATCAATGAGTCAGAATCTGGCTTATTTTTTCAGCTTATGAAGGACTGTTTAGGTATTTTGAACAAAGAGGAGCTATCTCAGAAGGAGAATCCATCTTCTCCCATCCTTGGCTATTAGGTAAATGCTTTGCAAGTACCCACATGAATAGTAATTTTATGAATCTCATGTGGAAACCTTTTTTTTTGTATTTTAATTATTTTCCTTAGACACTTTTTAACCAAAAGAACCCAAAAAAACCCATTTGCAGATACTTTGTGGTAAATTAAATTGGATAAGAAACTCTTTGTCCCATACTATTGTATAAAATCAAACCAGAATAATAAGGGGTATACTGAGTGAAGTTGTTCTGTGGTAGTTGTATAACAGAAGACACACAACCATTTCTCCTTAATCATAATAGTCCTTCTGGGGTTAAAAAATTCTAATATATAGCGAAAACAGACTGAGTCTGCAGCTGCTTTAGGCTATACTAAAAACCACAGCCTGAGGGGCAAAGTTGCTCATAGCTCTTCTCTCCTTCTTGCACTTGGTTCATGAAACTATTACCAGGGAGGAATGACCCACCTCTGCCATAATCATACATGAGAGCATAGCCTGACTGCTTACTTTAAACAGAAATTGCTTTGAAGGTGTCTGTGGTCTCCAAGCTCCTCTGTCTGTTCTGTTAGCATAGGTGGAAAAAAAAAGTCATGAGAAAAAAAAAAAAGAGGTATGGGCAATAATGCTTCTGGAAAGACAGAATTTTTATTAAGATCATACCCTGAGTTAAGTGGCTCCTTCTTTGACAGCAGCCACACTGCTGTGCTTTGAAGGGCAAGAAGCTGAACTTTCAGGGAGCCAATTAGGAAATGCTGCAGAAAGAGTGGTAGTGACACCAGCCATCTGAGAGATTAACTGCAGCAAAGGATCCTCAAAGCACTGGCCTCCAAGTATTTTCAGCATAGCTATGATCTTTCTTTTGCATTACTTAAAAACTTCTTTTTTAAAAAGAAAAGCAGCAAAATTACTGGAGGCTTTCTAACATATTTCTTTGCCAGGTCCCAGAGCTTTACAAATGAATAGTTCCACAGCAAACATCACTTACCAATGGAACTTCACTTATTCAGAGAAAAGTATGTTTCCTTATGACAGATAATAAATGCCCTTCATATTATTGTGGCTGATAAGACAGAAAAAGCCTGAAAGGTGCATTATGTTTTGCATTTACAGTCTCTTTGCTTTTCAGAGTCAGAAATGATTGATGTTTTTATTGGGTCATTGCTGAATACGTAACTGTACAGAAATATTAAATTCTGGCTTGCCACTTGAACAATAAGGCAGGAACTAAATGGCAGCAAGAGCGCAGTACATTTACATGAACTTTGTTTTGATTCTCTAGAGCAAAAAAAGAAGTTAATTAAGAAGAGAAAAATAATAAATTTCCCATGATCACACATGTGATCTCCCAAAATAACTAACAAAATTCATAAATGTATTAATCTGATGGCTATTTTATTATAAGACAAAGGTGTTTCTACTAAAAACAATGGCGACATTCTTGCTCTGACTGAAGTGGGCTGTAATCTTCTAGTGTGTTCTCATTAGAATTCAGAGAAAAACTGATGCACAAAAAATAATAACCATGTTTCGAGAAATCCAGTGTAATAGCTTTCTTCATAGATCTCAGCATAATTAAGAAGCACACAAGACTGTGTGTTCTTCTTAACACAACGGCTCATGATTTCTCATATGTTAGAAAAAAAGTGCAGGCTGGTGTTCACAATTAATGATATCTGTTAGTCAATGCACTTTAGCTAGATTCACTGCGTCCTCGCACTGTATTACAGCTCTTGCACAAGGGTGAACTTCTCCAAGCAGCTTCACAGGATAATGGCATCAGGATTTGTTAATCAGCACAGCCCTGTCATCCTTATTTGCTGATTAAAAGCAGCCATCCGCATCTGGACATGCAAGTTCTGACCCTGACGTGCAGTGTTGAGAGAAGAGACCTATCAGTAGCTCTCCACAAGACAGAGAAGACTACTACAGCAAGGCTGTAGAAGCATGAAGCAATTTTTATAAAAGTGAATATTTATTTGCTTGTTTTTATAAAACGCTGACACTCTTGGGCTGTGTTCTCAGAAATCCTGTGTCGTTTGGACTTAGTTTGATTAGACTTATTCCTCATTAATGCATTCTTCTACATTCATCGCTGGAATGTAAAGTTTTCCATTTGGATACACTAAATCAGATATTATTCACTATTAGTGATTTTCTATAGTTTTCTTTTGCTTATTATTCTGTCTTATTTTGCAATGTTATGCATATTTTGAAGTATTACTATATGTAATTTGCTGGATAGAAATTAAAATGATTGCACAACTTCTACATTATGTGCTTTGAGAGACAGAGAAATTAAGATAACATTTTCAATTTTCATACCTATTTTTAATACAGCCTTTTAAGATATGCTGACTTTCCCAGAGTTTTCTGAAGTCAGCAGTTCTTCAGAAAGATTATCACCTTCAAAAAAAATGGGTTAGCAATTCCTGTGTGCACTGCAAAACCATTTACATTCACTAGATACTTTACTATCCCTTCCCTGTAGAAACACCATTGTTTTGGTCTCTTTTATATGGCAGTCACCACTGGAATGTTCTCTTGGAAACTGCTTTATCATCTATAAGTCATGATTTGGCCATTTGATCACTCCTTAGCTTCTCCTAACCTGAATATAAGCTACAACTCCTGCCTCATTGCCTCTCAGATTTTTCTTTTTTCTTTGTCTGATAAGTTAGATAACCTCAACACAAATTATCATTTATATAATTAAAACAATGCCTTTGAGTATTGTGAATGTTTTAAAGCTATATGTGACACAGTGATTAATGCATCTATAAATAGAAACGTATCCATCATCTACATGAAATATGTGTCCTATTTAATGAATATAATCTGGCAACTGATTAAAATAAAATATAAAGGAGAAATTCTTCTCCACTTTGTTGCCCTACTCAGAGGGAGATTTCTTCACAGGACTTTTTTAGCGTAAAACCTGGCCTTGTTGCCTGCTGTTGAAATGTATAGTTTATTATTTTCTTATCCTCATGTGACTTTACCATAGTTAATATTGTTTCATGATGAAATAATCTGCAGAATAGTTATACTTGTCTGTGCTGCTTACATGGTAGAGTACAAAAAAGGGTTGCATGGAGAGAAAAATGCAAGAGTATATTGCCAACAGACCTCAGCATTTCACCTGTATATCTGAATGATTCATAGGTCATGGAGATTTCAATGTGAAACACTAGGTTAAATGATTCTTTTCATGTTAGTAGTTATGGCAGCTTTCATTCAGTTTTCCAGACTGATCTTCACAAAGGGTCAGTCTTGAGAACCGCAGTGGTTCCCTCCTGCTTTGAAATCTACTAGTTTTTGGGTTGTTTTCCTAAAAGTGGAGAGGACTTCAGCTGAACTCCACAAGAAGAGATCTTGTTCACAAGAATACATTTTTGAACATCAAAACTTACTACTTTCCTTAACTCATGAACTTTCTATGGTCAACACTATAACCATTTAAAAGTGGAATGGTATGGTCTTTTCCATTGGAGTCAAAGCAACTTTTTGTTTTCTTCAACATAACTCTTTTATTACTAATTTTGAAATTCCTAAAACAGTAGTGTTCATCAACAGATTGCTTCCATGCTTGCTCATAACTTTTGCAGAATTTCTGAACGTGCTTTCAAGGAATTTACAGCAGAAAAGTGTGATTTATAGAGCAGAAAGAATACAAGGCTTAAATCAAGTTCGGTGGATAAATGCAGAAAGAGAAAATATCTTAAGAAAATAGTTGAAGCACAGAGGGATCTCATCTTGTTGTATGGTGGCTGTTAAAAGTGCTTCAGACCATCTTGAACCACTTTCTTAAGATGTTTTTCAGTCTCTTGTCAATATGTTAGACTTTGTGTCTGATACCAGCTGTTACTGGCTGTGTTCAACTTTGAAGTAGGAAACCCAAACTCTGATTGCTGAGGAAATGTCATTATGCAGATCGAGTGGAAGATCAATAAGTCACCTGCCATGGTCCTTTCTTCTGGACCTTCTCAAAGGACAAACCTGGAATTTCCGTGAGGCCAAGTCAAAGGGAGATTGGATTTGTAGGCTTCAATAAAGTATCACTCACTGCTTAGAGGACCTTTTTTCAGCAGTTCAGCTGATGCAGAATTCAACAATCTTCTTAAGCAATTGCATTGGATGATGGTGATGGATTCTGTTTCCAAAGAATTTTAGCTCTCTTCAGTGGGTTGTATTGAAAGGATTGACGGTTCCAGTTAGACAAGGATTTGTTTTAAAAAAACACATAAAACTTGGAATATGATTGCCTGGACATAGTGAGTGTACTTTCTAATCAGTATTCTTTTAGTGGAAGACTCTGTCTCATGCCTCATCACAGCTAAAGTAAAATACACTAAGTAGTAGTTTGCACATTTCCAGTAGTACACGTCTAAAGCGTTGCACTGCCCTTGCTAATCCCCACCTATACAGACTTTGTGAGAGCAGCTCATGTTGGGCAGGAAGAGTGTGTCACTAATACTCCAGCTTTCACTCAACAAAAATATTTCTGTTACTAAAAATATTTGCACATACAGCCAGATCCCTCTTTTTAAAAGAAGAGTCAAACTAGTTTGAAGACAACAGCTTTACGGATCTCTTGCCATGTGCAAGGCTTTCTGTTAGCGTCCCCTGTCCCCACCTCCATATATGACTCCTGTAGATAAATTATGGGAGATTTCCCAGCAACTTTGGTACTTGGCTGCTGCTTACCAGGGTCAGGCCACTAAAACTGGGGACCAGGGTTGACCTGTTTGAACCAATGCCAGACACAGGCAAAGAAAGGGGACTGGGAAGAGGCCTGGCTGGAATGCCAAGTTGGTGGGTTGAGGCTGTGGAAGGAGATGGCCTGGCATGGCATGGCCATTACATGTTGTAAGCTTAGAGCAGCCTCACTTGAGGGCTGTCTTGCAGCCCATTTCAACTCAACTCCATCCTGGACATCTACCTCAGGCTCTGCCACTGCCCCCAGCAGGGCTGGCTTGTCACCCACATCCACACCAACACCAAAACGAGTGTTTGAGGCAGGTGCCAGAGTCCCTGGAAGCACACAGATAAGGCCCTAATGTGATTACTCTCCCTCCCCATGTTAGTATACATGCAAGCATCCCTTCTTGAAAACACCTTTTCTCCCTAATAAAAATTGTATTACCTTTGCAACACTCTTATCATTGTGAGATGCTTCTATCACCAGGGTTGAAATGCTGTGACATTTAGACCAGGAATGTGCTGATCCTGATTTTCCCATAAAGGTTCAATAAATCCTGTCTGCCAGGAGAGTGACTGCAACCTATGGTTACCATCTCTCTAGGCTGCACAGGCCAAAGGTTACAAAGAAAATCAAATTGTTCAAAATTTTCTCTTCTGCAATTTTTCCCCTGAGCTTCTGTTGTGATTTTCTTAGTGGGATCCACGAGCCCCAGAGAAATTCACACGTTGAAAAATCCACTGATATGCATCTCGTTTAGACAAGTATAGAGTATGAAAATATTAAATCATCCTCTCTGGTATATACATTATCATTTTTTACTATAAAATATATCCATTTAGATTACTTTGCTGAAATACTAAAGGAAGATATTAAGAAGAAAATTAATAATGACACTCAAATATTTTCACCAGAAGCATGACTATATATATATTTTTCCTGCTGGAAATACATTGTATCTGGGAACTGCCATTGCATGGTTGTGAATACAGCATGGTTTGATAAATCACTTTGGTTTTCCTTTTTTTTCTTTTTTTTTTTTTTGTGAAAATCACAGAAAAAAAATCCTTGCTCTGTTCATTTTGCAGTGCTTTAAATATGACGTGCTGCATAGCGGACTTAAAACAAAATAAAACAAAGTTACAGAGTCAGACCTTGGAATATAAAATTTTCCGGGTTTTCTTTGTGCATACAAATCACTTCTATAAGGACTTCAAAAAGATAAATGGAGTTATTCTTTCAAGAAGAGATTTGGTAGAATCACCCTCTGTATTAAACTCAGGTAATTAACAGTAGGTTCTTATATGTAACCCAGGTGATTAACACTGGGTTCTTAAACATACCTAGGTTCTTATGAGTAAGACCACATTTAAAAAGTGCTGGATGCTGAGGACTTTTGAGAATCAGTAATCATTTAAGTAATTAAATATGGGTTTAGAAACTTATGGTTAGATATTCAAGTTTAAAAATCTTGTCTTGCGATTAAAACCATTCTAAATAATTTCATTATTATTCACAAGTGATAAGTCCTTAAGACAGAGACATCAAGCAAGATCCTATTGCGTGTTCCTGAACCAGCTGAAGCCCTGGGAAGTGAAAATTATTTTTGGACAGGGTTGTTTGCTCCCCACATAGAGATATGGTAACAGAAAACAGAGTCAATGGAACAAAATCTGACAAAAGCAGGATGAGAAAGAGGAAAGAAGGGACAGAGGGTAAAGCAAATTCAGAGAGTGTGGGGAAATGTAGGCAGTGGAAGGTAGAGGGTGAAATTATGTTGAAAGAGAAATACATTAAATAGCTGTCGTTGGGTAGTTCTGTGTGTGCAGAGCTTTTGTCAGAAATAGAGGGCATCAACTTCCATTTCAAAAATGTTTCAGCCCTCAGAAGTCTTTCCATTAACTTCAATGAGCTTTGGATTAAGCACTTATGGGGGAAACCAGTTATGCTTGAACTGAATGCTTTTTTGTTGTTTAAATTGAAGAAAGGAGTTTAAATTATGGAAGAAAGTTTTAGTAAACTCAGAAAACTCACCAAGCTCTCAAACCCTCAGAATCCCTGGAATTTACAGTGTCGCCTTTAGACCTCATGCTTAAAAAGTGAGAAAAGTAGCTTATCTTAGAATTTAAATGAGTTCAGTAATTGCTCAGGCTGCAGAATGTAACACAAGACATATTACAAACAAGCCAGCAAAGCAGTATATTACACCAAAAGTGTGCGGGAGGATTAAAAATATACAAGGGAATCCCTGATTGCTATTGTGCTTTGGGATTAATAGAGTTCAAAATAAAGCTGTTGTGTTTTAATTGTCTGAATCCAGCACATTAGCATCTGAAATACACTGTATTTATAATTTCTGCTGGAAACACAAAAAATAAGTAAATAAGACTTTGAAGATAACAGGAATTTAAGAACTTTAAAAAAAATATATATTTCCCCTTTCTTTCTGTTTCTGATGTTATAATTTTCCTTTATTTACCAGCCTTTTAATGTGGGCAGTTGGTGCTTCTGAGATTTCCAGCTATGGTTCTTAATTGTGCCGCTTGGTCTCACTGCTTGAATGCATCCCAATGGAGTCTAGAAGCTCAGCTGAAATATTCTCCTATTTACAAATCACCAGCATGCCTTCTCATTCCTTTCCTTTCCTTTCCTTTGCCGCATCCTCCTCCAGAGCTGTCATTTAGTGCCTGCTTGTACTTGGTATAGATATTAAAATACTGGCAGTGGGGAAATGGTTGCATCTGTGCTCCTCTATGAGGAGAGGCTGGGGTTGCTCCATGTGGGAGACAACTGGTTCCTGTAATCTCCAGTGGACCCACTGCAGGACACAACTGAGCATGAGGCATCTCTGGGAAAATCTATTTAGAAAGGCCAAAATGATGGGAAGGAGTGAGGATTGAGTGAAAAAACGTGAGAAACAGCCCTGTAAACAGGGAGAGAGGAGCAGGTGCTCCATGTGCCATAAAAGAGATTTCCCTGCAGCTCTTGGAGACACAGCAGTGGAGCATGTGGTTCTCTGCAGCTGGTGGAGAGGACAATCCCAGAGCTGATATCCACACTACAAACCATGGAGTGCCCTATCAAAACAAATATCCACACTGTAGCACCTGGAGGACCCCATTCCAGAGAAGGCTGATAGGCTCTGAAGGAAGCTGCAGCCTGTAGAAGGCCCATGCTGGAGTACTGGAAAAGTGTGTGGAGGAAGGAACATCAGAGAGGAACTGTTACACACCAAACACAAGCCCCATTCCCTGTGCACTCTGCATCATGTAGAGGGTGAAAGGAGTGGGAACAAAGGAATGGAGTTGAGCCTGGGCAAAAGAGTGAGTGGTAGGAGGGAAACTGTTGTTTTAATTTTGTCTTAGTTTTTCACCATTCAAATTATTTTAATTGGCAATAAAATATTTTTTCCCTCACATCAAGTTTGTTTTGCCTGTGATGGTAATTAATAAGTGATCTCCTCCTCTTTTTATCCTGACCCATGAGCTTACTCATTTCATTTTCTCCCCTTGTCTTGTTGCTGGAGGGAGTGAGGGGAATGAAGTCTGGGTGAGTATCTGGCAGTTGGTGAAGGTCAACCCAACACATCCACGTTGCAGAATGTGCCCCATGAAAACCAGTACAGATTGCAGAGCCCATCAACAAGAGCTACATGTCACGGGCTCTTGCAGTGTGCCGCATTGCTCCATTGCCATGTGGCTGCCCGCCTTTACAGATCAAGGTCAAATCTGATATCGACAAGGATTGTGCTGGTTTCTCCCTCCAAGCCTTCATTAAATTTGAGCATTCTTCAGGTTTCCAGCAAAGCATAGGGGCACTGCAGCTGCCCTTTTCTGCATCCAATGACCTCTATAGCTGTATTTTTCTAGTCATAAACACTAGTTGCCGGCTCTTACAATATGCTCCCATAAACTTACCAGCACTCATCATTCATAATATTTCCCTCATTCAGAGAAGAGTATTTTGCTACCCATGAGCTCCGGTGTCCACAGGAATCAGTTTTCAACATTCTAGTTCTTTGTTCCCTCATTTTTGCTGGGGATTTTCAGCTAATCACTTTAAACTCCTACAGTAAGTAAATAAATGATTTTTCTTTTAAGGCAGCAGCTATTTCATTGCTATTATTTAATTGGAAGCCTATTCTGGTTGCTGAGTCTCAAATACTCCTCATATGGAATATACATGACCAGCAGCCATCATAGCAAAAACAGATTTCTTATTTTCTGAAATGCATTATAATATGTAAATTGCATTAAATGCAAGCAGAATTAATAAATTTTTCAAGAAATATAATTGTAAGAAATGTGATTCACAGGTGCTCCTACTGTCTTTAGAATGTTGTTACTCATCAGCAGGGATGTGGAAATATTCAGAACAGACAAATTAAATTACTCAAAATATTTGTTCTCTCTGACAGTCTCATGATAAAAATTTTTAAGAGATTTTAAAGATTTAAAAGCCGGAGGGTGTGTAGCTAGTTTCATTAACTTGTTCTACATATTCTATCTTCTTTCATATTCCAAATAATTTCAAACTAAGCATTGCTTTCCAAAATATTTGTATTAAATGGTAGGTGAATAGGAAAATTTGACACTATTCCACTAAGTTTTGCCAGTTCTTAATGATCTACTTTTGCAAGTTGTTAGGACACTCTCCACCAATAGGCTGAGTACTTCCATAATATCTCAGTGATTATGTTTCCCAAAGAGGCCTTAAATATGTCTAGCTCAAGTATTCTGATTAGTTTTGCCACAGCACCTAATTGGAAATGATCAAAACCTGTAGTTTGTGAAGGAAACTGTAGCTTCTTTTCCCATCCCCCAAAATATCCCTTGTCAACACCCCAAGACAATTCTCAACTACTAAAATTTTTCAGTGTAGTAACGGTTAAGTATTTAATCCTGAAGCATCTTTTTTTTCAGAATGGAAACTTTCAGTATTTGACCATTAAAACACTTGAATGTGTTGAGGTGAACTCTGTTACAAGATTATTCAATCTTGAACTTAATTTTTTATTGTGAGCTCTATATCTTCACCAGACTTCAGGTAGAGGTTGGCTGGTACCTGATCCATTGATATTCATGAGTCTCTTAAGCTGGCACTCAATAGGAAACCTGCACTGCATCATGAGTAGTGTAGGCCTGACCTGACTGAAGAAAAGGGAAAGCTTGAATGATTATTTTTACTAGGCAATGTGTCACACTGAGAAAATATAATTTAACAGTCACCCAAACAGTGAAGTATTATTTCAATTTTGATGATAGGTTGTTGGTTTTCCTCAATTTATATTTTTCACAAGCATAATTAAGGAATTCCTATAGAAAATTCTCAGCAGCCTGTATTTATATTGTTATTCATCTAGATATTAGCAACTGGAAATATTATCTAAGATTTTACTCTGAAAATGTGACAAATTATAGCAATTAGGATCCCACACAGAAATCCACAAAAAGAAAATCCCTTGGAATAACCATGCAAAATAGTATTTCTCATATGCCAGGTGCCTGGATCATATTTTAGAACATTTTTCTTTGGGAAGTAGTGTATTTATTAGGAAGCAAGAGCTATCTATTTATTCCATTATATTCTTCACTCACAGTTTAGAACATTTTTAAATTTAGTTCTCCACTAATGAGATTTTTTCTACCCTCTTGCTCCTCTATTTCTGTGTTTCCAATCAGTTTTTTTTTCTTTGGTAGACAAAGTCAGCTGTGTAGACCAGACTAACTCCAGTGAAAGTGCTGCATGGTGTCGTTTGTGGGCATACCCCTTTCTCATGGTATAAAAATTATAGATGGTATTTCGTATTGCCTTGGGAGGCCCTGCTGTAATCACTGTCTGTGAAGTTTCATGCAGAAGCTCTCAGTGTTACATCACTGGTATCACTGCCAGATGCACCTCTGTGTCATTTCATTGCAAATAAACCCCTGTACTTATACCACCACTCTAAAAAAGAAATCAGTGTCATATTGGGTCCTCAAAGAGCACTGGTTTTGTAACAGATCTGTTCACTACAAAACTTGAAGCGCTGGTCCTGCCAGCTCACCTGCTACATAACATGGGACTTAAATTTGTGCCAGGACAACCTAAGTGCATCTTCCACAGCCTTTCTTGCTCCTTTCATGGCCATCATTGATGTATTACCTCCGAAGCTGAAATATAAATCAAATCTTTTTCCAAAAATTGTAATTCAGTTGAAAGGTGCATACAAACCAGCTCACGCAGTTATATACATTTTTTTCCTAAAAAAATGCTCCTGGGGGTTTCTGGCTTTCAGGGAGCTCGGACAGGAACAGCCCTGTGCCACTTTTCCCTCTGCACACCAGCAAATATGATTATAGAAGCTTCTGAACTTCAAGGTTCAACACATTATTAGCAGACATAAATTTGAAAGCTTATGCTTTCATCTCAGACCTAAATCGGATATAGGCAAAGAGGCAAGACAGGAAGTATAGAGTTTCCTACACACGTTCTCTTTGCCATTTGCTTTCTGAAATTATCTCTGAAACAATCTGAAATGGCTATAGCTGAGTGGACCAGTTACCTCCCACAATTTTGCAGCTGATATGTTTTCATATAATATGTGATCCATTTCTGTCATGCTTAAAACTTGCTGTAATACTAATTTTGGTTTTATATCATGCTTGAAAAATTATAGCTTCACTCTAGAAGTGTTAAAGATCTTCATGTTGCAGAGCTTTATGGTTTTAATTCTCCTCGTCTAAATGTTGCAGTCTTCTGATCTACTTCCTTATTTCTTCAGATGTTCTTCCTTTTTTTTTTTTTTTTACTGTCAAAAGTTATTTACATTTTTCAGCAGTTTTCAAATTTTCAAAACCTGTATTCCTGTTCTGGATTCCTGGATTCTGCCTGAATAATCTACTGTAATTACCTCTTTATCAAGAATATTCAGTTTAACTATTAGATGCTGTCATACTACAAAAATCCATCTAAACAGAAACTAAAATTAAAAGTTCTTTTCAATTTGGAGGAAAATTGATTAATGTGAAGAGAATTGTGCTTTGCCTAAAGCAACTCACTCTCATTCTCTTACAATACTTTTCTAGTTGATTTCTGAGAATCAGCTAGGGAAGGAATATAAACACTTCTCCCAGACTATACTGTGTGGTTATCTGTAACTAACAATGTGATCTGGTACTAGAAAAAAGAAAAAAGCAATATAAAATTTCAGGAAAGTGCACAATCCCACAGAATTTGAGTAGGAAATACGTTTGTACCTGGTATTTAAATATTTCCTTATTCCTTGTAAATTTATACTACTCTAGCACAGATGTAAATTCCACTCATAAAAAAGCTAAAAAAGTGAGAAAAATCAGATCTAATTAACTTATCAGCCTTTGGGTGGAAATTACAGTGTGGCATGAAAATTAGAGTAGTAACCCAGTAAATATGATCTTGTGTATTTTCCTTTGCAGACAAATGATGAGTTGATTTTTTTTTCCTACATATGTAATAAAATACCTGAATTAATTCATGTTGACATACATTACTGAGAACAAAAGAAAATCTTAATCTTGTGGGAAATGAGCAGACATAACTCACAGCATGTCTGCCAGCTTTAATCTAATTTAAATACTATCTTTGTTAATAGTCCCTTGGGTCACACAATTTCAAGATATCCATTCTGGGTTAAAATGAGAGAAATGTTTTCTTTGTTTTTCTGCTTGCGGCCTGTAGATGAAAATGTCTTAGAAATGAGTTTATGTAAGGTAAATGTTTGAGAACACAGTTGTGTGCTCAGTTCAGGAAATTAAATATGAAGGACACATCCCATGAATAGTTCTGCCTAAAGCAGCAACTTAAACTGACGTATATCCCTTTGCAAAAAGTGCTTTTTAGCATTATACCTATGGAAAACTGCAGATGTCAGAATTATTCACTCTCACACAAAGCTTCCTTGTAAACCACTCCTGAAGAGAGCCTACACAAATTTCAGAGTCAAACCCAATACAGCAATAAACTCTGGTCACTGCAGAAAATGGCAGAAAACCAGAGAATTTCAGCAGCACAGTACTGAAAAGCCCTCAGGTGTACTTCCTGTTCATTCTGTTTCCACAAGGCATAATCAACTCTGCCAGTGTCATTCCTGACAAATGCTGTTCTAGTCTCCTAAGGCTTTCATTGGCCAGTTTTTCTAGGCAATCCTGCATATGATAACACTGGGAGATTTTTGCTACCACATATCTTGCAATACCTGATTTGAATCTTTGCTGTATTTAAACTCATGACTTTGTGGCTTACTGTGACCTGTGGGTTATTTCCAATTAGGGCCCATCCCTTTTCTGAAGCAATGATCTACTTCAGCTGAAGCACTGTCAGTGATAAGTAAAACAGGATTACTCTGTGCTCTGGTTTTCACATCCTGATAAGATTTTTGCCTTTTAAAGAACAGTATGAAACTCCTTCAAGTCATGATTCTAATGTCTTCAGACTCATTTTTGAGCAGGACTTATCTATCTAATTGGCTTCCATCCTACATCTGTAATAGTTTATTGTTCCTGTTCAGGGTTTTACTCTGCATTTACCCATACTGTTCTTCTAGATCGTATCTTCATGTCATTTACAATTTAAGAGGCATGTTTTCCATTGCAGCATTCAGGTATTAATAAAACTTGAAGAGGAGATAAGCAATAGGAGAACTTGCATAACTCGCCTTAACATACCCTTCCATACTAATTAGTCAACTGGTTTTGCAAACTCATTATTCTGTCATATTGAATGCCATCTGCATGTCACCTCTTCCATATTTTCAAGGTAGCTGCAAACAATTTATTTAATCATCTCCCTCAGAATATTTTGGGAAGATACCATCTTAATTTTATTAGTCACCTGGTCACAGCTGGTTTGTTAAGTGGAGACCGCCAGGGCGAAAAAGGCGTGAAACACCTTCATGCTCAAATTCACCTACAAGATATTTTGCTCTCTATTGAGGAGAGTAGTCCTTGATCTTTCTTTTTAAAATTAACAGAACATATAAAAAAACTGTTTCAAAATACAAAGGTATTGTAGTAAGTCAATAACAGAATGAGCTCTTTTTTTCCCAAAGTAGTTGCTTGATAGTTGCACCTCATTCCATGCCCTTTTTTTACTTTTCTGTTTTTCATTATATAGTGACCACAAATTCTCTCTCAGCTTTGAAATCTACCTAATTTTTTACATAACACTTTCTCTCTCTCATGATTTCAATAGACACAGTCCTGCAGTCATTCTTTGTGTGTCTGAAAAAAAAATTGTATTCTTTTAATATTGGTCTTTCGCTTGAATTTTTGGTATGCTGTGCATTAGCGTACATAAATAAGTATTCTGACCTTTTATTTGCTTTTTCTTGTCTTTCTTTGGATCTTATTCTGAGTAATCCTTACCCCCTCCCACTCGAGACATCTTTATACTGTTATTAAAATTTCTCCTTTTACTCCTAACTATGGATTTTTGTCACACACACTATCTTTCCCCCAATCTCTGTTCAAAGTTTTTCTTAAGAGGTAAATAGTCAAATTACAGAAAATAGACTGTTTTCCATGTTCAGGGGTATTGCCATTTGCAAGAGTATGTGGCATATCGTCTCGTTGAAGGGGGAGACAAAGGTGTCCTGGTGTCCTGGAATATGTGTAATTTTCCAGAAAACCTAGGTTCCTAATCCTTTGTAATCTTCAACTAGAAAAAAGAACAGATCTAGGAAAATTCCAGTCTGCTGCCTTCCCAGATTGATACTCATTTTTGATCCATTTGAGTTTGGTCATGAAAGTAATTTCATGACACAAATAGAAGGGCAAATAAATGGGGTTGTGATCACTGTGAGAGATGAACTTCACCCACTTTATGGTGCTTTGTAAGAGCTGAGTTCTTTGGAAGCAGCACACTCCAGATGTCAGCTGGAGTAGGCAGATGAGGCCTTTAGTAGGAGATTGCCAACCTCTGCTGCTTTTTTTTCCTTTCACTTCTGAATGGAGGTTGCGAATCTTACAGGTTTGAGTGTCTTTTTTTTCCATTTCTAATGACGTTTGACCATCACTTACTCTTAGGACAATATGCTGTTCTTGACCTTGATAGTGAAACAGATCAGCTTCCAGCTGAGACCAGCAGCCAGCTTGTCCTTAACAGAGTGGCCATTTCATTGCTGCTGACCTGCAGCAGCAATGACCTGCACAGCTCCCACAGATTCTGCTCAATGCTGTCATGGCATGGGTGATCTCTGCATTTTAACAAATGAGCAAGAGATAAAAAGATAACAGGAATGAATGAATGACACAGCTGTGTGAATTATATCCCCCAATCCTTCCTCCCGAGAATTTTAATTAAAAAGGAAATCCAAAAAGACAAAAGCTTCAAGAGTGAACAAACTAGCTAACACCCCTCCCAACAAGCATGCACAAATTGTTGCATGTTTATTCCAATTGCTATTGAAAAGCAAATGACCAGCCTGTCAGCTTATTTCATCTCTTCCAGGAGATTAAATAGCAGTTTTAGAATGGTCAGCTGCTCTCCATTTCAGTTTTGTTGTTGGCCTTTGAGACTGCTGTAATGCTGACACACACACACACACATTAAAAAAAAAAAAAAAAAAAAAGATGTTAAAGGGAAAACTTGGCCAGTTAGAGAGGCTGTGTGCTTTGAGGAACTGAGACACAAACTCCTGTAAGTACTTTGCTCCTTAATTGCCATTTCCTGGAATTGACATCTTTAAGGGTCAGACCTTCATGATTCAATGATACTGGGGCTTAGTGACGAATTTGATTTCTGAAGTCTCCAAGTTCAGTGAACTGTATGAAGCTCACATTTAGAAAATATGTGAAACAGTGAGAACTGGAGCCTAGCAATAAATCTAAATTGATAATGTCATGATTAAAATCTTAATATTTACATGTCTTTCTGAAAATTTTATTGAGGTTAAAATCCTAACTTTGTGATTACTGGCCTTTTCTGCAAACTTACATGATCAAGTTAAAGAAACAAAAATAATGGATGCTTTTCCAGTTGTGGCTACCAGTACACCAACCGTAAAAAACCTAATTCCAGCAGAATTTCAGTCTCTCTTCTAAATAATGCAAAATACCAGCTGTATGTTGTGCAATATTATTCGTCAGCTGTGAAATTGATTTTGCCTTTGAGTACTTTTCTTCTATGAACTCTTCCTCTCTGAAATAGTCAGAAATAAGTAAATAAGCAGAATAGATCATTAAAGAAGAATTTTTAAAATGAAAGAAAACACAGATTCTTAAGAATGTACTTAAATCTGTTACATTTGACAATGAAGAGCCTAATAAAACCTTTTTCAGATTCGAACTTAGTTTGTGATAACATAGGTTATACCATATATGCTGAAGTGAGTGAACTGCTATATAAAAGAAAATCCTCCTGCAGTTTGGCTATTTTCCGAGGTCCAGAAAAACTATTTGTTTCTTTGTTTTTAAGAAGTTTTTATTCTGTACTGAACATGTAGTTTTTGAATGAAGTTAAAAGAAGCCATGTAAACTTATTGCAAATCTGTATGATTATGACATTTTAAGACCAATTTATTTGATATGCACAAGCCAGTCCAAAGTTTGAATGGTCTTTTTGTGTCTAATTTAATACCCTAAAAGAATGCAATCATTGTAAGCACAGCAACATTTCTATATAAAAGAAAGTTATCTTTTAGTATTTGTTTCAGCAATAGCTACTGCACTGTATGTAAATAAGATAACCTGTGGTGTTTTATTTTATGAGGGATATCATCTTTGTCTCTCTTATTTAACCAGATGTAAAAGTTATATATTGCATGCATTTTTTTCAAATGAAACATATACATCATAATTTAAAGAGCTAACTTTTGTAGCTACAAAATAAGACACATCAAGATACTAGACTTTGTATACATGTTTTAATTTCTCACAACAGTCTCCAAAATATAGGATATAGGGATATTTCTGCCCTACTACAGTGACAAGACCATAGCAAACTCAATGAGACTATGCATTTATAAAACAGGACACAGTTACTGTACAAAATGAATTTACCATGAAAAGACAAAGTGCAACATTCTGCCTTCCATTTTTTTATATATTCAAGACAACTGTGAATGAAAATTAAGTACTTACTGTAAGTGATCTTGGAATTTGCATGAATTTATGCTTAAAAGCTGAACAGTAGAATCTTCAAAATGCAGCCTGTAATTTTAAAGGTATTACTAGTGAGCTAATTTGAAACACGCCTTTCCCACAAAAGGATTTTCTAAGCTCTTGAGGGGGAAAATTAAATTTCTGGCCATTTGCATTTCCATACTCCAACAGTTTCCATAATTGGATTATTTCTAAAATAAAGAAGACAATCATATTTTATTTAAACAATGGGAAGTAGAAAGGCTAATGAAGGAAATATCTAGTTTAGAAAGTCTACAGAAACAAAGTGAAAATAAAAACCAGCTTTCAATTCCAATTTTTTAAGAATATTCTCTGTAGATACGTATTGTTTGTTTAATGGAATTTGCTTCAAAACATGTTTACACTGTGGTAAACTTACTTTGGATCAGGGTGTCTCATAGTGTTCAGCCCTTCCAGGTCTTTTCAAAGTACATACCATGAAAAATAGAATGTTTGAAAATGGGTATCCAGAGAGCCATATCAGGGCATTTTGACATGTCAGACTCAGGGCCCTTTGCACAACCATCTGCAACTAATTTCTTCCATTCTCTTTGGTTTGCTGCTTATCACAGCCATCCTACAGTTTTGGATGCTCAAACAACTCCTGCACAGACAATCTTAAGAGTTGGTTCCCCGCAGTTTCAGTGATTTCTGATAAGATAACAAGTCTTTTGGCTCGTCTAATTTCCTTATGCAGACCTAGATTAAAATCTCAGTCATGCAAGCTGATTAGACCTATTTTCTGGGACTTTTCAAATGAGCAAGTGATTTTTTTGAACTATATGTTGTCTTACAGATAAAAGCATTTTTTAGAAAGAAGTGTGTTGAGATAAAATAAGAAGTGATTCACAACAAAATAAGAAGGTAATTATCAAAATGAGGGGGATCTCAGAGCACTTAATCTTAAAACCTAACAGACTTTGAAGCCAGTCTCACTAGTTTCTTCATATAACCAGTAAAGAGCAAAATACTCAAAGATACCTTTATCATTCCAGAAAACTGTCTGACTAGTCTGATCTTAAAATCCCTTGGTGATGGAAGCAATAAACTCCTTAGCTCACCTAGTCTAGCTAGAAGTCTTGCCATAATGTTGGCATAATAGCTACATTTTAGCTCTTAAATTTTCAAGTTCTGAGGACCATTATAATTTAAATATGGTTTGAAACAAATTTAGCTGAATAAGAAACTTGATTTCTTCCTTTTGCTCATTAATTCTACATGTTAAAACGGATCATACTAAATCACTTGGTGAGCTCACTGACTAGGGGATATTCTGAAAGGCTATAGCTTGGGTGTCTCTGAAAGCTGCATCTCCATGTTATACTGGGAGCATATAGAGTTATTTATACAAACATAGATTTATAAGGACTACTCATTTGATAAAGGAGCACATTGCTGACTGTAGTGACACTTGCTTAATATCTAATTTGGGAATAACTGCTATAGAGACTTGTTTTTTTTTTCCAGAGGTTTACTATTTATTTCCATTATTAGCACAAACATGATGACTACCGAAAGTTGTTAAATTTTGTTCTTGGCCTTCCCTCAGCACTTCAGTCTGATGATTAAATTTTCTCTTGCTGTCAATATTTTTACAAGCAATACTGTGGTACTGGACAATCTTTTAAGTAGGAGACATTGTTGTACCATTAAGGGCTGAATTCTTTTCAGCTTCTCTGTGTTATAAACATATTTACTTAATGTTATGTCTTACATGGTGGAAATCCCAATACACAAATACATGGTGGAAATCCCAAATTAGTCATGACGGAAATTGCTAGCATTTTTACCACTGTGCAGTGTCACCCCATCAGTTCTACCCTGAGAATACACTCAGCAGAAACACAAGTATGCTGGTGATTATAATGGATTGGATGGATGGATGGATGGATGGATGAAAGGATTGAATAGATTATAAGATGCACAGTCAAGTGGAGGATCAGAGAAGAAAATATTGTGAGTACACGGTATATGCACGCTACAACTAGGTAAAGTGATCTGATGGGTAATGGTATGAGATTCATAATGAATGAAAACTTGCTGTCATGTAGATGGTAAATTTCATCTGTATTTACATGGGTTTTATTAGGAAATATGTTGCAAAGAATACTCCCACCATGGCAGGTATAAGAAAATAATCTGGCATGAAATGATCCAGACTTCTTGGGATTAATGTGGCATCCCTCATCCCTTTGATATGAAGACAATTAGATATTAAACCTCATTCAATTACCTTTGAGCTAGTCAGTGAGTTAGGCTCAACCAGGTTTGAGTTAGGCTCTGTGGAAAAATTTATGTGCTCCTAGAATAATTTTTCTTGTTTTTACACAATTTTCTTTGAGTTTTGAAAGGAGGGACAACTGGGAAAAAAACAAACGAACAAAAACAAAAACAAACAAAACCAGCAAACGAAAAATACAGATTCCAGAAGAGGCTAGGGTAAAACTGAGTTGCTGCTGTACGTTAGTGAGCTGCAGTGTGACAGCAATAGGAGCACACAGACTGTTGACTACGTCATTTTTGGAGAGAACAAGTTGAGATTTCAGTTCTGTTCTTTCAATGACCAGTTAAGGCCCTGATTACTATAGAAGTATTTGCTAATACTTCTACAGGAGAGATAGAGAGAGAGAAAGTTTACTGACAGAGGTCCCCTCATAGTCACGTGCATACATGCCTTTGTGGCATATGCATATAGTGTGGGATGTACTGCCCAACTGCAGCTAACCTCAGTTAGTTCTGGACAAGAGAGAAACTAAAAAGCTAGGTCTGCGCATCCATATTTGAACATTGAAGGCTGTATGTTCAGTTCTACTCAAAATATTTTTCTGTTTAATTTTCTGAGGAAAATAACAAAAATTAAGTGGTGCCATCACCTTTTTTAACCTCTTTTTAATGCCTCTACAAAATTTATTTCTGCTTTTTAAAATAATAAAAATCAAAAGTTCCCAACAAGATAGTATTTTAATATTAGTTTATTGATTTCAGTGCCCAAATCTGAGACCAGCTTTAAGTTTGTAAGTTGAAATCTTTCTCTTTCATTTGCAGCTTTGTCTAAAGCTTTTTGTGGAAAAGTTATTTTGCTTTGTCTCAGGGCATGATAAAGAATAAATGAAAAATAATACAGGAATTATTATTTTAAAGAAAGATAATAACGCCTTTTCATATTGGCACTAATGATTTTATGATACTTCATTATATGCAATGTCATCCCTACATACTTTTGTAAATAATGCTGCTTGAAATCTTCTTAGTGTTAATCAAAACACTCGTCTTGTTCACATCTCTCGCAGGAAGTAGTCATGATTGGAAATAGGTTTAAATTTTCACCATACCTCTTTTTATTTGCCTCCTTATCTCCCTATCTTTTCTTCCTGTCCATCTCAATAAACACACACACAAAAAAAGAATTTTGAGGTGCAAAGACAGAATCACAAACAAACTGGATAAGACAAGTTCTATATGTCTTTAAAAAAGACACAGATACGGTTGTGAAATAAATAGCTGTATTCACTTGTGTTTTGTCCAAGGAAAACACGAATGCAAGGTGTGAGAGACTCATTGAAACAATTAAGGCAGTACTTATGGCACTTAGAGAATAGAACAGTCTGGTGTTCAGCTAGGGATTGAGAATGGAAGGAATTGAAATATAACAGATCAGCTTATTTAATTACTGTTCATGGTAATTAGCAGTTTGACATTATTTTCTGAGAGATACAGTGCCTGCCAGCCACAGTACAATGAAAAAAAAAATCATGTAAACCTCCAGGGAAGTAACATATTGTCAAAAAGGAAAAAGGGCATATAGATAACGTTAATTCCTTCTCACGGAAAGAAGACATTAATGTTCAATTCCTACATCTAAAAACAAAAACATAGAAAATGTTCTGTGTTTTTTTACTCTTAACTGATATGACTTATCTTCACCCTTTGAAATACTGCCTTATTACATTTATATATATAAAAAACCCTATCCACATTTTATAAAAAAAAATCTGACTTTTCTGTGCCTATCTTTTATTATCTTTGCACTCTTCAGAGCTGTAATCTTATTAGTGATTGCTTATGGAATTACTTTACAGCAATGCTCAGCAAAACAGGATGCACAGCTAAAATTACTTACAAGGGAGATAAGAAAATCATAACTTGCTTGATGCAAGAAGTTATTGACTTAATGTAGCATCCTACTGTTGACATTTTTTAATACCAGGTCACCAGTGCCTCCCAAACAGAATGACACTTCCCTATGTGTAACAGACAGCAGTGCATGTTGGTGCAAGAAAAAATTACTTCTCCCATTACTCCATGATTTATTTTTTCTTTAGGATACATATTTCTGCAATCAACATTCCTGTGTTGTGTAGCAGAAAAATCAATATGAGAACAAACCCCTTCAGCTTAATGCAAAATTCTATTTCTTGACAATTTTTTTAAAAATTGCTTGGAATTTCAATACTTATAAGTGATGGAAATTCCTTTTTCTGGTTGATTCTAACCTTCCTCATGTATCATTCATTCAGAGCAAGGAGGTAATAGGGGGGAAATGCAATTTTGTAGTTAGGGGTCCAAAGAATAATGTATTTTGAATCTAAATGTACTGAAATGTGTGTAACACTGCTTAAGCTCTTTTTAAAGCTCTACCTAGCCCACAGTGATTTGAAAAAAAAAATTCAGCATGCTGTATTTACAGCAAACCTCTAAGAAAGGCATTTCTCCATTTCTTTCCAGTTATCCACTAAGAAAAGTGACAATAATCAGATCTCTTTCAAAAAAATAGTTACTTGGCAACTGTGACTCTGATTCTAGCCTGCAGGAAGTGTGTGCATTTTAGGTGATTTCCCCAGGTGCTCAGCAATATGTTTTTATTTTCTGAGTGAGAACTGGGTTTGTAAAAGTATTTCCCATGAAAATAAATTCTATTCATCCCCATCCTTCTGCCAAAGTATGCCAGAAATCGCTCGTATGGTTATTGTATTCTCAAGAGCAATATATAGAACAATATATGCAATATTTCGCTTGAAATGTGAACTTAACACCAAAATAGTGCCCACTGCTGTCTCTATTAGGCAGAAAGCTACTGACATCTGAGCTGGAGTACTGATTAGACACTGAATATGAAATTCCACAAATCTTCTACAGGAAATAATGTACCCTTGATTCTGCCACCCTTCCGCCATTGCAAAATAAATAGCCCCTCTGAAAGATATAGATAAACACTCTGGTGTATATGTTACTCAGTCTGCTTAAGTGTGGAAGAACTGGAACTTCAATAAATAGCAATGAATTATGAAACATATATTTCTTTGTAAAAAAAAAAA
>JAYRBT010000082.1:81695940-81709178 GCA_036023395.1 Myiotriccus ornatus | reverse complement strand
GTTGCTCCTCATACACATCAGCAGCAGAATATAATTTAAAGAGACAAATCAGCTCACTGTTAATATCACATCCTAGTACCCTCTTTAGGGAGCCTCAAGTGCAATCTTCCAGGCAGATTATTGAAGCCTACCCATGGAAAGTTTTTTGGCATGGATGAGTTTTCATTCCAGTGGGTGTTGGAGAGTTTCGGATCATTCCAGTGTAAAGGAATGGATGAATTGGTGAGCAGCTTGTAAATTCTCACAGCTTTAGTTTTCCCCTGGCTGTACATGAATTCAGGAAAACAGCTGCTAGATTCCTGACAAGTGACTTACATAGTTGATATAATTTAGTTTCCCTGCCAAAATACTCTAACTTCTAGTTTGCTATTTAATTGAATCACAGACAGTCTGAAGTGTCTATCAGCTGCAATAGATAGGATGAGTGCTGTAAAAATCAGTTATAGAGACTGTGCATAACTTCCCTCATCACTGGTCTATTAACACGCTGAAATAGGTTTTTAAATAGTTTTAAAAACTTCTGTTAGGCTACTTTTCCTCTCCCTTACCTTGCAAAAAGGCCTAACACAGATGTGGTATTCTCAAAGATCAGTAGAATAAAGGCAGTTCACTTTCAGAGTCACCTAAACTCCTTTCAGGAAAGTATACCAGTTTCCTCCCTTCTGTTTTACAATTACAGGATCACAGGAACAGTTTGGTCACCTTTTTTTTTTCAATCTAAAAATGTCATTTCCTGGAATTTGCTCCACCTAAACCACTCAGTATTCACTAATGGTAAACAACCCTTGACAGTTCTCTTTTTCTCCTGTATGGCACCATTCGTATTCTGAAAATTCTGTCTTCAGCTGACTTTAGGGTATGCCTGTTATTCATAAGCAAGCGTGTTTTGCTGTGCTCTTTTACCTTCCCGAGACTTTTTATTTACTTCTGATGGCTTACTTCTCGAATACTTTTTTCTTTGTCTTTAACACTGGGACAGAAGGTCGCATGAAATATGCAACTAACGCAGCCGCATCAGGAGCATTACATAACCCCGAAGGCCCCCATCAGCAAGTTTCTGCAGTGTGGTAGCAATAGGCTCCATGTTAATTGAAAAACATTGTTGTGGCTTTGGCAAGGAAAAAAAACCGAGTACAAAGGTTCCTATGCTACCTCCGGATATCATTTATGCTCCTATTTCTTAAAATCACAGAATCATCACAGAATGGTTTGGGTTGGAAGGGGCCTTGTAGATCATCTGGTTACAACCCCCCTGCCATGTGCAGGGACACCTTCCACTAGTCCATGCTGCTCAGAACCTCATCCAGCCTGGCCTTGAACACTTCCAGATATGGGGCTGCCACAGCTTCTCTGGACAACCTCTTCCAGTGCTGGAAAGAAAAGATATGAACTAGATTTTCCCCCTACCACCTTATCTTGGTGACGACTTGGAAATCGTCCGACAAAAAAAGAGTGTGCGTAAGCAAATAGCAGTTTTGACACAGCTGTGGAGAATGGTGGTTCATTCATAACTGTGATTTCTGCAAAGCTGTGTTGTGTTCCTTTATATATGGAAAACACTGGCTTCTCCTTCACAATTAACAGTTCAGCAGAGCAAATTTTTTTCTGCTTTTCATTTTCCTTTTTTTTTTTTTTTTTTTTGGTTTAGTTTGGTTTGTTTGATTGTTTGGGTTTTTATTTATTTCTTTTTCCTTCTTGCTCAGTTTAAAGATTGTCTGGGAACATCTAGCAATATCTCTCTTAGAAGTCATTTTTCTGAAGGTACTCGGTGATTTGGAACAACTCTGCCTGCATGAAAGTTTATTGTCAGCTATGATAAACCTTGAGCTTATCTTTTTTTTTTTTCCCCCTGTTTTACATTAAATAGAATTAATTCAGGTAGCTGGACAGCTTCTTAGACTTGTCATAATTGGGAATTGAAGTTATTCAGAGGGCCTTGGTAAATCTCAGTCAATTGAATCTGGTGCAAATCCTCTAGGAAGCAAACTTACACTTCTGTTTTGGTAAGGAAAATCCATGTATCACCTCTCAAAATCACCTCTCAGACCTGGAAATGTGTTATTTTCCTGCTTGGAAAGCAATACCTGCATTTCTATCTGGCGTCTTAGGTTGAGAAGTTTCTCTAAGTACTGGTAGAACTGTTCAAATCATATCCATCTGCAAAGCAAAAACTCTCACTATTCAGCTTATTTGGGCTGCTTGTTTTTAAAATAGCTATGTTGCTACAGGAGAACTAGAAAACTGCAGTAGAGTCAACTTGTCCCAACAGTAAAATTTTATAGTAATGTAATGTTTTCCATCAGTAGAATAAAAAAATAAGAAATATAATAGAAATGAGTCAGCATAAATCTGAGTCGTAAAAAACCAAAAATTCCCATAGATCTCTGTCAACAGATTAATTATAAAGAAATAGTAGCCAAAATACATAGAGATACTTGCCCTATTAAAACAAAAGCTGGCTAAGTGAGCTGCTCTTTAAAAGGCACTAGTACTAATCCAGAGAGAAGCAGGAACTGCAGGAATAATCTGCATATCATGTTTTAGATGAGCAAAGCAGTCAGAGTAAGCAATGTATTTCTCCCTGCCAGACTGCAACCATAGCAAAAGAAAAGAAATATTAGAAATATTTTGAAGGAATGAAATTAAAAGAGAGAGGGATGAAGAGCAGGACAAAGATTAATGTGTGTAATTTTTATTCCTCCTTCACTCTGCAGTAAGGAGACATCTGACACAGGTCTCCAAACCAAAGCATAATTTTTTTGGCACCCTGTACTGAAACATGACTACATTTGCAAGTTAGTGAGGAAAAGATGACTCAACAGGAGGTCTTCACACCACTTTGTGGCATTTGATGTTGGAGTGTTCTTTACCTAAAGATTGCCTTGGGTTAGGGGCATGAATGCCCCACTATCATGTATCAACAGAGACTGGACGTCAGTGTAGTTCAGTCCATCTAAAACAAACATCTCAGGTTGAAATCATTAGTTAAGAGATCCAAATTGAATGAAATTAACATGATTAGGGTACTTAAACCATGAGCTAAGGCTTCCTAAGCAGTCATTAGAAAGGAATAGGCTTCCTTGGAGGAAGAGACTGCAGACCAAGTTGAGACCAAATGTCTACAAAGACAAGGAGGAAAGGCTCTTGGGCATTTGTAATGAGTGGATTTAGCATACAATGAGAGTTTACTTTTTTCTTTACTTCCTCGCTGGAAGAAGTAATTTTCAGAATGAAATACATCTATCATATCTTTGAAAAAAGGTTGAGTTTTGCTACGCAGACAAATATATCTGTGCCATCAGAAGACTGTGAACACATGTAACTCAGATTTGGGTAAGGGAGAAACGTATTCTTGACTCCCATATTCAAGAGACTGTTCTTATCATTCCTATGAGATTACATATGTCCTCTCCTTATAAAATGAGGTACTAAGCTCCCTGGTGGCAGATGAATCATGCCCACAGACAGGCTCTACTCTGTACTGCTGTTCAATCAAAAGATGCAAAACCATAAAATCATATTATATTGAAAGGTCAATCCTTTCTCCTTCAGCAAGGATATGTGGGAGGTGATTAACAGGTTAAAGTCACATGTGATAAAGGAAAAGAAGTAAACTGTTTGACTGACATATCTACTCAAAAAAATGAAAAACGGTTAAATGAAGCTTTTCTCAGCATCTGATAGACTTATGTTTTTATGTTTAAATTATCATAAATAATGCAATACAGTATCAGTTGTGACCAGTCGAGAGTAGAAATATGGGTGGTCTAAGATCATAGTGTAAAGATCTGGCTGTTTGCCAGATGAAATTAGATCTACGAATGCTTCACTAATAATATCTGCTTTACAATCCTTCAACATACCTGATCAGTGCCTGTGAGAGTTACTTTATATGTGTATTCCATTCCTGCAACATGCTGTGTTTCAGGCTGTTCAGTGTATTCAGGCAAAGGTTGGACTTGATGATTTTGGGTGTCTTTTCCAACCTTAACGATTTTGTGATTTGATGTGCAAACAGGAATAAGCATGAGGTAGCCAAGCAACACTTGGGGTAAGGGTTGGAGGAGACAGAGGATACTTTTCATACATGTTGGAGGAGACAGAGGATACTTTTCATACATGTATACTGACAGAGCAGTAGAAAGGATAGGTTAAAATGCAAGTCTGACAGAAAGGGTCAGACCCTGATTATGCTCTCAGTGATCTGTGAAAACAGATATCTGGATACCTGTATTTGAAATTTTCCTCTAGCATATGAAATATAGTATATTTAATTGTCAGCTCCTACCTAATGCAAATTACTCTGAGTTGCCTTGACTTTTGTAGAAGAGAAATGCTGATTTACAGCACCTAGAGTGTCAGTGCAAAAAAATCTTATTTACATGCTTCCTACAGGAATCATGTTTTGTATCTAGCTTGAAGGGTCTAGAACACACTTTTGATTCAAAAGTTCAAAATTCAAGTATTATTGGATTATCTGTTCATTTAGGGTGATTGCGGTAAAAAAAGAGAGCAGGCAAAAATAAAATAATGAAAATAAAAGAGAGCAAACCCAGCATGAAAATGCAAGGCAAGGTAAATGGATACAAAGAGACTAAAAAGAGAATAGGAAAAAGATTAAATAAAAATTCTCAAAAACTCTAACTAACAATATTGACAGACAAGATATCAACTCCTCTGTTCTACTGAGGGTTTAGGAGAAGGTAGGGCTTCACTTGAAAGAATAAGAATTCTTCACTTGTGAAAGAATAACCCTATATAAATATAAAGGAGTCCATAATGTACAAAAGTAGGAATATCATCACTGAGAGCCTCATACTATATAAATGATTTTTGCTTTAGAGAAGTCAATCATTCCTTAAACAAACACAGAAATGCCACCACTGAAGTACAGTGTGTCACTTTCTCATTATAACCTGGCCATTACTTGGTAAGGTGTAAAATTTTTTTTTTTTGTCCCTCTCCATCTCACTGGAAATAACTCACATGCAAGTTAAACCCTAAGGAAAGTGTTGAAGTTAGAGAACACTTTTTAATCACAATTTATCATGCACACTGGTAACCGACAGCGGTGGAAAGGAAAATCTCCATAAAGAACTCTCTTGTCCTCTTGAGATTAAGATAGACAAATCACACCATTTACTCTCACAGCCCTCAGGGCCTAAGCCACAGAAAAAATATTTTTCCATGGTTACAGAAAAGATGTCATATTTTGCCACAGTAGATTTTCCAGTAACAAACACATCTGCTGGTTTAGTCTTGTCTTTAGAGAGCTGGTGTTCTCTACTCTTTCCTAGGCAAGTGTTATGGTCAGGATGGAGGACACTGGGTTGCCTGAATTTTTCAGGCTAGTCCAGCATTGATAGTTTTACATTCTAACACCTTAGAAAGGCAAGAGGGGGCAGGGCATTGATTCTAATGCAGTATGGGAGAAAACTTAAAAATGTGGAAAAAGTTAGATTCTTAATATTTATTGTTTCTCACAGATGCCAGAATTAGGCAGCAATCAAGGAAATGACCAGTCAGCAGGTTTGCAATAAAGGACAAGAAACATTTTCACCGGCTGTCTTTAACACAGCCACCATTTATTTAAATGCTGAAGTGTTCCAAATATTTCAGAGCAGATAAAGACTTCAACTCACATTAATTCCTCATTACTTTCTTATGTCAGTCAAGAGAAGAGCTATTTGACACACAGCTTTCTGAGCAAGCTTGCAGGAAAATAGTCTTTTTTTGATTTCCTGCTATTAGTGAGGGCAGACGTCCTATTATTGGCACACGATCCATTTCATGTTCTTTCCCCGCTGGTGCATGGTGAACTAGGACACTGACAGACAAAACATTAAAATGGGTAATTATTCTAGAAAAAGTGTCATGGAAGAATGGAAAGGATCTGTCCTTGAGGCAGGTCATTATGACACATACTATCACTAAGATACTGTAAAAAGTTTCACAATTTCATACAAAATGGAAAGATAATTTATAAGCACAATTAGAATCCAGAAAAAGAATGCACACTGAATTGCAACATCTTTAGAACTAAGTTTTATGCCAGAAAATAATACACTTTCCATTTAACTGTAATTTCAAATCCAAATACCAATGTCCTTAGAATGAAGCAGATGTTGTGCGTTTTTTTCAGTAGAATGAGCAGTTGTTCATCTTTGAATCCTTATCTTCTGGGGAAATATTTCAATGCCTTAATGAATGAAAGACAGACATTGCAGGGTTTTGCAACACATTCCCAGGAAGCCAATTTTAGCTCCATCTTTGGAGCAATTATTGAAAAGTTGTAGACTGTTACAGTGATAATTCCAGATTAGTGTCAAGTTAGGGGAGGGTTTGGAGGTTTTTTTATTGTTCTGGGAGAAGATTTTGCTACACTTGACTGTAAATTGTTTTGACAGTGAATAGCAGAAAGGCAGATGCTTCCACACATAAGTTGGAAATTGCTTTGGCAAGTACCTGGAATATAAAATCCTCTGGGGTGAAAATCCTACTTTATTAATCCACCTGTAAAGGCAGCTACTGGTTGGGTTTCAGGTACCACTGGAGAAAACAATACACAGCTGACAGAAAACCCTATTCTTGTGCAGATCTAAGCTTTGTTTTCCATCCTACCTCACCCTGCAGCACAAACATATCTATATATATGTTGTGTGACACCCACCAACAGGGAAAAGCCAAGCAGGGCTAGGGAGATGGTAGCGACAGGGTTCATGTTAATAACAACTGAAAATACTCAGGAGTTCATATAACGGGGAGGGCCTGACATCCTGTTCTGTTTGTGATTTTGCCATTTAGTTGGTTTTCTTCCCTAATGCACATTACAACACCGCTTTTTTTGCTGAAGGTTATTTCGTGTAATGGCACATCCTTTTCACTGTACCAGCTGGCACTTCAGGGTGAACACTGATTGTTTTCACCCTGGGAGATGTCACCAGTAGCGTCCTGTGATGGGCACAACAGCCAGGGGAGGTGAGTACCGTACCAGGTGATTTGGAGCAGCTGGAGCAGGTTGCAGTGTCTGGAATGGAAAAGACATAGAGAGACAAAGAAAGAAATGACTGAAGAATGAGTTTTCAGTAAACAAGCAATTATTTTAAAGACTTTTCTTAGGGACTGAGTAGGAAGAGAGACTGCATGGACTGTGTTGCAAAAACTTAGGAGGCTCAAAGACCATTTGAGTTGTGTATAGGTGGACCAAGACCTCACTCAAGAACACACAGCCCACAACTGTGTAGGTATGGAGCTCCATTTAGAGGGTGATTCTGCTTTACTGAACAGCAATAATTTTGTTGTCTTAATTAGAACTGAGGACCAGTCTTTGATATTTCATTATAATAAAATTGTTTCCTCCCTTCCTTTTTGATAATTTAGAAAATCAACATAGAAAAAAAAGCCCCAAACTAAATTTCCTCCTACCCAAATTCTCTCCTGAAGTAAACTGACATGCATCAATTGAACCAGTTATCCTTCATCTGTTTGAATGACTGTAGAAATTGGCTCAGTGGGTTTTAAGAGATTTCAAAGAAAAGTTAAAATTATTTATGATGATCAAGCTATACAAAATAGAAAATTAAAACACCAGAAAATGCTATGCAAAATCCTGTTAGATTATATGAAAGGACTTCTTTCAAATGCTGTTTTATAAATACCAAAAGCTGGCCAAATATACATTTAATAATTTTTTTAATATAATGTATATACTATTTTTGGATTATACGTTGGAACATAAAGCCAAGTGAATACAAAAGAATATTAAACAAAACAAAATTGCTTGTAACTTTGTGATTGAGGTGGACTACTCAATATATGAGCATCCAGACCCTCAGCAGCCATTTGGCAATGTCCCTTTTACTTCTGCAAAGTGAAAACAACATTGGCTTGAGGCAAGAGACATAGAATGAACTCTAGTTTTGGAAAAAATTTAGTACCAGGCTTCATGTTCTGGTCCTGAAATCTGAATCATATTTAGGCTTCGAGCATTCAAAGAAATGCATTTCCTTTGCAGGAAGGCAAGGGGGCTAAAGGGGTAGCTTCTGTGAGAAGCTGCCAAATGCTTCCCACATGTCTGACAGAGCCAATGCCAGCTGGCTCCAAAATTGACCCACCACTGGCCAAAGGTGAGGACAGCAGTGACAGTGGTCACGTCTCTGGGATAACCTGTGAAGGGGGAAAAGAAAACTGCAAGGTAGCAGCAGTCAGATAGAAGTGAGAATATATGAAACAGCTCTGCAGTGCAGAAGGAGGGTACAGAGGTGCTCCAAGCACCAGAGCAGAGTTTCCCCTGCAGACCATGGTGCAGACCATGGTGAGGCAGACTATCCACCTGCAGTCCACAGAGATCCATGGTGGAGCAGAGATACGCTTGCAGCCCACGGAGCAGCTGGACGCCCAAAGGAGGCTGTGACCCTGTGGGAAGCCCAGACTTGAGCAGGTTCCTGGCAGAACTTGTGACCCTGTGGAGAGAGTAGCTCATGCTGAAGCAGGTTTGATAGCAGGACTTATGACAACATGGGTGAGCCGCACTGCAGAAGCCTGTTCTCAAAGGACTGTACTCCATGGAAAGGACCCACACTGGAGTTTGGGAAGAACTGCAGCCTGTGGGAAGGACTCGTGTTGGAGAAGTGTGTCTCTCATGGGAGAGAGCCCATGCAAGAGCAGGAGAGGAGCATGAGGAGTCCTCTCCCTGAGGAGGAAGGACCAGAAGACATGATGCATTATGAACTGACCATAGCCCCCAGTCCCTGTCCCCCTGCACTACCGGCAGAAAGGAGGGAGAGGAAGTCAGTGGGAGTGAATTTCAGCCCAGGAAGAAGGAAAGGGTTGGGAGACGGTGTTTTTAGGATTTGGTTTTATTTCCCAACTCTGATCTGATAATATAATTTTAACTAATTTCTGCTAGACAGATCTGTTCTGCACATGATGGTAACTGGTGAGTGATCTCTCCCTGACCTTATCTCATCCCACGAGCCTTTTGTTATATTTTCTCTCCCCTGTCCAGCTGAGGAGGGGAGTGGCTTTGCTGAACACATGGTATCCAGCCAGGGTCAATGCCCCACGAAACATTGAACAATGTTCTGTTGTACCTTTTTGAAACATGTCTTGGAGCTGTACAGTGACAGTGATCCTACACCTGTCAGGTTTGCATCCCTGAATAAACTACTGACTCATGTGAATTCTCTGCCCAGTGTATAAGCCAAAATTTTGGTCGTCAACAAGCAGCAGATAGAAAAAGTTTGATAAGACAGACTGTAATGTTATTCACCTAAAACAAAACAAAACCAAGGGCAAACCTTGGCTTGTGTACAAGAAAACTCTTTTAAGGAACTGGTGGACAAAGGTCCTGAACTGAAAAACTACTTTTAAACCTAAATTCACAGAAGTTATTTCAGCTAACCTTGATATACTGAGGGAAGGATTTTTCGTATTTTGTTTCATTATTTAACTATAATGTTATTTTTTTCTCCATGCTGTTTTGTAGCTGGTGTTTTTTATGAGAAATCCTTGAAATAACAGTATCCTTTTTCATTACGTAATGTAGATGCATGACTGACAGTCTCTGTGGAAAGATAGGGCTTCATGGGAGACAAAAGGCAACACAATACAAATAAAATACATGAGTCAAGAATGCATTTTCATCTCATTACAGCTGAGATAAGCTTGAATGTACAGAGAAAGAAATTTACATCCTTTATTTATGAAAAGTCCAAGTTCAGACTGGCTAGTCACAAGGTCTGGGAAGAAAAGTAAAACCTAGGGCCAAAACTCACTTTCACTCTTTTGTCCTCTTGCTACCATCATGGGAGAAAATGATGGATTAAATGATGAGATACTTCCTGGGAAAAAAACCCCTGTTGTCTCATAATCTAAAGGAAAACTCATGCAAGAACTTTCTCTGCATCTGGATTCTTGGAAGTGTCACTCATCATTTCCAAAGGGGCAGACATTGCTGCTTGAATTGAGTGTGCAAAAGCACACACACATGCTTGTGTCTGCATGTGTGGCAGAGATTGGACCATGGCTGCACACTCACAGGTAATCTAATTGTCTTGATTGGACTGGAAAGTGGACCAGAGGTCTCAGAAGAGAGGAAAATTTAGCATGCTTAATGCCAGACCTGCATAATGAGACAGGGTTATGTTTCTTTCTTCCTGTTTATTTTTTTCTCCTTTTCTCAGTTTTGTCATGATACTGATTGGCACAATGCATGGAAAGAATTTTTAAAAAAAGGCCCTCTCCAATAAAAATCTCACAACAATTGTCAAAACTGGAGTGGGTAAATGTCAGTGGGAAAAACTGCGCTGTTTGCATAATTTAACAAATAATTTTTAACATTATGTGTGTACATTTAACATAATGTGTGTACATTGCCACTCTAGATTCCCACATACCTCACCATTTCTTAAACTAATAATTAACCCGTGTAACAGAAAAACACACAATCATGGCCTTAAGGAGACTAAGAATCAAGTAATTTCATTGTATTGTGGTAAAAGTGCTTTTAACCATCTTTGCTGGAGACTTAACTGCCTTTTTCCTGCACATTTTATTTTCTGGACCCATCGTACAGCTGATACCTACCTATTTTCATAACTGCAGATAAGGCACGTGACTTACCTTTCCTTGGCAGTCAGTCCAGTACCTTCTGCTCCTGCGCCGCCAGTACTTGAGACATAAACAAGTGCACTTCCATACTGACTTGTTCCTGTATGATAAAAGTTCTTTAAGGGATCATGTATTGCTCCTTCTAATCAAAAATTGTTGTAGTGATGGCATCAAACATTTTTTGTTATGATCCAAATTCTAATTTTATTACTTTCACACCTTCTAGCACAAGAACCCGACTTGCTGCCTTTGCCTATAAATTTTAATAAGTTTTGGAAATGGGCCTGAAGATTTTCCAGCTGAGTTTCCTCATTGAGGTCTTCTGAAACACTGAGAGTACTTGACAGTTCTCATGACTTTCATAAAATCCCCTAGCCCTTCATTTCTCATAATGATCTATTTCTGTGATCTGACATCATAGTACAATATAATTTTATCTATGGTGGTGTTAAACTTCATATGAATAATATATTAACTCTGAAGACCCATACATAATTCACCACTTTCTCTTCCCCACAGTGGTGATGGCAAGGTTGGTTTTGACTTTTTTTTTTTTGGGGGGGGGTTTCGTGGGTGTGTTTTGGTTTTTTGTTTTATTTTGTTTTGGTTTTTGTTTGTTTGTTTTTGGTGTTTTTTTTGTTTGGTTTGTTTTTTGTTGTTGGTTTTTGTTTTGGTTTGTTTTTTGTTGGATTTTTGCTGTGTTTTTTTTGTTTTGGTTTGTTTTTTGTTTGTTTGCTTGCTTGTTTTAATACAGTCTTATTACTCACTTCTTCAGCATCACAATATACCTTAAATTAGACCAAGGCTTCATTGCATTAGCCCAGCTTACTAACTACTTCCTAAATCTGACTAAAACCACTGTTATTAAACTATTTTTCCGTAGAAGTCTTTCACTTTGTCAATATCTTGCCTGATTATTTCTGGTTTATTCTTGGCATTTAATTCCATGGTGTATCTAAGTGTCACACTTGGGCAACTGTTACCTCTCTTGCCTGATTACCACACCAAATCTGTATCTTGTGGAAAGAATCTCATTATAACAGCTTTATCTTTGCTACTGGAGACTAGTGATGATGCTGGCTTGCTTGGCTTCAGACTTGGTTATCCAAAGACGATCTCATTGCTGCTTTCTGCTGTGCTGTAGGGCTGCTTAGCCATATGTATTCCCCAGGGAAATATGAAGGTAATGCTCTTCTCTGTTATACTGGTAAAGATGCCTTCCTCTTCTGTCCTTGCAAGGGTCACCATATCTGTTAGTCTGGGGGCTGTATGAAGCCCTTCAGACACCCCTTGACATGGACCTTACAGTTCCTGGGATACCACTTGTAACTGGATAGTTATTATACTGCATTTTTCGTCATTATACTTGCTTGATTTCCAAATATATCCACCTCACATTTCTGCATCCCAGTCCTCAGCAGGAACTGACACTCAGGCTTCCCAGACCTGTTCCCATGTGACTGGGGGTTTTTCCTGAACTGGCCTCTCATCTCAGCCTGCCAGGTTTTCCCAGCCTCAGTGCACTCAGCAGCTGCCTATAAACATGTCCACTTTTCTTTATAGCCAGCCACACATCCCTTCAGCTGCCAGATTTCACCCTCCCCTTTTATAATTGCCTCACTCCCCTCTGAGTGCAGTCAGCAATTGTCACACAAATAGCTACACAAAGCACAAAAAGTGAGTTTTGTCATAGTGTTCTTTGCTTTAGCTAATTCAGAATGTAATTTTTGCCTCATCATACCATACAAGTCCTATTTGGTCCTTGTCCCAGGAACTGGGATTGTGATTTTTCATGGTTATTTTAATTTGTCCCATGGCTAGGACTAGCAGAAAGTCAGTGTTGATCCTTTATTTCCTCCTACCTTGCTCTTCTACCCTGTGCCATTCTGTTAACACACCAGAAGCACCAGTAATAAAGCTATACACATCTTTTTTTTTAAAAATATTACTTACCCAGAAGCCAGCAAGTACTTAATTACATGACCCAAACCTTTATTGATCCTAATCAGTTCAATAGATTGCCTATTTTGTTCAACAAATATTTGTCACAGGGAAAAATCTTCTTAGTTCACATAGTTTAACCAAATCAGGATTGAGGTGGTTTATTGGTTTATTAACTGCATTTAAAGCATTTTATTTTTTTACAGGTTGCCCAGAGAGGTGGTAGATTCCTCATCCCTGGAGACATCAGGTTGGACAGGGCTCTGACCAACCTGATCTAGTGGAAGATACTTCCAATCCAAACTAACCTATGATTTGATGATAATTAACTGGCAATCAGTGAACTACAATTTATGTGATGTTACTAAACACTTACAACTTTTGAAACAGCTTTCTAGGATCAATCACAAAAAGTTCTCATCCCATGCACACACAAGTGCTTGCACTGCTGTGGGCACACACCCCATCTGCATACACCTGCACCCACTGCAGCTGTGGGTACCCATTCTCTTGTTAGGGAGGATGAGTTGCCCAATTTTTCCTCTGTCTCCTATGGCTGATGTGGGCCCTCCAGTCCCGTGTATGATCCAGCAGCTCCACACACTGTGTGGGAGCCCCTGGTGGTCTAGTGGTTAAGACGCGGCGCTGTCACTGCCGAGACCCAGGTTCGATTCCTGGTCAGGGCC
>JAYRBT010000082.1:81683992-81695840 GCA_036023395.1 Myiotriccus ornatus | reverse complement strand
ATCCAATGCGCAGGCTGGAAGGTGTAAAGACCTTCCCCGGTTCTTCGTTCGCGAAGTCTGGCCATTATTATTATTACACACTGTGTCTGGTGAGAAAGTCCCCACAACTCCAGACAATTCCAAGTGGGAGTCCCATGTGCTGCCCTGTACTGGGTGTCTCTGGCTGGACATGACGTTTACAGGGGGGCTATTTCATCAAGGGTCTGCTGCCACTCCAGGGTTTGTCCCCCTTCAATACTACTTTTCATACCTCTTTTTTATTTCTTTTTAGGCTAACTCCACTTCATTTCAAAAGTTCTGTCTGATGCCCTGCAACTATTTCTGTGATTTCTGTGGCCCCAAATAATCATGAACATGTTTGTATGTTGCAACAATCTTAAATCTTTGCTCTATTATGTGCCTGACCTGTCTTTTTCAGGCAGATATAAAACTGAATTTGCTTTTCTAATGTCAAGAAGCATTAATTATTGTTGCTCATCAGGTTGCTCAGGAAAAAAGATTCTATTCTGTATTTCAAAATATTTTTCCATATCATTACCAAGAACTTTACCCTGATATTTAGCAACTGTAGCTCTTAATGTTTCCTGCTAGAGCCACAGGTTAAAGCATTTATATTTTTTTCTTTTCTGTTGATGGCAAGGGATCCACTATCTTAACAGTCTAGAACAATTGGGCCAAATATTGAATATCTCTTTGGCTGCAATTCCTAATAAAATGTAAAACTCAAAATGATAGGCAATTTGGCTGGAGAAAAAACAGAAACAAGCAAAGTTGCCAGCTGTCATTCTGACAAGAGACAATTTCTCTATGCCTGGACACTGGCTTATTTCTCTTGGTCAGAGCAATCATTTTTGTTTTCTCCAATTACTTGTCTCTGTTTATGCTTCTGTAGCATCTGTTTGATTATTGCACTGAGGAATCTAACTTGAAATATTCTCCCTAGCAAACTCCATTCTTATTCATATGTTTTGTTGGCTAAACCTGCAAAGGCAGAATAAAATGCACTTTGAAAGATACAGATAGCAGTATTTTCCTAATTTCTTCAAGAAAATTGCCTGGTTCTTCCTCTGCTAGCAAAATGAGGTACCTGGCTATAAAACATGAGTGCTATGTCTCTCAGATTTTAATTTGGTAAGATATTATTATTGTAAGTAGGGAGAAATATAGGATAGACTCTTCCTTGTTTGGATAGTTTTATTAAACTTTCAGACAAAATTACGGATAAAACCCGATGCCCCTTTGGAAGGTGATAATAAAGGTTCTGATGTCATTAAATGCAGCTGTCACTTGGACTCTAACATATGTATTTTACGTTTTTTACTCCTGAGAAGATACACCAATCCAGAGCATTATGATTATGGGAAGGTATTGTCTCTTAATAGATGTTTGATGTCACACCATTTTTAGTCTCTCTTTGTAAGGCAGTTGCTCCATTTTCTTGACCATTTATTTGTCCTTTCTGCACCTTCTTTTACTATCATGTGTCCTTAGGCTGCAGTACTTGAGAGATGATGCCTTGAGGTTTTACACAGGGGAAAAATGATTGTCCTGGTTTTTTTCCTTATGCTGTCCTATAGACGTCCACAGTTTCTCTGGCCTATTTTTGTACAATATGCTAAGAAAACACCAAGAGCCTGGCCTGTAACCACCAGTACTGATTTTAGCCACGGGTAAGCAGAGTTTAGATTATTTTCCCTTTACCTTACATTTGACTGCACTGAAGATCATCTGGCACTACTGATGGAATCCTACTTTATCAAAGAGGGATTTTCTCCAGCCCTTTTGAAGCAATTTGATTGTCTCAGAGATTTCTGCAACCTCTCAGATTCTGAGATTTCCTTGCTGGTATATTTTCCAGGTCACTGATGGTGTTTCAGTAATGTTGATTCAAGAAATCCACTTCCAGCACTGATCCTTCTGAACCCCATTTCTGATCCTTCACCACCGTGAAAGTTGATTTTTAAGACCTACCTTTTGATTCCTACCTGTTAATAAACTTTGATCAATAAAACAATTTTTCTTCCAGTTCCATGGCAACTTAATAACCTTTAATAAAACATGTATTCAAAGGATTTTGAGAAGACAAATGTATTAACTCCACGAGATCCCTTCTAGTCTCCATGTTCATTGACGTCTATCAGGATACTGCCTGTGCCGGAGGGCCTCTAAATTGTTGGGGAAGAGGAGGAGAAGGGAAGAACCCAGGGCCCTGACAGCAACCTCGTGGAACTCCTGTGGTTTAGCCAGGCGGCATTTCTCTCTATAGAAGCCTTGTGGACTACTTCCTGACATATTGTGCTTATTCGTGGTCTCAGTTCTTAGAGATAAACTGGATCTTACCACCAGGAAAGAAAGTCAAGCTAATGTATAATGCCTAGCTTCTGGATATCATGTTTAATAATTGACTTTCAAAATGTTCACAAAATAAAATGTCATTTTGAATTCAGCCTGCTTTAACATGCCTCTATCTGTATGACAAGTGAGACAAATTTTCCCTAAATATAGGAAAAAGGCAATCCCCTTGGGCACCTTCTAGAGACAGTATGACATGTCTAAGAGACAGTTTCTGAGGCCGTGCTTGAAGTTTGGTCTTTTTACTCCCTGCTCTTTGCTAATGTCACCCCTTTTGATTTGAGGTTGCCAGAAGTGCAACTTTTATCTGATTGTTCTAGGATTATCTTTCTTAAGCTTCTATGTGTTTTAGATACTGTGACCAGAAGTGGTTTTGGTCACACTCAATCTGAAGTCACTCTTTCCTGGGTTTTATCATTCACTTCAATTTATAGCTAGGGTCTATGACTCATGATGAGGTGAAATAACTTGCTGCATGGCAAGCCCAGAATCTCAAGTGCTGGGTAAAGAATCCAGATTTAGAATCACAGACTGGTTTGGTTTGAAAGGGACCTTGAAGATCATCTCATTCCAACCCCTCTGCCATGGAGACAGACACCTTTCACTAGACCAGGTTGCTCAAAGCCCCATCTAACCTGGCCTTTGTGTTTTTTTTCCATGCTGATGCTTTGGAAAAAAATGAAGCCAGTTTACAAATTCTGAACATGGACACTCCTGATGTATGACTTGTTACCTCCCCATGGAAGGCCTGTTTGTTGTGCATCTCACCCACAAAGTGCTCCCAGCACAATGAAAGCATCATGCTTACGGCTTTGTCATATTGCACTGCTATATGTTATGAAAACTCTGGATAAAGGCTGACTCCCTTGAACCTAGAAGCTGGTTTTCCATCCTCCCCCAGATATATCTGGGACTATATCACAAAACCAAGAAGTGAGTTTGGAGGTTCAGATATAAAGCAAGCCTATTAGAAAATTGCTGAAAACTATGAAAATTTGTGACAGCTTAGTGACTAGGCTGGCTATGCTTGCTGGTATGGATTCTTGTGCTTCCAGGTGTTAAATGGTACCTGTGACCCTCTGAGTTCTGCCACGTCTCTGTATCTCACAGAGTTGTTTCATTTCTTTACATAATCTCATATCAAAGCATATATTTGGGCACAAAAGTCCCATTTGTCTACCCTTACTGGTGAGATCTTTCCAAATGCTTGGGTGGCAGACGTGCCAAGGATTTGTATCCCTTAAATGTTTCTGTCATGGTTTCAGTAATAAAGTCCAGTGTGTCCTCTCAGTATCTGGCCTATAACTGTGCATCCTTGCATACCAAACGCCAGGCTCCTTAGTCATAACTGTGTCACCAGGTCACAATCAATTTAGTGTGTTCACATTAACATTTTTTACTTCTGTTTTTCCACATTGAGGGATGTAACTCTTGGTCTATTTAGAACATACCAGCCAGTGTTTGTTTGCATGAAAGAATGAGATGATCTTTTAATCAATAATTTTACTTTACAGCTTTTCCCCTTAAGGCAGCCACTTTTGGACAATCAAAGTCTACAGAAAGTATCTGTCTTGCCACTTTCTTCCCATTTAAATTTCCAGATTTCTTGACACAGTCACAAAATCTTACACTTCCAAACTCATTCATAGTCCATTTGCAGCTCCAAAGTTCTACTGCAAACTTTTATACATCAGAAAAAAAATCTCATTGTAAAACTACTAGAGGCAACCACAGGTAATGTAGTACATTCTAGTAACCCACACATTCATTCCTCTGCAATAAAGCTGATGGGCAGGGGTTCAATTGCTCTACTGGATACCAGGGATGGAGTATGAGGAGATACAAAACTCCAAAGAGAATGAAGCAAAATCTGTTTCAGGGTAAAAAACAATCAGTTTCAGTTAGCATAAAATGCCACAAGCAGTCACAGGCACAAATGTGCATTCCATAGAAATGTGTGGCTATTTTGTTCCTTTTTCTTTCCAGACTGAAAATACTATTATCTATCCCTATTTCACTGTCTGTTTTATTGATTATATTGTTTCTGGGCTGGCATTTTATAGATTTTACACAGCAAAGGCAAAGTATTACCCTCAGGAAAGTCTTCTCCAAACCAAAGAAATTCATTATTCTGACTTTTGGGCACACTGAGTGAGCCAAAATAAGCAATGACAAAAGACTACAGTGACAGAAAATCTCATGAAAAAAACAGATTTTTTTTTTTTTCTAGATGGAACTTTGTCATGGCTTGCTTAGTGCCACTTTAACCAGAAACAGAGTAATTACAAGTGAAATATATGCAAAGATTGTACATTAGAGGGATGTTTAACTTGTTGTACTTGTAACTTGCTAACGTGCACATGAAGTGGGTTATTCTGTGACCCTGAGCAATTTCACATATTTCCCAGGCTAGATTATATTTCCATATAATTGAAATAAAAATTAATGTAGTGAATTACTTAAAGTACTCTTCTCCTATCACTTCAAATTTGATGTATCATTTTACCTCTGGAAATTTGGCACTCAGGCACAAGTATCTGTAAAAATGTTCAGAGATAAAAAGGAAGAAAGGACCTATTTAAATTAGCATTTATCTCATAAGAATGCATTGTCAGTCTTGGGGAAAAAAAAACCACCCTGCTCTAGGTCATTCAGCTAGCTCATGGGCAGTATTACTACTACCTCAACTGGAATATAGGCAACATTAGACCCATTTAATGGATCGTGTTTTTAAGCTGGTGACCTATACCTGAAAATTTATCCAGCAAATCAGATGAAGAAAACCTCATGAAAAGCAAACAATCAAAAATGAGACTTTTCTTCAACTCCAAATGCAACTTGTCAAGAGATGTTCACACACATTTTGTGGAAGTCTTTCTCAGTAGTCATACAGTGGACTTTGGGATGACGCACGGTGAATTTTCCTTGAAAATGTACCAGACACAACGGGAATAATTTGTGAAGTGGGCAAGGGACAGGGTCAGCATCAAAACTGACCATGCAAGATAATTTTGCTCAGCAGTTGATTACAGTATATAAACAACCCCTGAAGTTTTGATGCATTGTTAGACTCACTTGCAGCTCATGGAAATCAATGTGAGTCTTTCCATCAATTAAGAGCGAGCTGGATCACATCCCATGTGCTTTTCTCTGTTCCATACATCTGCTGAGAGTAAATGCAGTAGAAAGCTGAGGCTTAGCATACATACCATCTAACATTTTTAAATACAGGTGTATAATTGAACACAGATTATTTCGCAGATGTATTCTGATTAGTTTTTACAGTGAGAACTCTCAAGGCCATGAGAGACCATTCATGACTTCAGTGGAACAGAAGTCAAAAACATGTAACTAGAAGCCCTGGAATAGGTTACATGGGGTGGAACTGCTGGAAAACTAGTAAGTGCTTAGAAATGGGACCAAGGTTGTGCTCTGCAACTCTTCTCTGCCTTCCTTCTTGGAAGGCTTCTGCCTCTGTCTTCCTGCTCCTGAATTAAGGGGAAATTTATTGGTTTACAGTCAGTCATTGAGTCCCCACCCAAACCCACCAGCTTCTCCTTGATCCGTTTTCTTCCCCAAAAGTGAAACACAGAAATATCCTTCTCTTCCTTTATAGCCTATGCTATTTATTGTTGTTACACTGCTTCGTTAAATTTCTCAGAGCTAGAATTCATGTGAGGAAAAAAAGATATTTTTCAATACCCTGGAATATGAAACACTGGAAGAGTAATAAAATGCTAGCTACTTTTTTAAATATTCACCTGTAGGATAGGGTCTAACTAGTAACTGCATCACACAGCTGAACAGCTGTTAGATATGTGATGGTTATTCAGAAAATTTCTGATTATTTGGTCTGGTTCTTCCTCAGTGGTTTTAAAAAAGATTTAAAAAAGCAATGTCTATGCATCTCTCATGTATCAGACACATTTTCTGACTATAGGCAAGTATGTTTCTAGAAGCAGAAATACCTAGGAGCTTTGATCTCTTTTAAAACCACTGAATGTAGTTTATCTCAAGTTGCACAAACAGGGATAATCTTCCTGGCTTTAAATATGTTCCAGTTGAGATCCTTCTTATGTCTTTAATGGATGTTAGTAAGACTTTATTAGCTAATGACTTAGTCCCCAAGCAACACAGAAAAAAAGGTTAAGTAGCTCTGGAGCGATACTGCAGTTCATAATTGCATAGCATGGTCGAAAAAATCTTAAGCCGTGAACCTCAGTTAAGGAATGGAGCTACCAGCAGCTTTGCCATGCTGCCTTTTATTTACGTATGCAGCAGGAGAAATAAAGAAAATGTTTCCTAGGATGTCAAAATTTCTAAGTACCTATCAAGCTCCTGTCTATCTTCAAGACTGCTGTCTTTACAAAGCATTTACATTCCTTTTTCAACTGTTTCTTCCAAATGGACTCGCAAATGGCATGTTATTCCATGTAGACAACAGCTGCAGTAAGACCACTGGTAGGGACATATACGACATACCCTGAACAAGGCTAGCAGAAATTGGCCTGTGATGTGAGTTACACCTTCCATGTAGTCCTTTGCAGGCTCCTCTGTCAGCACTTTGACCTGTGTTGCTTCAGAACTCTTTTCTACAGATTCAAGTGTTGTCGTAGTCTTCTGTATGGGTCTGTGTAAAAATAACTTCAGAGAAGAATAAGGAAATTAATCTGGTACAAATCTAATGCATTATTTACTGTATCTGCGTCTTTGTTGCTCACCACGGTTGTATCTAAACATTTAATGCATTTGTCCTGATAAGCTCTCTGTATTATTTATGTGTCTCTTCTAGTAAATCACCAGGAAAATTAATGTACTGCAAAATTAAAGCTCCACGTGGTGCCAAATCCTAATGGAAAGAACACTGTGGGACAAAAGACCACAAAGAACCTGCAACCCCTACCCTTGAGAAGCTGAATAAGGCCAGGCAGGATTTCAGCCCCTAAACACAGTGACAATTTTCCCATTATTCTTACCTGCTAGTAGACTTTCAAAGGAGAGGGCAGGCAGCAGGCACTGCCTCTGCCTTTTCTCTCTCTCTGGGTCTTACCAGGCCACAAGGCATGAACACTGCGTATGAGGCTCTTCAGATTCAGACAACTCTGAGTGGGCCAAAACTGTGAAGGGTTGAGGGAAGAAGGCATTCAAACATTCACAAAGGCATTTAAGAACTGCGTGCAGTGGAGCTCAACTCATCTGCCCAGGGTGCTGGGCATTCAAAATGCCACAGCTTGGTAGTGAAAATATAAAAGATAAAGGAAAGGAAACAATGGCCTTTGGAGATCAGTGTACTGAAGCACCTCACAAAGAAGCCTAGTTCTGACTGACTAGAAGCACAGATATGTAATATAATTTCTTGAAGTAAAGATACAACCACTCAGCTCAAGGTCAGGGACACCATGTGGCAGCTTACAGGTTGGTGCCTCTGAACCACTCCAGGACTTCAAACACCAGAAGTGATTCTGGAAAGCAAATATTCATCTCCATAACAACAAAAATGAAAACTTTGCATGTCCAGGCAAGCCTTCACAAAACAAACCTAGCAGGACACTTCATAGGATATTGTACAATAAAACCCAATTTCCTGTATGAGTTCTGCTTTCTGGAACCGCTCATCTGTTTGTGTGACATTTCCTACTGTTTCCAAGTGCACCAAGGGAACAGTCTCCCTATGCTCCTTCACAGCTCTTTCTGCAGCAGCTCTAGCTCAAACAAGCTAGTTCCTAACAACTTCTCAGAATGAATTACAGCGCAAAAGAAGAACATCTCTTGGAAAAATCATTGCAGTACATGTGAATTAAAAAAAGAGTGTGTGAGCCCTTGCTGCCTAGTCCTGTAAAGGACCCCACTATCACAAAAGATTCTCTTTTGAAAAGAAGAAAAATTCACGAACAATCAAGACTACCTTCCGCTTTTGATGCGAGACTCCTTTTAGCTCTTTAAAGACACAGCCACTGAAGCATCTGGATTTGTTCCTTATTTCTTCCTTTTTAGTGATCCTTTCTGATTTTCTCTTTATGTCATATTCTCTTTTAAATGTTTCTCTAAATAAGATTTATAATAATTTCTCTGCCTAAACACCCATATAGCTGTGTTTCCTTTTCTTTTCCTGGGAATGAAAATACACAACATCCTGAGACAGCCTCTTACACTTTCTTAATGAAACTCTGCCTTCCCCCTCCACATACTCAATCTAAAACACTCTAGCCAAAAATCAAAATTGTTTCTCCTAGTTCTCTTTAAGGGGACCTGATACTGGTTTCTTATTAAAACTTGCCACATGGCTGCTAAATTTATTAGTACTTTGACTTTCAACTTTTTTTTCAGTTCTGAGTATCGCATGTGTGACACACACAAAGCTACACAGATGTGAAATAATCAACAGAGAGAGTGATCATATTTTGGGGAAGTCCCACATTCAGCTTATGTAGTAATTAGAAGTGACTGACCATTACTTGAAAAGCATACTGGATTGTAATTGTAACACTTGACAAATAAAGTTTGAATAGGTGGTTGAATAAGGAAAGAAATGTTAACTAGCACATATGAGAAGAAATGGAATTTGTTCTTGAAATGCATTATTCAGGAAGTAATTTTTTAGTCAGTGTTAGAGGTGATATTTGGCAAAGTACAGGACAAAATGTTGTTCATTGTTAAGGCATAGTTTGGTATTTTTGCTGTTTTGCAAATTTGTCATTCTGCTGTGTATTTGAAAAGTTCTGTGAACAGAGCCTGAGGCTGTCAAACTTTGTTCTTTTAGAGCTGCTCATTTTTCATCCAGTCTGAGGATAGTTTTATAATTCAAAAAAAATGCCAAGACTATTACAGTTCCAAAAAGGTTATTTGTGCACTAGCCACAGAAATACCTTGTGTTTTACTTGTTTCTAAAAACACTTTCAGTATCAGATAAGGAAAAAAAAAGACCCATGAATGTTTTGTGTTCATCCTAGTGTAAAATGTCAGAACAAAAGTTGAGAAGTGCAAGATGCTCCCCTAACACATTCTGACATTAACAATTTTTGATTTTATGAATATATGCCCTATAGCTTATAGATTTTATTTCCATGTCTTTTGTTGTCTTGTACTTATTTTTTTCTCTTATTTAGCACTCATCCATGTGAAGAGGAGAGCATTTCTAGTGAATTTTGTAAGCTGTTCTCTGAATCAGAGAACTTGATTCTTGGAAGTTCTGGCAGTTATTTGGTGGTTGCTTGAAGAACACTGTGCCAGACCGCCTAACAATCAGAGATTAAACATCTGCTCTAAATGCTGATAGCCAGCACGTTCCTGATTTAGTTGCTGGCAGAGCCAGCTCTGGGTTCTCAACAGACAATGACAGTTTGCTGCTCAAGGAGCCGACAGTCATAGGCATAAGGCAAATTGACTAAAACAACGGGTAGAGTTTAGGTGGAAAAGCATTGTGCAGTCTTGTCTTTTTGACCACATTTGTGGGCACAGGAAAATTGAGGGACAAGGGACACTAGAGAGGATGGTCCTGGCCTAGCAGTTACCACTGACCTAACCATCCCTCCTGTAACCTTTTGGAAACAATAGCCATAGGTACACAGAGCATCCTAGGCTTCGACAGATTTAGGTAGTGTAACAGCAGATGACTTTCCTCTCACAGTTGCATATTCCCCATATCAAGAAGCAGTTCTGTTGAGTGCCGAGGCTGAAATACCTGATTTAGAAGAAATGCTTTCCTTTTGTGATGCTTCTCTGCCTTTGACAGTTATAACCAACATGGATAGTTTTGATCTTCTTCCCTGAATCTATAAGCTTCTTCTACATACCACCTTATTTCCGGCAGCCTTTGTTCCTTGATATATTATAACAGCTTCTTGAGTATCACTGCTGTATCAAGTCTCAAGCTGTACTAGAAAACCTAAAAGAGTGTCCTTTGAAAACAAAATTAAAGTGATTAACTGTATACAAGTGACTGAAGAAGACACAAACATTGATAATGAACACTCAGAAGACAATATACTTTCCCTTCTCTACGACAAATTATTTAACATGGTTGTCTGAGTGTTCTCCAGTTTAACTCCAGCCACTTCCCCATCCCAGTCTTCATTTCCTTCATATTAATACAATAGCTGATACTGGACAGAGGATTTCCCAGGAAGGTCTGAGGTTTTTCACAAGGTAGAGGTATCACTTGGGGTTTTTAGATTGCCATGGGCAATATCGTTTAGGTGACAAGGGGTATGAAGGGACTGCCCCATACATCATTGTTCCCAGCTGGAATGATCCTGAAACAGCAGTCCTGATCAAGCACTTTCTCATTTTGCCAAATTACCTCTTTGCTAAATGAAAATTGACAGAATTTAAGAGATGAGGCCTATTTGTTCTGGTCAGGTTAACACATTTGGTTTTGAAATACCCCTTCTTCTAATGTTGGTCAAAATCTTGAGGCTGAAATACAATCGAGATGAACAAAAACTGTTCTGTGCTTTTAATATACCCAAACATTTATTATCCAGAATAAAATCAGAAATTTAACTGATTATTAATATCTAGAGGATGTTTATATTATAGTCTGTAGTATGTAACAATTAAGTAATTATTTAATAATACAGTAATGATTTTCTAATATATCATAAGTCCTACTATATATTAATTATATTAGTATCATAAGGCTTGTATGATATAATATACACAATATAATAACATATAGTCATTTTATAATAATAATATGGTAATAATTTTGTCTGCAACTGCCAGAATTGCAACTGATTGATTTGATGACATGATAAACTGCAGATGATACATAATATACACTCAGATTACATGCAAGCATAAGTAAAACTATAAGGTCTGATAAATTTGTGATATCTTACATCACACCTGGCTTTACCTCTTGTGACCAGTTTAAAAGAATGAAAGAGTTCCTTATTTTGATCATGAGTTATAAACATACCAACTTGAATTTACAGTTAGTTGGTAATACCATTTTGATTTTGCTGATGCTCAGTCTCTACTTTGCCAAGGCAAAGGCAAATTAAGGCAAAATAGAGATTATTTACAATGTTCTGATGCTCTACAATATCTAATGTGAAAATATCTCAATTCTCAGTACACCTCCTTGCATATAAATATAAACATTACTATAACCATCAAAAGATATGAAAAAAACTTATTCATCCTTGTTTTATCAGTCTGGTCCATCATTTAGTTCTAAATATTAATTATTTAGCACAATTTTTGGTACTTTGACCCTAAACTGTTATGATCAACAGTACTTCCTACTTGTCATCGGTCGGGGCGGGAGGACGACACGGTGTTCAGGGATACCAGCACCTTTATTACAACAGTGCTTCTACTTATATACACTTCTGGGTAACACACATGTACATGCACTATTGGTTTACCACAAACATAACAACTCATGATTGGACACACAGCCACATGTCCCAGTACCATAGGTCAGACATGCTAGCAGGAAGTCCACCCTGTGCCACAGTCCTTACTCTCCGTGGTTAACCCTCTGCCAGGT
>JAYRBT010000082.1:81673572-81683892 GCA_036023395.1 Myiotriccus ornatus | reverse complement strand
ATCTCTCAGGACATTCCAAGGTACAGTGAGGGGTAAAAAGGATCTTGGGAAAGAGAAGGGTTACACGAGGAGTTACATGAGTTACAAAAGCCATTTTGGAAACGTGGTCATTTAAACAACATTACAACTTTTACATCTTTTATATACCACAAGCATACTGCAACAAATAGCCTTTATTTCACACAAAAACATATTTTTGTTTCAATAGAAACTATTTTGTTTCATTATTCCAATATTTCCAATATGCTTTGTCATTAAAAAAGACCAAATGAAATTTCATTACAGTATCTGAAACATTACCATGTTTGCTTTCCTTTCCCTTCACTTTATCTGCTAAACAGCCCTGTATCATCACTATTTGAAAAAGATTATTAAGAAGGATGAATAAGAATGGATGCTTACTTTGAAAATTGACTCCAGCTGCTTTCCTGTGGTGACGACTTTTGTTATGTATTTACGGTTTCTTGTTCAAACAACAAACAAATTGCTAAAACTCTTTCACTAGTACTTCCACTGCCACAGGCTTGGGCTAAATGCATTTTGTACCATTCATGATAACTTTTTATTGCAGCAATCTAGAGGGTTTGTACACAGATATGAAAGTTTAATAATGTAAAAATGTTTGAAGAATTGAAGATAGTATCCAAGAAGAACAAGTTTACTGCATTTCTGACTACTTCTATTGTGCACTGGCATTACAGTGGCTAGAAATGTTCTGATATTTGAGATGTGTGAAGTGTCATTCCTGTGTCCATACAAGGTGGATGCAAAGCATAGCCAAAGCAGGGCAAAACTTCGGCTGTAGCTGCTCACCAGAAAATATCTGAGTGTCTCACCACCCTTTTTGTCCAGTTATAGGTTGGAGATTCATCTCACTTTTTACTTGTAACTCCTAAAACATGCAGCTCAATAACATCTGGGTACATCTATCCACAGAAGCAAGTGCAGGACAAGATGAGAGAGATTCTTGAAGTATCAAGCATGCTACCACTTCCGGAACACGCAAGCTATAAAATGGTCTTGACTCAGTCATCATCCCAAAACATAGGTATAAACATACTAGTATACTATATATAATATAGTAGTATATAAACATGCTAGAAACGTATTAGTTTGTATGCCATTTATATAACCATCTTGATGTTTCAGGTATGAATTTTGTACGCTTTGTAAATAAAGTTATCGTGAGGTGCTCTGCGACAGCTGTCCTGTCATAGCTTTTTAGGGTAAACTTTTGCAGAGATGCCAGGTATCCCAGTATGAAGAAGTTACCAAGAACACCATTCTTATTTTTCTATTGTTGTTCTTATTTTTTTTATTGTTGTTCTTTTTTTTTATCCCCTAGGTTAAACAAAACTAGTCAACTTAAAAGTATGCACCTGGTCTGGAAAGTTGTAATGCCATTAAATGCCTTATGTCTTGACACAGTGTACAACAAATTGGCATAACTTTTAAGTCCCATATTTGGGTGTATTTCATTCCCATATACTTATTTTCTTTGATGTTCCCAGTAATAACTGACAGTCACTTGGGTCTCTTAGCTATCATCTGCACAAATAAAACCTGACACTGCTTTCATAAAATAATGTCAATAGTATATCAAATTCTCTAACATATTCCCTGCACAGCTGCACCAAGTGACGGAAGAAAAAACTGCCTTCAAACATAATTCATAAAATCATAAAAGGAGCAAACTGTTCTTTTAAAAGCAAAGCTTAGATAAGTTGTAAACAAGATGACAAATCATGAGCAGGTTGGTTTAGGTGTTGGTTTTTTTTCCAGGACAGGAAAGGTCATGAGAAACACTTTTTTTCTCATCTTGCACCTCTTTACCAGAGGCAGCAATATAAAAAGCATAAATAATCAGTGAAAAGACTCATCATTAAACACAAAAATAAGTTTTTACGCCTCCCACGATTTAGAAACAAAAATACAGGAGCAGAGGGAGAGAGATCCAAGCGCTTTACAAATATGACAGGTTTTATTCTCCTTTCCATCTGGTATCTGCTGTTTCTGGTTAAGAAACAGACAAAACTTAGGCATCAGTTACAGTTGCATTTGGGATCTTCTGAAGCTTAACATGTCCTCCCTATAGTTAGAGAACTGGCATATCAGTCTAGACTTCTTTCATACCTTCTTTGCCCTGTACAAGATCATGTTTTAGTATCACACACAAAAAAACCCCAAACAAAACTAACAAACAAACAAAAATAACAAAGAAACCGAAACCAGAAAACCATTTGATTTGTTCACCTGTATTTCAGATGAAATACCATCATGCTCTAGCAGATATTTTAGAATCAGCCTGACTTTTGTCAGTCCGTTGTCTTTTCTAAGGCAATTTCTCTTTTATATAAAAAAAAAGGTAAGAGATATCTACAAGTAAGCATTCTGAAGCAAACATCATTACAAAGGCTCTTATAAAAAACCAGCAATTAATTAAAGATCAATTAAATACTGCAGAGGACTAGACTGTAAGCTAACACTTTTGAAACCTAAGACATATTTTGGTATATATAAACTGAAGTAATTTTAAGCCATGAAAAGACCCAATTAGCTTACTGGAACACATTAAACAGTTGGAAAACTTTGAAAATTTCGAATTTTGACACACTTTCAGGGAAGATGGTACAGTAAAAGCATGCAACACAAAGTCATAAGGATGATGTGCATTTGCTTCCACTCAAATTGTCAGTTATCAATTGGTATATTTTAAAGGAAGCTGAGAAAACAAATTTTTCAAACCAGTTATTATTACAGAGTATCAAAATCCACAGTTTATTACCAAGTATTCACATACAGACCAGCATTATGTGTTAGAAGTGGAACAGTGTCACACAAACAGTGGTAAGGGAGAGTGGCTGCATCTTTTTGTATCATTGCATTTGTAATGAAAAGAAAGATTACAATATTTTGGGCAAAACACCAGAAATGTCAATATTTTTTGAAAATTCTATGTGCATGCTTATCTTGGAAGATACATGTAGATGTATAGACATAAATTACTAAAAAGTCACGGAGTGGGACTCTTACAATGATTGCTGAGCAGCTACTCAAAGCAGTCTTGACTGCTTGACCATATGCTACAGCTATACCTAAATAGCATTTATTTCAAACAGAAAATCAAAATTCCTTTTATTTTATGAGGCAAGAGTTTCTAAAATTATAAGAAAGGATGTAGGAAGACTAGAAGAATGTAGAATAAACCCACCTCTGGTCTCCTCACCAGCTTACAAAAACAGCTAGATGCTAGGGGACTGTGTCTTGCCGTCACCCAAGGATTTGAAGACATGGTGGTTACATCCCTGGAATCTGCTAGAACATCCTTAATGTGGAGCAGTTCTGAACTCCCTCTTACACTATGATTTCACCAGTCACAGTGAGACCCTGATCTTAGTTTGAGTTTCTGTATTTCACCGAGATGTAAATAATTAATAGGAATAATAACAAACAACTTGCTTACTGCTACTCATGACAAAGACAAAATCTGAATTTAGATGAAAAAATAATATGCCAGCAGCTCATATGAGCCTTTGAGAGTAATATTCATTTTGCCTTTGATTTGTAAGACATGATTACTTATATTGCAATGTGCCATATTTGTAAAGTCAACTGTTAAACAGTAACTAATGTAGGAGCATACAAAGAATGCTTGTTTGTACAAGTGTCTTGTAATGTTAAGATTTACCGACAAGTCGGAGTTTTGAACACGAGGAAAATTAGAGAGAAGCCGTGATGAACTATTTCTGTATGGACTGACAATTACACTGAAGCTTCAGCAGATGTTCTTTAGCTCTTAAAAATGCTTTACAAGGTAGCATAGCTCTTGAGGGGTTTTTTTTTTTGTTGTTGTTGTTCTCTTGCTCCAAAACTGGGCAGAACACTTTTCATAGATTCTGTATTTCAACTATAAACATGGCATGTTTTTACTTCCTCAGTGTGAATTGGTGGAATTACAATGATCAATTACCTAGGAGTAATCTACATCCTGAAGCCCAGCAGACAGCATTAATCTTGACTGGTTGGCTCAGTTCAGGATTGTGACTCCAAAACTTATTACCTTCCCTCCCTTCAAGGGATGAAGTAATTTTGCATCAATTTTGAGCTGATGACATAATTTTTCTACATAGCCAGTGAATTATGGCAGCCATTCTATGTGTTTTTGTTCTCCTCTTGAGGAACAAAAGGTATAAGACAGCCCTGTTATTAAACTTAGGATATACCAAAGAAGCTGGAGACAAAACCTTGGAATTGGAAAGGCAAAACCATACTTCCATAAAACAATTTAAAAACCTGCAGCTGGTGCTTTAAAATCTTTCTCTCTGAGGTGTGGCTCTTTTAGATCTTTAAAACTAAAGAAATGTATATCTACATTTTGCTGGTTTATATGGTACTTAATATCAGCATGCTGATATTGCAGTACAGTGAATAAGTGACACTGAGGTATTTCTTCATCTCCATAGTCCCTTACCAGCACCCTGTGGTCCATGAGAAAATATCTCAATAAAGGCTGCTAGGATAGGACCTTTCTAGATTCTACCACCTCTACAGATAGGCTAGACAAGCTCCTGTCAAGCATGGCATGAGAGAGGAGTAGCAGATTCTGTCTATGGGCAGAGAATGAGGACTTGATGACCCTCATTTCCATGGGCCTCTGTCTAGTATGACACTGTTGCTTGAATGATATGATCTGTATTCATTGTTTAATTTTTAATATATTCTTCTGGATTTTTTTATGATAATACATACCAGCAGAACTTTCTAAGTCTTATTTGTTATGCCTGCCTTCCTCAAGAAAGCAATAATAGTTCTCATAGATTCATAATGCAAGGAAAATAAGGAAAGACTGGAAATTTTTATTAGATGAACTACTGTCATTACACATCAGATGGTTTATGACAGCTGGGTAAAGTTTAAACATCAGAAAGAAAAAAAACATGTGAGTACTACAGATTCACATGTCAGGTAGCAACTAGTGTGCATTCAGTTAATACCTGCCTGCTAGAACTGGCCATGGTTAGATGAATTAAAGTCCATGACACTAAAACTATCCTTTGAAGTTCTCAATATCTTTTTGTACATTCATTCTGACAATGTCTTTTAGTTACGATTGTTCCTATCATATTTCTCTTGGTTACATGAAGAGTGGCTAGTCTTAAAAGGTTTTTTGGAAAATTTGCCAAGTTAACTCATTTCATCATTATTATTTCCATAGCATAAATCTAGCATGGAAGTCTCATATGGAGCTGCTGTTATTGTTTTTGGGATTCTTTTTTTCCCCTATAAATTGTAAAACATGGCCTGATTTTACAAAAAGCTGAATGGCACAGACAGTCTCTGAGGGTTCAAAACTCCTTCTAGGCATCCAGTTGCATCCTTCAGAACACAGCTTAGCCAGCAGCAGATTGACCTATAAGCAAATTACTATAAAGCATAGCATACTCATTGAACATGCTTATTGATACCTGTATAGCTGTAAAACATCATCTAAGATTAGATACAGAATTAAACTGTATACAGAACTTGGCTAGTATCCTAGAACCAAAAACAAAAGTGAAAAAGAATATAGATTCAGGGCACCTCAGTCAGACATAGCGAACATTCACTATACATTTATAAAACAACTTTTTTATACCTCGTGAAAAACAATTAGGCATCAGGATAAATTGCAGCACAACAGTACATCTCATACTCATATTTAGCTGTACCCTGACTTACCACCCTCTTAAAGATCATGTAGACTTTCTAGAATGTTTCATTTTACTTTACACTTGTCTGTTATCACTACTGCATGTTTTTTTAATCCTTCATTGCAGCCAACTACTTGCACCCTAAGCATCAACTGCTAACTACCTGAGGCAGACCTTTTCAGTCCACTCAGTTACAAAGTTCTGGGGCTGATCTCACATAAACTTCCCCATTGTTTGCACTCTAGATATTTTCTTCAAGTTTCAATGATTTATGTAAATAAGTCAGATATTAAAATTAACCATCATTCATGTATTATTCTCTACATATACCTGCATAAATACATATTCTTAGGCTTAAAATATGTCAGTTACTTCATTAATATAATGGACGGCATAACAGAGACCCATCACTCATCTTGAGCTCATCAGTTTAACATACCTTAATTTAAAGTAATTATTTTTGTCCTCTACATTCTACCCTATTATTATCTATTCACTGGAGATACCATGTACAGTCGACAGTATTGGAAATGTGTACTTTTTCTATGTATTTATATTCACTGCATATTTTCCAGAGAAAGATCTCCACTGTTTTTTCTCTTCCTTTTTTTTCTCTTCTCTGTTCTGCCCCTGCTTCCTCCCCTGCCACAGTTCTGGGACTTACTGGAGTCTTCACCCCTCAAAACCAGACTGGATAAAGTCCTGAGTAACCAGGTATGAGCTGAGCCCCGATCCTGCTTTGAGCAGGTGGCTAGATGAGATGACTGCAAGAGATCCCTTCCAGCCTGAATTATCCTGTGATGCTGTGATTCAAGTCACTTCAATCCTTCATGCAAAGCAAGCTGTCCAACTTTTGAGTCAGGTTAAGGAGTTATAACATTAAAGAGCACATGATCTAAATGACAGTAGCAGCAGGGACTGGAGGAGGCCTCCTCTGTGTCACCTGACAGATGGGCTCTCTGCACCATGTGGAACTGCAGTGTGATATGCAGCTATGCTGGGATACAGGATGTCATCCTTGATCACTCTTTAATAAAATTCCTGTCTCATTCAGGGCCTTACACACAGAGAGCTTTCTGCATCTTTTTCATCTTCCTATTACGCTGCATGTGACTTTAGCCTCAGTTTAAGCCTTCCTCTGGAGAAAAAAAATTATTGTCAAAGCTTAAGCTTTTCTGTGGTGCTCAAACGTACACTATGTGCTAGAGACTATAATGTAGCATAAGAGTAAACCTTATATGTGTATTTCTATAACATTCAACACTACACACCCTACTAAAGGCAGCTTTGAGGCAATCCTTAGAACAAACCTGACTGTGGCTTTTGGGCAGCATTCAACACTACATTGTGCATTAATTCTCTCATAAGAAAGCCCTTTGGAATACATTTGTCTCCTATATAAGACGAGAATACAGACAAGTAAATTCTTGAATGAGCATGAATATGAACTGTGCCTTCCACCATCCTGGCACCACAGGCTCTGCTCTGTGTCACCTACACAGAGGAAGAGAGGTGCCCTCCAGCTCTTCAACGCATACCAGAGGCCTCTTGTTTTCTCCAGTGTTTTCCAGAAGGCTGGCATGCCCTTTTCTTCTCCTCACCCTATTGCTACAGGAGAGCCGGATTAAACAGCACAGTGCTGTTTAATCCCTTAGAAGACCCACCTCTCCATACACCACACAGGTAAGAAGGGTCCTTTCTTTACTCAGACAGGAACAGAAAATGGAACCTTAACAAGGGAACCAATCCATTCAACCCCTTGCCGTTGCAGTTAGATTTATATATATATATCTTAGTGACTGCAGCTACTTTATCACATAACACAATGCCTAAAAATATTTTTCTTAACTGCCATTGTTCAATTTCTTTAGCTATCAGTACTCAGAAATCTCTAGGTAATTTTCTTCACTAGAAAGCTGAAAACTCTTCAATCATTCTCATATATTGCAGCACGGTATTTTACAATTCTAAGGCTCTAACTTTAAAATATTGGCCTACAGAGCTTTGACACTAACACTTGTAATACATGCTGGAAGCTCTGAAAGGAACAACACTTTCCCAAGTAAAAAGGATGTTAACAAAAGGTTGTATTCTTATAACACATTTTAACCAGTTTAAGAGTTGACTGGTGCCGGAAGAATTATGCACCACAGCATATCTGTTGCCTTTGGCAAAAGAACTGGAACTTCTACATCAAAGAGTGGAACCTCAAAAGATTTGGTTATGCTTAGATAATGATCATCTTAACGATTCAGGGTTGCTCTACTTCAGGCATGGCCACACAGCTGGATCCCTTTGTTCTACACATTTACTTTTTTAGAAGGTGAGTTGAAAGAAACACTTCCTCCACCTTTAGAAACTTTCACTGGTGGTTTTTTTTGTTTGTTTGTTTTGGGTTTTTTAGGGTGAAAGAACAAGCTGAGTAGTAATCTATTGATTTTCAGGTAAACCTTTATGAGATATATTTCCCAGAACAGTTCTTTTAGAATTTGCTTCAAGTAAATTGAACATCTGCACATCAGAAAACAAGCCCTGAGTTAACACTTTCTTGTGAAAATCAAAGCATCTATCTTTACTGTTTTCTACTTTTTAAGACAAGATTATTTTAAAGAAATCATCTTGGAAAGAAGCAGCTCTTACAAGTGTCTATTCACACCTACTTTGCGGAGCCATTTTTTTCAGATGTTAGTCTAACACAGTTCAAATGTTTTAGTCACTGTTAAATGTTAGTTCTATAAAATGACAACAAATATACCCCAGAGATATTGACTTTAATAGAATAATAATAATAGAATTCAGCTTTGTAGGCACTACACAGACACACCTACAGTGTTCAGTCTGTGTACCTACCAACTCATAAAGCCAAAACATTTACATCTTTTATTCACAGACTAGCACAAAGCTATACTCTTTTTTTCCTTTGATTAGCATATCATTACATTAACGTCTTCTAGTCAAAGAAAGACTACTATAAATCTTATACATGTTTTATAAACATTGTAAAGTACATGTATCACGCATGAACTATGTACCATGGATGACTTAAGGCATGGATGTGTAGTCTGCTTGTTATAGCGATTCAGGAAATAAACTGGAGGATTGTGTAAACACCCTTGTTGCCTATGTTTTGGGTTTCTTTTCAAAAAAACTGTATGTGCTTGTGTGTGAAGAGGTGTGCATCATTTGATCTCCTTTCAGGAAGTCCCTGACTTTCATCAGAAAGATAGGAATTTCAGAAAAGTCTTTGAGTGCATAATGGGGTGATATAGTGTCCTGTTCTCCCTCTGGTTAAAAACTGAAAAGAAGGAAAAGGTTTCTACAAAATCTCATGCCAACCCCTTCTGGTTGGATTACTTAAAAAGAAATCAAAATAATTGACTAAGGAGGATGGGAGTGGGAGGGTGGGTGAGCTGTAAATCCTAATTTGGTTTGATCTTGTCCATGAACTGAAATGGTCACCTCAATCTGAAATCAAATGAAAGATGGGTATCTCCTAATTAGAGAGTGTAAATTCTGAAAAGCTATTTCTGGGGATATTTTCTTAGGAATTCAATCAGATGTACTTAGAAAAAGCTAAGAGTTTTGGGTTTGTTCAGCCTGGAAAAGAGAAGGCTTAGGGGTGACCAAATTTCAGCCTTCCAATACCTGAAGGGAGCCTGCAAGAAAGAGAGGGACTTTTCGCAAGAGCATGAAGTGACAGGACAGGAATGGATTAATGCTAAAAGAGAGTAGGTTTAGACTAATCAGGAAAAACTTCTTTACTGTGTGAGTGGTGAGACACTGGAACAGGTTGCCCAGTGAACTTGTGGATATCCCAGCCCTAGAAGCATTCAAGGCCAGGTTGGATGGAGCTCTGAGAAACCTGGTCTAGTGAAAGGTATCACTGTGTATGGCAGGGGTTTGGAACTAGATAATCCTTAAGGTCCCTTCCAACCCAAACCATTCTATGATCTGTGAACAACTTATTTGCACATTTAAATATATGTAAAAAAAAAAAATGCATCCTCTGGTTTTTGTTTTCTTTCAAAGAAACACTGAAATGCATAATGATTAGAACTCATCTGTGAATGATGATGTTCACAATTATACATTTGCTGAACTCAACAACCTTTCAAATAAGGATACAAGACTGTAATGTGATTGAACCAAAAGTGCAGTATTGTTGAAGATCCTTTGCCCAGGGTTACTAGATCTAATGAACCCATAAATACTAATAGATCAAAGTCTAGTTGGGCCTGAAAAGCGGAGTCAATTTACTTAATGAAACAACATACATCCCTAGACTTACACTACAGCAGATGATAATGTATCTGGCTCAGAATTTCAGCTAATTCCACATGTAAGATGACCCTACAAAATAAGCTGAACTAGGAGAAAATACCGGTTAGCATCTGATAACTGCAGATCATTTAGGACAACAAACAAACAAACTCATAAGAAGAAACAGAAACTTTTTTCTGCCTTGATTGTCTGTGGGCTGTTGATGAGGTGAGACTTTCTCTTATGATTCGAATGACAAAGTAGGTTCGGTGGAGGAATTTCTTCTAACCTCATGGTTTTAAACTCATAGCTTAACTTCTCATCAGCCTTCTCAAGATGGTCTTGTTCCCTGCCCACATGCAAAAGGCAG
>JAYRBT010000082.1:81587714-81619412 GCA_036023395.1 Myiotriccus ornatus | reverse complement strand
GAAGTCTGGCCATTATTATATTATTATATTAGGAGGTGTTTTAAGGTGAAAAAAAATTTAAGCTAGTAATGCTGACAACTGACAGATTATTGCATATATGTAGGTGAATGCACTCATATAGCGTGTAAATGAAAGAAAAGTGACATGATCCCAGTCTGCCAGTTGATAAGAGACGAGAACTGCCAACCAGGAGTCTGGTCACACATTGTGCTTCTGCACAGGGACTATTTAGATCAGGAAATAAGGGGTTTGAATTCTGGAAAGAAGAGCAGGTGTGAAAAAGAAGGATTCCCAAAAAGAGAAAGAAGTCTTGGAAAGATGAAGGTGAAGGATCCTGGAGTTCAGATTATTGGATGGAAGTCAATGCCAACTGAGCACTCAGGGGCCTTGCCTGCTAACACCCAAAGCTGGTGACTGAGCAGTGGAGAGTGTGAAGTGGCATGACTTTCTGCCTATCCTTCCTGGACTGACCTCCCTGCATGCAATGAAACTCAAGACCTCCAAATAAAGCCCAGGCTAAAGCAAGGGAATCAGTGCATGGGACGAACAAGCAGGGTAAAAGATGATTCATAAATAAATGGCAGCATCCATTATGGGTTGCATTTTGCTTTATTTCATCTGCAATAGAAGAAAAATAATTTCTATAATTTATTTCTGGAAAGGGTTTTTTATTATCCCAAGATGGCATAATTTTTTTTTGTTTAGGGTGGAAAAAATAAATTGCAGACATAACTTTTTAGAAAATGTGATGTTTTGAGACAAACCCTCTCCTTCCTCACTTCTAAATGGTGAATTAATTAAATTAACAGGAAAGGACCTTTGAATAGAAGTGCAGAACGTCTAAAAAAACCCTTGCAGTGAGCTACTTTTTTTTAATTGTTGTTATACATCTTTTTACTTAATGGGAAATTGTTTTTTCTGGCTGTGCTTCAATTGCTTTGGGGAATAGGATGCACTGCTCATCAGAAAAAAGCCAAAAAAGTAGTGCACCACAATGTCACTTGGTAGAAACCAAAATTTACATTGGAGCAACCCCTGGAGCCCCCATGACCTAGAACAGGTCTCTGAATAAGGTATATACTGCCTGCATGTAGCCACCTAACTTAGGGCTCTGAGCCATCTGTAAGAGACACCTGTTCTCTCCATTTGTTCTACAGGTAATTAATAATACCTGCATTACATACCTAATAAATCTGACATGGATAGCTTGGAAAACTCTGTGCTTCCTTCCTGTCCCTTAGAAACAGTAAGACATGGCTTGCTTGTCCTCACAGACTTACTGCTATACACAGTGACCGAAGTCCAAACGACAGGTACTCCAGCAGAACAAGGAAGGGAGCGTCTCTCTTCTCCAGTCTGACTGCCATGCATATCTGGCAGTTCAAGAATCAATCTCACCCCCAGAAAAAGTACATTAAAGGATTTTTTTAGCCATCTTGGCCTGCCTGTGTTGATTTTTGAGCTTGTGACATCAGCAGCATGTCCCATATAAATATTTTGGCTATAGGAATATACCAAGGGGATAAAATTTGTAACTTTACACCTCCTAACTCAGGGTAGAAAATTAAGATATGTAACTGCAGCTGCTGTATGAACAAAACCAGTAGAATTAAATAAGTAAAGAAATCACGTTTTTCTTTGCATTTATCTCTCTAAAGAGGAGAGAATGTGCTCTGAATTACTTCATGAGGATACACAATCTTGACAGTAAAGTTTTATCAAGGATAATTGTTTTTGCTGTTGAAATAATGTTAATTCTTTCATAGAAAAGTAGAAAAACAATGGTTCCTTTGTTAAATTATTTTGATCAAGCATTTTGTTCAATTAATTCCCCGTGTCTTGCAAACATAAGAAGGCAATTGTTACACGACTCATAGCTTGAGAGACAAAAAATGCTATGTCCTTCTGCCAGCTATCAGAGTAGCTCAGGGCAGTCTTAGACACATCAGCAAATAGTTATAAATGTACTCCCCTGCCCACACTCTGTAAAACTAGGCCATAGATTTTTGGAGCCAAGAAAGGTGATTATGGTTTAGAAACACTGCATTTAGAGTATAGAGAGCAGAGGAGGTTCAGTGCTTTGTGGAAATTTCACTAGGATAAGAGTATCACATCACAAAATCCTGGGTAACCTTTTGGAATTTGCTGAATCTCCTTTCAATGCACTGTCGGGCAGATGCAGACCTGAATATTTGCTGGGGACATTGCTGAAGCCCTTCCAGTGGGAGCAACATGGGCAAGAAAACCAGCCAGTGCTCACACAGAGCCTGGCAATTCCTGAAGTGATTATATGGGTAAGAAGGGGCTGGAATAGTATAAGTTTCTCAAAGTCCTGTTTAAGCATCATAGCAATAAAAAATTTAGAAAAGGGGGTAGGGGAGAAGATTAAAATGTACTTATACATAACATGCAGGTAGTATATCTGTGACCACTGCTTCACTGCTGTGCTAGCGTAATATTCTCACTTGGGCAGTGCGGTTTGGTTTGATTTAACACAGGCAGTGTGTACCACTTCCAGAAAAGTCTTCTTGATCTTTTCTCTAAAGTAGTAAGGGTAAGCTCATAGGACAAAAACAGAATATCAGTGTGTTCAACCTTCAGTGTAAGACATAAAATACTTTTCACTGATGACAGAATTTCAGCTAGGCCTCCATGTTTTTGCTTAGGTTTTCTTTAGAAGCAAAGGAGACTGTCAAAATATTTATTAAAATGCCCTCAACAAACCCACAATATTTTAGTGCTTTTAAAAGCTATTCACTTGTTCCTGAAATAAAGTAGTAATTTCTGTCAGCCTTTTTTCTTAAGCTCTTTTAGCTCTCAGTATGTAAAACTAGTGATATTCTTGGAACACAAATTTCTGTGTGTCTACAAGCTCTTTGTATAAAATGCAGGTAAGTATTGTTGCAGCTGTATGCCTACACTTGTTTAAAAAAAAAATCTTCAAACTGCATTAGCATTCACTAGTCAACTCACATATTAATGAAAGTATACATGAGACTGTGTGTATACTTTTAAAAAAGATTACTTGTAATGTTGGTACTGAAATAGACATAGAAAAATATATTAGACTGTTGAGACAGTAAATTGAGAGTCTTAAATGTGTTTTTCATTTAGCATTAGAGATGGAAAAATTAATATTCTAAAAGTTATTACAGGCATATTTTATAACAGATATGAATAAATTACCTCTGTAGCATTGCCTACTAACAATGAGTAGTCTCACACAAAACTAAAACAAAATCCTCCCCTATATTTTGATTAACCTAAGCAACAAGAAAATATTTATGTAGCTGCACTGATCTTGAACAGAGCTTACCGGAGCTGAAGCTTTAACAAATTTAAATTTCAGAACACAATGCTCAACTTTTAACAAATAAAAAAGTGTTCAGAATGACATTATTTATCGAAAGCTTGATGAGCAAGTCATGCTTACTTCTGCTCTGGCCTTTGAAGTCATGGCCAGTCTTGGGAAACAACAGAGGGAAGAGGTAGGTCACACATTTTTTAGGCTTTCTGAAGCCATCATGAAAGTTTCGTATCACTGGACATTGCTGTTTCTTCAAGTTGTAAAACAGAAAGTAAATCAATGTGATTGAAAATTTCCCTACAGGACAAGAAGAAAGAGGATGCCTACTAAGCAGAGAGCTTGGTAGTTTCAAAGTGACTGTGAAGAGTAGGCATCAGAGTGAAAGGTCCTCAGGCCTTGCTCCTCTAGCACAGCATTGCCAATGCTTCTTTGTCATGCTAGGTTAGAAATGCATAATACATGAATCTCTTACTCCTAACATTGGTCTTATTATGCAGCCAGGCAGACTTGTTTTGTTTTCTTTTTTTGGAAATGAGTCATCATGAATGTATTCTTCACTTTTATATATTCATCAAGGCAGAGGTTATTTGCTAAAAAAATTCAACCCCCTTAAAAAACAAAAAAGCCCAACCAAACAAAGAAAAAAACCCTTCCTGTTCCCTCGCACTAGAATGTAATGACTGTAAGGTGTGCAGCTTTGAGCCAAATCAAGGTGCAGGTCAAGCAATAAATTTTTCAGTAAAAATCCCCATCCACAGCACTAAGGATTTCTATAGAGAAAAAAAAAAATCAATTCTTGAGTATTGCCCCAGATTCTACTGAGTAACATGTGCTGTCTACTGTAAGATGCAGCACTATTATTAAGAAAATATGGCTATTTCTTTCAGCCGTTTGAAAATCCCCTGAGAGGAGAAGTGAGATAAAGGCCACAAAGGGCAGAGAGGTAGACAGATGAAAATAAAATAAAAAAGAAAAAAGGAGAAAATAATAAATATATAAAAAAATAAACAAAACATCATGCTTTTAGAACTTCACCACTGGCAGGCATCTGACTGGTATACATTTACAAAGCTCCACTTGTGATGCTGGACCTGACATCAGCTGAGAATCAAAGTTGTGAAAAGGAAAGATTTTTTCCCATATTATGGACTACTGAAACAGTATTCCTACAGTGTCTATCTGCTTGTGTGACACTGTAATATCCATGTCATGTCCATGCTACATCACAAAAAAGGAATTTTTAGCTACAAAATTAATTGGACTTTCATCTCACATAGTATATCCTCATTAATACTAAATAGGTTAATTATGATAAAAATATTACCATAAATAATATAGGGATTAATAATTAACATCTACAAAAGTATTCCCATTTTTCATAAAATCTTATATATAAAGCTTACCTAATCACCATTTGGATTGCCCAGAAAATTCCATGCACAGTTCTATGGGGTTTGCACTGCCCTTGTTTTGCACACTAAAAGCTTCTGTTACACTAATTTAGTTCCTAGGAGTGTGACCAGCTCTGCCTGGAGCAGCCCTGCACCTGCAGATTACACAAGCACTGAGGGGTTCCCACTTTAAGAACTGGTTCTATAATAGTTGAAATAAAGCCAAACTAGGTAGACTTTTTACAAAGGTTAACAACTTTAAGTGGAAAGAGAGTGGGTTTCGCTTTGATATTAGAAAGACATTCTATACTGTGATGGTAGTGAGGCACTGGAACAGGTTGCCCAGAGAAACTGTGGATGTCCCATTCCTGGAAATGTTCAAGGCCAGGTTGGATGGGGTTTTGAACAACCTGGTCTCGTGGAAGTTGTCCCTGCCCACTGCAGGGGGGTTGGAAATAGCTGATCTTTAAGTTCACTTCCAACCCAAATGATTCTATGGTTTTATGAATCTAGTACAAAGCTACATGGCTGAAGACCACAAAATAAATATTGTCCTTACATGCAAAGAAAGAACTGAAGGAAAAAAGGGATTTGGAAAATGAGGATCTGGAACTTTGTGCCGCCTGGAATAAAAGCAAAACAAACCTGATGGATGTCAGAAATGAATTTTCCACTCAATTGTACATATGACGTAGTGCTATTAGTTATAACAACATAGTTTTCCAGAAGTACATTCACACAAAACCAGCAGGACTGGAGCTTGAGATAACACATGCACAAAATCCATTAGTAACTTGTAAGAGCTGAACCATGCTGACAGACTAATTTTTCTAAACAACAGTTCTGGACTGAGCTGCACAGCATTCGCCACAGCATTTCACTGTGCAGCACTGGCAAGCTTGGCACCACATGCGACAAGCACCTCCAGAAATGTCAGTAAATAACACCCTTTTTTCTACTGCTGCTGACAGAGTGCCCAAAGAGCTCAGATGGGAACAGGTCTTATGCGTATTGCATAGGCATACTTCAACATTTAACATGTCAAAGGGAAGGGAGGTGATGACTAGTGTCTTCCTTTACACACTACCTCTCTCCTTCTCTCTGGAGGGAATAATGCTATCCACCTGGTACCTCTGCCCCCACTGCCTGGAACAACTAAGGCTGGAGACAGCCTCATCCTATAGCTGGGCCAGCAGTGCTGTCCTCCCTGCTCCACAGCCTGCTAGAGTAGGGGATAACAGTAAGGCTGAGGGGCCAATGAATCAAAAATAATTTTAATGCTTTTGACAGAAACACAACATAATTTTCTGACAAAAAAAAAAAAATGAAAATAGCATACACTCTAGCCAGTTGAAATATACTAGTAATATCTCTGTAGATGTACATTACAGAAATAGCATAAATTTCTTGTAGACATCTGACAAGCAGTTTAGCTGAACTAATATGGTAATGAGTCACTGGTAATGAGTCTGAAGGAAGATCCCTGGATGCCAAAAAACAGTGGAAATTGACAAAGTGGCCAACAGTTTCAAAATCAAGGCACAATTTTTGTGCCTTGCTATCAGGCAGTCAAGGTGTGATAAGAGATTTTGATTTCTTAACGTGCCAAGCAGGTCTGAAAATCAAGCTCCTTCACGGTACTTCAAGCTGGGCAATAAGAATCAGAGAGACCTAAAGTCAACCTAACCACAATTCATGTCAAATTTCACCTTTTTAACCTAGCTGCTACCTAATTCATTCAACTACCACTAACAGTACATTCACTGAGAGACAAGAAAAAGAAATTTAAAATATAGCAATATTGCCTTTCTGCTTTGCTTTATTAGCCTCATAAAGTAATACTAATTTTTTACTATTCTCATATAAAAATCCAAAAGCTTTCTGTTACAAAGGAAACCTGCTTTTCAAATCATAGATTATACTCCAATTAATATGGAATTACTATGCTCTGATAAAATATGTGATGTGCAATATGTAATAAAAGAGGATTATTTCAAAGATAGTAGTAATAACCATACAATATATGTCACAGTATTTTTCATTATTCTAAAAGAGTTGTTTTAACTACTCTTTTAATAGGCAAAGTAAATCTTCCAAGAAAGGCAACTAGAATGTGATTGCAGTTACATTGTTCTTGTTTGTGCAGGCACATTAATTCATTATTGCAGAGTTGTTGGTGACCAGTAAGTTTGTAACACTACCCATTCCCTTTCAATAAAGGAGAATTGGAACATTTTGTTTAAGCACTCTATATACCTAAATAATTATTCAAATATTGTGCCAAGGTATAGGCCCGGGATACAGAACCTAAGAGAGAAACAGTGTTTAAAGGTTTTAACTTGTAAAATTTTCTGTACCTTAATATCATTGTAGCTAAATCTTCAGTGAATTATGCAGCCATAGTGTAACACAACCAGTAAGATAAAGATCTTATCTTGGACTGCATGACAGGAAAAGAAAAAGAAAAGAAATAGAGAAAACAAGTTCTCACCTGCTTTACAAAGGAATATCCAAATCCTTAATAATATTTCTATCAAATCTTTGAGCTTTTTTCACAGAATCACAGAATCAGCTAGGTTAGAAAAGACCTCTGACATCATCAAGTCCAGCCTTCGACCTAACACCACCTTGTCTAATAGACCACAGCAGTAAGTGCCTCTACCACCTCCCTGGGGAGCCCATTCCAATGCCCAATAACCCTTTCTGTGAAGACCTTCTTCCTAATGTCCAACCTAAAGCTCCCCTGGCACAGCTTAAGACTGTGCCCTTCTGTCCTATTGCTAATTGCTGTGGAGAAGAGACCGACCCCCACTGGCTACAGCCTCCTTTCAGGTAGTTGTAGAGAGAGATAAGGTCTCCCCTGAGTTTCCTCCTCTCCAGGCTGAACAACCCCAGCTCTCTTAGACACTCCTCACAGGACTTGTGAAAATCTAGAATATAAAATGTAATGTTTTGCGCAGTGTGAGTACAAAGAAGGAATAGAAGATAGAGTTTGGAAGCAGATACGTGAGATGGTCCTTTACCACATGCAACATAGGATTTGGAAGCAAATGTTTCTAGAAACACCAACAGAACAAGGTTACCTTACATTTCTTTTTTTTTTTTTTCCCCCAAGAAATTTCCTATGATTGTTGAATTGCCTGTTTTGAATATTAGTAAAATGAACTTAGAGGGTCAAAAAATTCTTTCTTTTTTTTTAATTCTTTTACTTTGTTAGATACATCTAAGTAAATTAATTCTTCACAAAACGTCCTGAATAACTTTTCAACTTAATGGTACATTCATGTCATTGTTTATTTTTGTTTCAGCTTTGATTTTAATTCTGGTTTTGTAGTTTCTTTTGTTTCTCTTTCCTTCTCTTCTGAGTAAGAGTTTACTTTTATCTGTCAAACATTCATCCAAGTTAGGAAAATAGCTTCTCAAGTTTACTCTATTTGCTATTAAAAATATTTGTTTCACCTTTTATTTCAGGGTGCATAGAAAAACGGGAAATAAACCTGTATGAAAGAGACATTTCTCCACATTTTCTTACTAAATTCTAAGACAATGTAGTGTAAGATGGGTATCTGTGTTTATACCAGAATATTTTTAGCTATTTTCTCATCATTCAATAACTTAGAACTGAGGAAAATGCTACCGCACACATGGCAGAGAAGATGAACTGCAAGTCTTGTCTAGCAGTTCAAGGATACCATTTTGACTATAGAGAATGTAGATAACATTTTGAAGCCCTCAGAATTTAGAGTATGGCAATGGAACTGCAAGTAGCAGACAGGTGTCCACTGCAGAGGTTTTGGAGCACATGACAATAAAGACACATGACATTTGTCTGTGTACAGTTTCTGAAGCAGGTGTAAAAGGACTTTTTTGCAATAGACTGTATTGGGTTTGTGTGGCAAGGTTTTGGTTGTGGAAACCCTGAAGCAAGTATTCCCCTGCAGCCTGTGGTGCAGACCACAGTGAGGCAGCTGTGCCCCTGCAGCCCATGGAGGTCCATGTGGGAGCAGAGATCTACTTGCAGCCCCTGGAAAAGCTCATGCCAGACTGGATGGATGCTTGAAGGAGGTTGCAACCTCGTGGGAAGGAGCAGAGTCTTGGCAGGACCTGTGGACTGATGGATAGAGGTCATACTGCAGCTACTGGTTTCCCGGCAGCACCTGGCAGGTTTTCTGGCAGACCCCACAGGGGACAGAGACTGGAGTAGCCTCTTCCTGAAGGACTGCAGCCCATGGAAGGGACCCATCCTGGAGCAGTTCACTGAGAACTGCAGCCTATGGGAAGGACTCACATTGGAGAAGTTCATGGAGGACTGTCTTCCGCAGGAGGAACCCCATGCTGGAGTAGGTAGAAAGTGTGGGGAGTCCTCCCCCTGAGAAGGAAGGAGTGGCAGAGACAACGCGTGATGAACTGACCAAAGCGCCCAGTCCCTGTTCCCCTGCTCTACTAGAGGCGAGGAGGGAGAGGAATTGTGAGTGACGTTGAGCCCAGGAAGAAGGGAGGCTTAGAGGGAAAGTGTAACTGGTGATCTCTCCTTGCCCTTGTCTTGTCCCATGAGCCTGTCCAGACAATGACGGTAGTGACAGAGTGGCTTTGATGGGCACCTGGCATCCAGCCAGGACCAACGCACCACAAGGGCTCTTTTTGGGACATCAAAGGCTGGTTCAACTCAGGAAAATGGGGAAAGTGCTGGGCTACAAAGCAAGGCTGGAGAATGAAGTGATCCTGCCCAGACACAGTGGGCCTGGGGAAGATTTATTTTCACAGCTTCTCTGTTTCCAGAATTGTTTTGTTTTGGTAATATGTTCATGTCCTAATAAACCAACCTTTAATAATTAGAAAGCATTTTGATGGGTTTGGTAGGCTGTCTTTAGAAAAGCAAAGCATTCACCTCAGGACCAGAGCTTTAAACAAACAGACAACAACCTCAGTCCACCTCCAGGGGCACAGATATATACTAAAGAGGGACTCATGGTTGTTTTAGAACAAAAGTAGAAATGAATGGAATATGTTACCTAGGCAACAAAACATCCGAGCAGAGGTAAGTGATAGAAAAAGCTGGCCAGCACGGAATGAGTCTGGTGACAATGTCAGAGAAAGAAGCAAGACTTCCTCTGTAACAGAAAGAGAAGAAAACAGAATATGCCAGAACTGAGCAAACATTTCAGAGACAGCCCCCTGTTAATTTTATCTAGAGGTAAAAAGGTATAAAACTTACTTCCCAACACTGTTTTACAGCTGGGTCTATAATGATGTGAGACTGATTTTGAAGGAAGCCCTTCTCCTTTTCTGTTTTCATCAACTCACAGTCCTTTCAGGATGCTCACCAGTGTTATGCATGGCTTCTGATACTGAGAGGTGTATGCAGAAATAGTATAATCAAAATGCTATGTTCCTGGTAAAGTCAATGCTGAAGTTAACACTGACTTTGGTTAGGTGAAGGTATCAGTGCCTTAAGACCAAATTTAAAGTCAATAAGCTCTGGGGAAGGTTTACATTTAGGAAGGCTGATTTTGCCGGTATTGATTTAGGCCATAGCTGAGAATAAGTTCCTTCCTATAATAGCCTTTTCCTATACCAAGAGGGGTTAAATTAACATAAAAACTTAACATGAATCGACTTCTGAATATTTTCTAAATTTATACCTTTCAAATGAGTATAGAAAAGCAGTTTTAAAACAACAACAACAAAGCATCTCATTATGGAGGGAAAAAGAATTTCTATAGCTAAGAAATGAAAAGATTTCATACATCAAGCCACTTGCACATATAATGAGACTGGAGAAAATAAAAAGGCAAAATTTATTTTACCTTGGCATTGAAGCTAAAGAACTATTTGAATAGAGGAGCGATGACATATTTAGTGTCACATTTGTTTATCTGTATGTGGTAATCTAAGGGGCTTGTCAGTGCTGTGTGTCAAGACTTTATGCGTGTGTGTTCGTGGGTGTGTGAGTGAGGTGTGTATACATAAAATAAGAATGATAAAAGGAACAGAAGAAGAGAATCGAAGGGCTTCAGATGCATAACATGGATAATGTGATTGACAAAGAATATGATAACCAAAGGAGAGAGAAATCAAATTGACATAATTTTTCTATTTACCACATTCAAAAATAGCCCATTTTCATGTGAGAATGAGATTGTAGAAATGGAGACAGATAAAACCCAGCCTGTCACTTGATGACATAGACAGGTAAGTTAAGACTTTATGAATTTTAATAAGTGTGTTGGCCTTGTACAAATTCTATTTAAGATAGTGACAAACTTTCTGAAAGGAAATAAGATGACATTTTCCATACTGATTATATTGCTTAGAATTAGGAACATGCCAACCCTCCCTTTCTTCTCCACTCCCCCACCAGAAACCCAATCAAAACAAACTGAAATCTGGCATGGCTCTGCGTATAGAGAATATTCATTATTATCAGGTAGGCAGAGATTACAGATGACTCTTTTGTCCTTTATGTCTACTTACAGTACTTCTTGTTAGGCTAGAGAGACCATTTTGAGGTGGTGCACAAAAAGGCAGCTGAAAGGCTGTTAGTCACACTGAACTCTTTGGTTGAATTTTTTGCAATAGCAGTATGGAAGCAAAATTGGTGCTGTGTCAGCTCACTGAATGTTAATCATACTGAAAGAAGGAAAATGTTGTTATAATACAACCCTCGGGAATAGAGAAGGTCAGAGAGGAGGCAAGAAAAAATTCTAACAAGTATGGAATGAGCCAACTTTCCAATCTTTCACAATCTGAAGCAGCCTCCTTAATAAGTAACTCCTGTACTGTATCACTCTTGGAGAAATTCCTCTGACCTGACTCTGAAGTCAACAAGGACATTTAGCTATTTTGGGGACCCTCTTTTTTTTCCTCACTTTTCTGAGAGAGGGCTTGGGTTTGGGGAAGGTGAGAAAGAAGGGGTTGACAGACGAGCAAAATCATCAAGGTCTGCCTTTCCTCTTTATTTTTTTTTCCATTGCGCAGATGGTGTCTTTGTGAAAGAATTTACCTGTTACTTTTTGATCTATTGAATGAAAACTAAATGGACTCCTTGGCCATTTCCAATCCTACCCTATTCAGCAAAGAAACAAAGTTTCAAAATATGGATACTAAACACACTTCAAAGCCTGTTGAATACAGAGTAGGACTTTCTGCTGAATCAGAGCTCTCCATATCTGCCCCAATACAATGTAGTAAATGAGTACTAAAAACTAGATGCAATAATTATTCCTAAAAAAAGTAGTTGTCTAAATATCTACTTTATTGTTTATAAATGCTATATGTCTTTCATAAGGTCCTGACCTCACTGGGAAACTGGTTTTCAAGGAGATGTGTGCACACGACAAAGGATATTGAATGAAGTGATTGTAAATACATTATTCATTTGTAGTCATTACTGATGACCTTATGTATAACTTTTCAGTGACAGAGCATAGCACAGCTATGAATGATTGTTGTGAGGTCATCAATCAAGGGCAGAAATTAATTCTGCATTTATAAGTACCTCATTGTGAATCTTGTTTAGTATAACCACACTCCTTCAATATTTCTGATTTTTGTCATTCAGTACTTTTCTAAATTTAAGTACACTGGCTTGAAAAATGTGCGACAGAAAATATATCAGCAGGTTTTCATCTAAACATATCCTTTATACCCAGAACCCTGAGACATCAGAGTACTGTTGGGTTTCCTATTCTGGGAGGGGACAGATTATGCCTATAGCAAGATGTATTTATGTTAATAGAAGCTGTGTCATTGAATTTTAAAAAAGACAGTGTCTCTGAATTTAGAGTAATCCACGTATTTGGAAGCAGCTTTTAAAAACAAGTTTATGAAAAAAAGGCCTTATTTTTAATTTCTATGGGAAACACTATGAGAATTAAAATTGTTATAGTATTTGACCATTTTTAATTTACTAACATATAACTTAAATACTTTCTTAGTCCACTATGCAGTAAATTATTCTATATTAAGAAGTAATCTCTTGTGTATTATGAAAAACCTGCTCTAACATTAATGATGCATTCCTCATGGAAGAAACACTTTTGCCCTTCAAAACTGCTTCAACCACAGATAAGGATTTGTCTGTACTGAAACTTGGAGAAGTTATTCAAAATAAAGAAAGCTCAATTGATTAAATAGACAGGTAGATAGACAGATAGAAAGAAACATTCAAAATTAATGGAATTAATTGTCACTATGGAAGCATTTGAATTCCTTGCAAATAGAAAGACTTCAAAAACTGAATTTAGATTACCTAAAAAAATACACAGTGCTAAGCAAGTAGAAGTAGATTATTTCAATCAAGTTGTACAAATATGAATACTCTAGGTAAGAATTCATGTTGCTTATGGCAATATATTGAAGCCTTGTTCTGACTGAAGATATTTATGGAGAAATTTAATACAAATTCACTAATCAAGTAAAAATATTTTCAATATATTTTACTGAAACTTCTCCTAAAGGAAAGATCCCAGCTAATCTGTATTGTGATCAAATTTTCCTTAAAATGCAATTATGTACTCTATAATCTAGACTCACCTGGATAGTGTGTGTAAGGCTTGATATGCATGCAGGTAATCCCAGGCACCAGGCTGTGGCTAAAGTTTAAAAGAAAATTTCTTTTAACAGTCAAGAACACTGCAATATATATATAAATTATCAATACAGCTGGCTGAGAAGGTGAAAATGGAAACCTGTTTTGGTGCTTTTATAACAACACCTTTCACATGTGCAATAAAACCCCAGGCTGAGTTCTCCCCCTGTGCTTTATGGCCTGCCTGGCCCCTCTGCAGGGACCTCCATGCATGTCTGTGAGAATTTTTTCACTCATAGCAAGGAAGTTACCTGTCGCCAGATGGATAAAAAGAACATACACAGCATCCTGCATGAGAAGGAATTCCTTCCCATGTTAAAGCTTTTCCCTGGCAGCACAAGTTTCCTTGAATGGCTGCTAAGCAATCCCTCCTCATTATTTCTTCCGCTCCTAAAGTTTGTAAGAAGGTTTTAATGTCCAGCCTGCTGAATGTCTGGCTTCTAGAATGAGGGATCGTGCAGATTTTTCTTCTGCAGTTGTTCCTCTGATGTTCTAGTGGAACTCATACACATCTCAAGAAATTTTTCCACTAAAGCTACATATTTAAATGGCTCAAAATATCCTGCACAAATTTCAGGTTACAAAATACTGTGTTAAGCAAAACTCAGATCCTTTGAGGCTTTATTAGGAAACTTGCAGTTGGGAACAGCTTACCAAATGACATTTCAAATGAACTTAAGCTAAATAATGTAGAGACATGAAAGTATTTGACTTTCATACTTATAGCTGTGCAAAGCAGTGCTCAGATGAAATGAGAGCTTGTTTGGAGATGAACATTCAAAAAATCACAACTAGAGACAGTGCTCACCCATGCCCTGGTGGAAAGAAGCTACTGCACACCAAGAACCTTGACTCCAGCAGTGGGTGCAGTCGGCTGCACTTCAATGTCAGTAGCAAACTACCCTTTAGTTTCTACACGATCAAGGTTAAACACCTAATGACTCATTACTGGGATTAATAACAAAATATAAAAGTTTGGCTTTATATTTCATCATTTTTATTGATAAACCAAAACATATCAAGCAATAAATGGGCAAACAAAACCTAAGAAAACTCATCACAGTATTCCAGTACTTAAAGGGCAGTTACAAGGAGGACAGAAGCCCTCTTTTTCTTCACAGGGAGCAGACAAGGGGCAATTGGTACAAGTTGCATGAGGAGAGATTTCATCTTGGTCTAAGAAAAAAAATTTTTACAGTGAGAACAAATACCCACTGGAAAAACATCTCCAGAGAAGTGATGGAGTCCCCATCACTGAGGGCTTTCAAGATGCGATCTGACAGAGTGCCAGACAATCTCATCTAGGCTCTCTTTCCCACAAAATGTTGGACCAGATGATTTTTTGAAATCCTTCAAACCGGGGCTAGAATTATTTTATTATTCTATCACTATCTCTACTCATCAGACAGAACTTTTTCAACCAATTTTCATTAACATTTAAAAACCCACCATAATTCCCCAATTGTTTAGTTTTTCAGTAAACTATCTAATAAAACATTATTTTAAGTGTATTTGGGTTTGTTTGTTGTAATTTTTGTAGTTTAAGGAAAATAAATTTATAAGTAGGTTTCCCCACAAAACATTCAATAAATAAAACTGCCAAGATATTTTTTATCAAGTTGCTTTCATTATTTGGTTTTTGGTCTATATTTGTTCTTTTTTTTGCTATTTGGGTTGAAATGGAAATCAAAGAGTAAAAAAATACTTGGATTGAACTACTCAAATAACTACAGTAGCAGCATTTAAAACTGATTCTCTTGCCACAGAAGTTTAAGCAAGATTCTACCCAAAATCAGCTTTAAATTTTTAATTAATTTGAACTTTTCTAACCTGATTCCTGCACAATTCCCCTTTAACATTATGGTGATCACCCTTCTGTGCCCTTTTTCAAGCAGCTAGAATGATTTAAGTAACTCAGCTTGCCAATTAGGATTGGCTTGTAGTGATCAGAGCTGTCTGGATTTGTTTCATTAGCACATAGTTAATTTTCTACATATATTTTCGGAGGAAAAAGAAATTACAGATCCAAAAAGTCGTATTTCAAAGTAGAGAAAAAACCCGCCCTGACATAACTAAATTCCCCATAAAACAAAAAGCATGGCTGTTGCAGTGAGCAAGAATGTTTACTGAAACACCATTCTCACTGGTAGGTCTTTTTTTATCTCCTCCTCTTTAATGGCTTTTTTCTTTTTCTTTTTTTTTTCTTTTTTTTTTTTTCTTACGAACAATACATATAGTGATTTCTATATCTTTCACATTTCATTTGGAAAAGTGGTTTTGTTTCTCCGTGTTTACAGAGAGCAGAGCACCCATCCAAATTCAAAGCTTGGCACAGCTTATTAACAACTAGAAAATGTATATTGTATCACATCTCTCAATTGACGCACTTCTCAGTGTCAATTCAGAGTGAGGACTGTGGCCTTTCCTTACAGAAACCCTAATGGGAAAAATGTTTTCATCATATGCAGCTGTAGCAGCTGCAGCAACAACTGTGCTGAAGATGTGCATTCATTCAAATTCCACCTACGAAACTTTGAGATGACAATTGCTCAGAAGCTTCACAAAATATTCTTGTATTTGGATTAATCTGTGGAGGCCATCTTTGTGGATAAAAAGCAAGCTCATCTTCAAATCCAGTGGGTACCACAACAAAAAGGGTAAACAAACAAACAAATTGAAAACAGAATAAAGAGAGGGAAAGATATAAATTTCTGTGGATAAGTCTGGCATTACACGGAAGGACTAAGAGTTTCAGCATGAAATAGACCTCCACAGTGAAACAAAGATTGTTTCTTTTAGTGACTTCCTCCCCATTTCATATTGAATATACTTCCTGGTAAAAAACCATGAAACCTCTTCCTACTCTTTTGCTTCACTGAAGAGCTCTATGTTGTCCAAGTTACATTTAAATCAAAAGCGAGTCAGCCCTATATATAGCAAACTATGTCTCAATATATAATGCATATATGCTCAAAATATGCATATACAGTTTTCTCATACTCTTGGTAAAGAGAAATGAGGGCTTAGAATAAAATATATATGGACAGATATTTTCATTGAATAACAAATATACCTCCACCAAAGTTAGTATGACACACAATGAGGAATGGTTTTGGTTTCTGAGTTCAGTAGGAATAGAATCTAGGAGTAGTGAGGGGATTTACTACAGCAGTTACTATGATTGCATTTTGATTATGGACATTGTACACAATATGAAATAGCTCTTAATATTTTCTCTTGTTAAAAAACCAAGACAAAACAAATACCCAAAAAACCAAACCCATAATCAAACTTAACCACCCCCATCTCACCCCCAAACAATAAAAACAGCAACACGGGTTTTGTTCTAGTACAGAAGCATCCAAAGTTTCATGAATTACTAAAGACTTTCTCTCTATAAAATTTTTGTCTGGTATTCTTATTTGAGGAAGATGTCATACTGTCTCCTTTGGATGCAAATATCTTCTGAACTTGAGGGTTTTTTTCATTTTCTGCAGCTTATCAATCTTAACAATGGTAGAATGCATAGGTAACTTGGGAGACTCACGTATATCCTTTCTCGCACTTGTAGCTGCCTTTCCAGATGTAAACTGAGAGAGGGGGGCATAAAACTTCTTTGGCTTGTTTGGAAAGGTGAGCAAATTGCTCAGAGTTCAAGTTTCACTTGGAATTCAGTTATCTGTGGAAGAACACAGTAGCCACAATTCTATAAAGGTATTGAATAAGTCAAGATACACAACTGAGACTATAAAGTTCAAAACTAATGTCTTTTACTTGTCATACTTCTGCCTAATATGAATATTCTAGAATATTAACTTCTTTTTAAGGCTTCAAATAATACTTTAACAATGGTCCTGGATGTTCATGTTTTCATGCAAACTTTGTCAGTTTTGTCTTGTACATGCATGCATAAGAGTGTTGTTGATACTTAGTAAAACGGCAAGTAATAAAGCACCTTGATACCCTTCTAAGCTATCCGTTTACTTGACAGAGGCAAAGGTAGAAAAACAAACATCATGCTCACAAAAGATGGTACAGTGATTACACATTAAGACATGTGATTAAAATCCAGGTATTCGGTTGTTCAGCGTTTTGCTCCTAACAGTTGCCCCCCTTTCACTGTCTACAATCCACTGCATTAGTATAATGTAATCATCCCAAAGTACTCATACAATTAGAGACTTTTAACTTCATTATTACTGATGGAATTTGGACTAATTAATAATTCTCAAAAGAACACTTAGCATAATCTACACTCTGACAATAGAGCATGAAAATTAAATGAACAAATATATGCACATTTCCAACTGTCTTTGAATTCGATGGTGACATTAATAATTTGTTATATTCATTGCTCAGCATTTATCAAAACTGTTCATAGAGCAAGATAAACATAATTAAAATTAATGAAACCTAAAGAATTCGCAGAGGATCAGAAGTCAATGTCAATTGTATTTGCTGCTTACAGAGGACTCTGAAGTTGAAGGTTTGCTTTTGAGATTTATGTGATTGATAGTTGACTGGTGTATGATTAATTGATACAAGTCAGCTTTCTTATCTTACTGCTACTGAAATGCTAGTAAGAGGTTACAAAATGAAAGCAATTATTTATGAAACAATTCTGTGGTAACTTTTGCATATGTACTCCAAAGTAGTTCTTGTGTGATGGAACTTATAAAACTTTAATATTTTGCAATGAAATTCTCCTGTTATGACAATACTGTAGCTTCATTTTAATTAAAAGCAGAAAAGTTGGCATGTATATAATACATGATCATTTTAGCTGTATGTTTGTTATGTGGTCTCTAAAATCAACCTTGGATGCCTGTCTTAGATATTGCAAAGGCTTTTTTTAAAATTACATTCTGTAACTTTAGTAAACTCCTTGGATATAGGTTTTGAATTTCAAGCTTAGAACAATATGCTTGTGGCTTTAAACTTGTGCCTTGCCCATAACTGAGAAGTAGAAGACTTATCCAAGAGTTTGCAGCACAATAGTATTTCCTCAGGCTATAAAATGTATCATTTGGCTTTGACTTCCTTGAATTAATAGTTTCCAAGGACGAGCTTGTCAGATGCTGTGGAAACCTTATATTGTTTACAGGAAAGGCTTAAATTTGTGAAAAATGTTAGTTGCATTACAAGATTTAAACAGAATTATGTAGTAGAACTATGTCAAATCATTTCAACTGAGGTTATAGCCTAAATTCATCACTGGAGGCAAGGAATCAGGGCTGCTGGTGTTTCACTACCAAGTTTAAACTTGCCAGTTCTAATGCTGACCTTTGTCATTTGCTTTATAACTACGTACTGTCTGGAGAAGCAATTGAGCTGTTACATAAAACACACCCCAGTGAACAGAAGAAATATCTGGCTGATGCTATACAGTTTACTTTTCTCCTCTTTTTCAGCTGTGTTGTCCTTAACTAACACCATAGTGCTGGATACAGATGAATAAGGTCCTGTAAAGCATCTAGCCCACAAAGTGTTTAATTGTATGTGCTTCTACACAAAGAAAGTCCAGGTAACTTTTCAGTTTGTATGAACAGTTCTGAATACTCACTGACATTTCAGGGGGTGTTACCCAGCAGACTTGTGTCCTTTGATTCCATATTGAAAGCTTTAACTATAATTTTTTTTTCTCACTACAATCTTTTTTTTTTTTTTTTTTAAATTTCAAAGAGCTAATGATGTTGCAATAAACAGACATCATATTAATAACTTTAACTGCCAACAGAGTCTTCTAAGACATTGTGTCTTGAATAGTTTTCATCTTGTTTCCCACTCATATTTCTGGTTTCTTGATATGAAATCACACAAGAAAAATTTAACTTTTTTTTTCCTTAAGTGACCTTAGCAACAAAGGAGCAGACTAGTAGGGTTACATATCACATATGTTTCTTTGCTGATAAAACTCACCCAACTGTAGTATATCCTATTAGCTGACAATTTGAGATGATATGATCACCCTCCCAAACCTGTTCATTGGTAGTGCAGGACAACAAAACATGCCATCTAGTCTACTTTGCACTATTTTCTGAGATGATAAACTTCCTTTTGGGCACCTTTTAGCCTGCAGTTTGAATACATCACACTGAGCCAAACTCATGCCAGACTTGTGCTAGGCCAGCCCTGTATGATGTCAAGCCAACATGTTTTGTCCTGTTTTCACTACAACACTATGCAGTAGAAACTGCAAATAAAATATACACTATCTCTATCAGGCACTCTGGAAGTCTAGCTGGTCTGGATGTAAATGATCACATTGTGAATGGAAGAGGCTTAAAGTACCTAAAACTTCTATTTGACGTTAACTTGGATTCAGTTCATATACTGCACATGAAGAATGCAGAGAGAGAGAGAGAATTGTTGTGGTACTGTTTTGAAAGATAAACATACATACATATATATGTATACGCGAGAAAACAATTAACCACTGATAAGCAACAATAGATAGAAAACAAGTATGCAAAGAGGGAATTATATCGCTTCATCAGAGTTTTGCTTTTTATCTTCTCTTTTTCAGAGTTCTCATTTGGGATGTCCTTTTCAGACTGCTTTGTCTCTAGCATATATGTAGGGCAGAATTTTATATAGCTGTGCAAAAAAAAATTATGAAGTCAGAAAAAATGTCTCCAAAAATAATCCACAAGTGGCTCCAAAAAAAGACTATCTTCCCATTTAGGAAATGAGTACATTAGGAACCATTTTAACTATGGCCTATTATTAAATTCAACTTTCATCTGAAGGGCTTGATTATTCTCATTGGCAACTTTTGAAATTACAATCCTGTATACAAGATTGCATTTGCAGAGGACTTGTTCTTTTATTTTTGAACACTTCCTTTCCCACGGCTGAGTGCAAATCAAACATGTTTTTCACCCAAATTCTGCCCTTTTTTGTTTTGTTTTGTTTTTTTGTTTGTTTTGTTATTTTTTGTTTTGTTTTGTTTTATGAGTAAGTAACGGCAACAGTGTATGCAGATAAATCCAGAAGTTGCACACGTAGCCTTCTAAAATCTGGCTCACAAGTATAGGCAAGTAACATATTGATCTACATCAACACTTTATTTCTCTGGGTTGTTAGCTGCTATTGCCTTCTTGAACGGCCACAGATTTATCACATCAAACTGTATGAGAAAGAGACTCACTCATATTGAACGATGGCTCAAAAAGCAGCTGACATGCAGTCCTATGAGACCTCTGATGCTCATGGCTAGTATCATTTTCAACATGAATGAAAATGTAAGTACACAGTGCATTACTTCAGTCGACAGTACACCAAGATATGCTGCAGATTTAATAAAGAGATCACCATAGTTCATCTCACTGAATAAACGGAGGTAATTTCTATGATGCTACAATTCTGTGCAATTCGTTTATTGCTTGCAAATTTATGTGGTCTTGACTTAAATTATCAATTATTGTTTTGCTCAATTGCCCAATGTAAAGGACTCTTCATTTTGCTACCAGAGCTTTCATAAATGACACCATAATGTTTTTTCCTAATGAATGGTGAAACTGTGCAATTCTAGATTTCAGTGAAATTGAAATTATCTTCTGGAAGCTACTTTGCCTCATTTCTTCAAGCCAGTGAAGAAACTAATTACTCTGTCTTATTAATTGTATACTTTCACAAGTGATTTTTCAAGCCCTCACATTTACAAGCTTGCTTTTCAGACTGTTTTCCCTGCAGTACTAACCACCCTGAACAAAATCCTCTGCTTCACCCCTACCTGAAAGCCTAAGATTCTTAGTATAGCTTCTGATTGCTTTATAGTTCCTGCTGGAAAAAACAAAGCAAAACAAAAAGCATAACAAAAAGTAAGAACTGAAAGTCCTCTAGATTCATAAATATTTAATAAATTAAAAAAAAAAAAAAGTGAATGCTTTCACTGTTTCTCGAAAGGTTTTGAAACAAAAAGAAATACAAGAAAGAAGAGGAAGAGGCGGGGGAGGAGGGGACAGGGTGGAAAAGGGGCATGGGGACAATGGATTGGAAGAGACAGGCAAAAAGAGAAAGAAAAGTTCCGCAGATAAAACTCGAACCAAGGCTCTCCTTCTTGAGCTGGGGTTTCGTGATCCTCTATGTATTTTTAAATTCTCTGTTAGAACCAATACTACTGTGCTCATTAGAATTGCATTTTATTTGTTAGTGATTTAGATGTTCAGCCAAAATGCCAAGATACACATAGCAGCTGTACAGACAGTACTTCTCTTGACAAAGCAGTCACAGATAGATGCTTTTCTTGATGGTTTACTGTCAATCAACATAATGAATGAGCTAACCATCAATGGTTTCTGAAGCATGCCTGAACACATATAAAGCCACTTACAAAAGTACAAAGAGGATTCTTAGTTCTGAACTGGGTCATTCATTTGTCTTGTTTTGAGAAGAATTGTGAAAAAAACATTGTAATTTCATTGCCTAGGGGTGCAGAGATGTTTGAAAGAGAATACCTGTTGTTATCAGTGCATGTATAAATTGTGAGTGATCTGCTCTGAAGATGTTACTTATTGAGTTACTAAGAAAAAGCCTAGTGGCTGCCAGAGGCAATACATCGCCCACGACAGAATGGAATATGAGATTCCATTCTTTGCTAAGCTCATTCCATTTAGTGCTTCATTCTATGCAGACTACCTTTCAGAACCTACACCACAAAATGCATAGTTTCTTTGCATGTCTTGAATCTCATGCAGAAGGAGAGTGGCCAGCAATTTTTGTGGTCTTCAGAGTAGAAAAATACTTCAGTCAAGAAGTATACTTTTGTAACCAATATACTGAACATTTCCATGGTGTTTTTGTTAAAGGCCCCCCAGTTGTTTCCCCAAATCAAGTCTATTTTGCCCATGACAATAATGGGTGAGCGAACTCTCCCTGTCTGTATGTCAACCCATGAGCCTTTCTTTATATTTTCCTAACCCTGTCCAGCTGGGGAGGGGAGTGACAGAGTAGCTTTTGTTGGCACCTGGCATACGGTCAGCATCAACCCACCCCAAGGGTATAAAATTGATATTAAAAAACTGCTACAGTGCTTTTTACTTACTAAATTTTGATTTATAGTAGGTCAAATGAGACCTCTGTAAGCGAAAATGGATAACATTTCTCAGAATTTAGTCAACATGCAAAGAAAAATCAGCAAAGACTTAAAAATCTTTTTTTTTTTTTTTTTTAGAAAAAAGTTTCCTGTGACACTCCAATACTTCCAAAACAAAAAAAGCTTTTTAATTTGAGAGTCAAAATCTGACTGGATACAGTCCTGAGCAATGTCTTCTAGCTGACTCTACCTGAATAGAGAAGGCAAGCTGGACTAGATGATCTCCAGAAGTCTTTTCCAACTCCAGTGATTCTGTGAGTCTACGAATCTATTTTCTACTTTTCAAAAAACTTCTTCAGAACTAATGTAATAAACTCTACTTTGGCACCATTCTCTCACCACTAGCCAAAGTAGAATGTCATTAGATCTTTTTTTGGGCATTTTGACTCCATGTTCTTTAAAGAAAAACCAGGAATAATTAGAAACATTATGGCTGCAGGCTATAACACCAATTATTCTGAAACATACAACTATGACAGAAAGAAAAAACAATGTAGACATCAGATGATTTGGAGCCCTGATGAGTCTGTATGCAAACTTCAAGAATTAGTTTACAATCTCTAACTTCCTCCTGAAACGATCTGTCAAGTTTGAAGGGATTTTTCCTTTCTGGATGTTGTTAAGGGCTGGGAAGAAATGTAGAACTTTCAAAAAATCACAGTTTCCTTTCAAAGAGGATTATGTTGTCTCTAAATGCTCTCACTTAGGAAAGACTTTCTTGCAGCTGTTGTTGGCAAAAGAAGACTGGTCTTTTCTGTATCATTTAACCCCATGAGATGTAACAGGTGAACTAGCTATGAAAGATATGAAGCAAAATCAGGACTCTATATGAAAAACTTTGTCTTAGTCGGGCTGTCAAGAGAATTTAATTTTTTTCCCATAAGCCTTTCACGCACTTTAATATTTTTTAATCTAAATGATAAAACCCATCTCTCCTTAGGAGATGTATACTCCAACGGTAAATCCAGAATGTGACTGAGCATTGGGCACTTAACAGTAGAATATATAATGTTCTTTAACTAATGTCATTTTTCTCCAATTTTATGCTACATACTTATCATTTCAGTATGCAATATCATTACAGTAGTGAACTTGAGAATCAAAAAGAATGTTTATAAATTAATTAATAGATATTAAGATTATTAAGAACTCAAAAGCTGGTTTATATTTAATTAATTCATATATTTTAATTATTTAAATGTCACAGGATATACATTATAAAATACAGTAACTTAAAAAGATCCATAATTTAAGCAACAATTCCTGTATGGTGGAAACGGGAAACTAAATGCTCAGCAAAAATAATATGATCATGTGGAATGGTTAAAATAATATTGCTTGACAAATTTGGAGGTTTTTTGTGGTTTTTTGTTTGGTTTTTTTTTTACTTTGATGATATTTACAGGGGAAATTTAACTTTATTAAAAAGTGAATCTGTGTGGATGTATGTCTGCATACATGAGAGAGGAATATTGAGTAAAATAATCACTATCTTGGGAAAAGCATTTGATTAATTAACATATATGCAATTTAAGTAGTTTGAATTATTTCATATTTCTGACTTAAGAGCTAGTATTTGATTAGATTGTCATGGAAACTGTCATATGTGATCTGATTAGTATTTAACAATGACTTGTTACAAGAATATATAGTCCCTATACAGTGACAAAATTATAGCACCAGAGGAGAGAATTAGAGATAATTATCTCATTTTTTGATGAGAGTGAACTGAGTTATTAGGCATTAAGTCTTCCTGAAAATAAATCATGACTACTTGATTTTAAATTCATACAGCTAACATTATTATTACAGGCATCCAGTCTCATACTGATTACACTAATAGAATGTCTGACTTCCAAAGTTAATTTCTAGAAGTTCTGCTAAGTCTTGAAGTTTGGCTTATTTTGTGTTGTCAGCTACACAAAACTTAAATATTTGACCTTTTGCCCTCCCATCACGTGCCTGTTACAGACATAATGCTCTCTCAACACCAGATTACAGTGTACTCTGGTACAGTACTAGCTCTGGAGTCAGGGTGTGATAAAAGGGGCAAAATGTGTAAACGGATACTGAAGGAAGGGCAATCTGTCTGCAGCCATAATCAGTCCACTCCACAAAAGGTCTTACCAAATCCATGCAAACTACTTGTAGCTGGGTCCTGCTGATATGCTTTTATCAGCAGAAGGTTAAGTGGGGAGGGAGAGCAAGGGCAATGGTATGCTTCTGAGTCCAAGCATGGAGTGGTTTGGACTGGCAGGTCTCGGACAACCATGGCACTCCTCTCCAGTTAACATAGACAAGTCAGTTAAGAGAATAATTCTCTCTCTCAGGCAGCTGCAGAAAGAGAATTAGCAACTCTCACTTCTATTGCATACTTCTGACTAGCACAGCACAACTCAGCTGCAGCACTCGCAGGAAAAAGGGTCCTAGACCCCAAGGAGTGGCTAGGTGAGGGTGGATATGGAGGGGACCCCAGGCAAGAGGCTTTTCCTTTTACCTCTTGCTCTGGAGGGGAGTGGTGCTCCCTCCCCCTCCCCCCACCACCATGTGGATCCCATGGCCCCAGCAGAGACCACAGGACACGGGCAGTGAGCGAGGCAGAGAGAGCGTTTATTGTTCTTAAATACCTCTTGGGGGATTGCAAGGTGACCAGCGGGAGTTCAGGAGGTCTTACAAACAACCAATGACAATAAGGGGTTAACAACCAATAGGTAAGCTCTCAGTTATCTCTTAGGCATTCCAAAGGTATAGGTAAGGACTGGGGAATCTTGGGAAGAAGAAAGGGGTTTACACAAAGAGTTACAAAGCTATTTTGGGAGCACGTTCATTTAAACAACATTAAAAACTCTTGCATCCTCTTATACACCAAAAGCCTACTGCAACAGCTAGGCAGTCAGTCCTCCAGCATAGAATCCTTTGATATGGTGACCCCCAGTCTGGGCCAGTTAAAGCCTAATCTGCAAGCTGGACAAACCCTAGCCTGGCTTGACCAAGACAAAATATATCATGCAGAAGGAAGGCATGCCTCTCTCAGCAGAGAAGAGGATGGTCACCTCACTGGCATAACAATGCTCCTGTAAGTACAATTGCACAGTGACATAACCACCTACTGCCATTTTCCAGGGAGTGAGGAAGAGGGAGAAGGTGTTATGCTTATAGGATAGGACAAATTCCTTCAAAGCAGAGTAGATTTCAAGCACTCAAGCACACTTCTGTGCTCTGTTCTGTAAAGGTGGGTGCAATCACCTACCAAGCAGGGAAAAAGTAATGCCACAGGGTGAATGAGCATCAGCAAAAGCAACAAGGTCTAATGTTCCAACCAGAGGAGAGCTGATCCGCAGCAAAACCAGGAAATAAAAACAGGAGTCCCTGGACTTGAATATTCTCCACAAAATCAATTTCTCCATTTAACTTTATTGTCTTACAATTGATTCTATCTCAATCATAAGATGTATGAAAAACTCAAAATTGGGTAAGTTCTGTCGCTACCCTGTTTGATGAAAATGAACAAGTCATTTCTTTTATTCTTTTATGTTCTTTCTTAGTTTTATGGCTGGCAGTATTGGCAAAATGATTCCCACCCTCTGTTTCGAGCATATTGAGTTCAACAGAGATCTACATTATTCATGTTTCCCATATTTTAAGGACTTCTTGTACCGATGGATGTTCTTAGCTCTATTTTTATAGAGTTCCATTTTTAATGTACACATTTCTCTCTCTTCTTCATTGCCTGGGTGATCCTGATTTATAAGCACTGTAGGTCAACTACAAAAAAAGTTTTGATTTTCTGAGATCTCTCTTTGAAAATGAAATGGCTGTTTTGAGGGGTAAAATTTGGCATAGAGCAGAGAAAAAAGTAGAGCACATATAAATAAACACATCCTTGTAGCCATAGAGGGATGGTGATGAGGGTTATCAAAACTATAAATGACCTTTATTCCCTCTGCTTCTGGCAATTTCTGAAAACTAGAAAACTTTGCTGCAGTTACAGCAGAAAACCCAAAGGCATATATATATAACTGTTATAGTGTTTCCATACTGAGATGTTCCAAAGCTAGGAAAGTTTTTATTGAACTGAAATTTTAAAATTAAAACAAAGAAAAATTAATGCCAGCACACTGAAGAAGAACTTAAAGAAACGTAACAGGTATTGACAATCAAATTAAAGATGAGGCAACTTGGGCAGTTCTAATCCTTATCAGCATGTGTACATGGCACAACAAAAACACAATTTTGATTGTGAGATGTCTCAAAACAAATAATGATTATGGTGTTTCATGTGATTAGAAAAGAATGCATGTAATGACCATTTCAATATCATGGTGAGCCAGTAGGATATTGCCTGAGCCTCTAACCTTCTTAAATATTTCACGGTTCCTCCAGAAATTTCCTCTAATTTTTTTACTAGTTTTACTTTCACCTTCAATTGGTCATGCTGATCAGAAGTAAAATTAAAATACTGAGTCTAAACAGTTTCTAGAATGTTTGGAACATTTCCTTAGTGAAAAAAAATTAAATGCAGAATATATGCAATGATCTTCACCAGACTTCGTTTTTTACATCATAACAAAAATGTTATCTTAAATGACGTGGAAATGATCTTTACCAGAACTTCTTATTTTAAAAGACTATATTCACTGTTATGAATTGCTGATCTGTTAATTGTAGATTTCCATCTTTAATGTTGCAGGAATATTCTGAAGCATAGACCTTATTAAATGTAACTGAGAGTGCTCAGAATAATTTACTTGTCTTGCTGTCGTACTAAGGCAGTTATTTTCTCAACAGTGATTTTATGTTTTCATTTCCTATGCACAGCAGAAAAGCTGTGAGCAGGTACGGAAGTGCTCCCTCCCACTTTTGCTCTCCATTCCACAGGGACACTATGACTTGCAAGGGAAAAGGAGAGGAAAAGCCACCATGCCAGTGGTCTGTGCATTTCAGCTGGGAGAGTAAGAAGAGTTAAAAATGCAGTATATAAAAAGAGCCTTGTGACCTGCATTGCTGTGTGGCTCAGTTACTGTCTTCTGAGAGGAGAAATGGAAAATTAGACAGAAATCATTTTACTATGTTTATATGGAATTTCATAAACTAGATACAGAGATAGCAATAAATATTTTAATAAGGAATTATTGAAAAACTACCTCAGCCTAACCCAAGATTTTACCTTTTGAATCAAACACCTCAATGATTCCAGAAAGTATGCCAAAAGGTTAGATGCTGTTGCATTTTGGGGTATATTGCACCAACTGATAATAAACATTTGTCATTAGCTCAAAAACTTTTGATGGTTTAACTTAAGATAGGCTGTTTCTACACAAAATTTTTATCACCTCTTTGCCATCAATTGATTTTACACTATATTAGGTATTTCTCATTTTCTTGCCATGATTTGAGACAAAAATATAATTATACAGGCAGCATGCTACATTTAACCAAAAATTAAAACAAAAAATAAATATGTACCCTGTCTGGCTGGACCAAACTAATACTGTTGCATGTTTTAGTACAGATTTAGTATTAATAGTCCTGGCATTACATCATCAGGAAAAAATATTTATATGTGCTAAAAGAATGTATAAGCAAGGCATACTTTATCTGATTAAAGACTGATGAATCTGTGATATTCCAGATAATATTCTCGGTGTCCTACCTGTTGAATGTAAAGTTTCTGTTCTTGCTTACACAAAATAATAAGAATGGGTTTGGAAGAAATCAAAATCAGGCTATGTTGCAAAATAGAAAATAATGCAGCAAGAAGTTAAACAAAGAAAAATAAAAATTAAGATAAACCTAAATTGTATCAGCTGCAGCAGAAAGACAAAACAGACATGAAATTTAGAAAGAACACACCTTTCCTAGTACAATATAAGCAAAAGTCACAGTTTCACAGATAAATCAAAAAAGTAACAAAAAGTTAATAGCAAATCATTGAAGACCTGGACCAAACAAAGTCCCAGTTACCAACCAGTAACAGTTTTACAGAAATAGTTGTAGAATAAATACAGAAGTCTTGGCCTTCCAAGAAGTTGTTGCTTACATATCACTGCTACAAATGAGAATTCTCACCATTGGTTTCCTGCATTTTCTCCCCATTGTGTTTGATCACTGATACCAACAATTTTCTCTGACTCCACAGGTCATTGTGCTGAACATATTCTCTCTTTCAAGTTGCTAGGATTTTGTGAAGTATAATTTATTCTTGTGTAAATTAAATAGATTTAGTTTTCTTGATAAATATAGAACGAAAAATCAAATTCCGATTCTCTGTGTTTTAATGTGAAAATTTAACAAAAAATCTGTAGCTAACTTTAAGAAAAATGAAAAGACAGAGCTATAATGATGTCTTACCTTGTGTCTGCAGGTATCAGTGTGATGCCATTTTGGCAGAATCTGAGCCTCACTTATTTTTCACATCAGTTATATATTGTTCTCTGGAAAAAAAGATTCTCACATTTCACTGCAAAAGAGTGCAGCAAATTATAATTGGGAAAAAAATTATATCCCTTAACAGCGGTTTCATTGTCAAAGAAGAAGAGCATAGCATGCTGTACACATCCTACCATGCATTATATAAATTGTCCAAAATGACTTATGTTTTTCTCTCACTGAGCTCAGAGAATGTGGAGGCACAGGACACTTTATGCATATTTGGAAGCAACATCCTTAAAAGAAAACATGCTGGGAACTGATCAGGGAAATTGTCTATAAGATGAGGGGAAAAAAAACCCCAAAACTATAAAAAAGGACCCTTTCCTTCAGATAGAGTTTGACATTCACAGTCTACAGCAATCTGCCCCTTTGTGTACAGAGAACTGAAGAGCCAGCCTACTTCTCTGCTGGCAGTGAGAATCACCCTTGCTCTATATTGCAAATCAAACACACACACATATGTGTGTGTTCGGCCATGCTGAAGATGAAAAACAGCCAGCCTTAAAAGGAAACAGAAGAAATCAGTCGATTAAAAATAATAATGCATAATAATTATGCTCCTGTAACTGGCATCCGTCTTTCAAGTTTGAGTAAGGCTTTTGCAATCTCAGTGGAACCTATTAATTTTTCTTTCCCAAATGTAAGTATAACAGTCTAGAGATTTGTGATGTTTGGTTTTGCACTGTGTAGAACTCATCCTTTTCATTTTTCCAGTTTAAAGATAACAAAATTACTCTTTTCTTAGTAGTACAGAGAAGTGTAATCAGTACTTCCCTGCACAGTCTCAAATTCAGTTGAATGAAGGAAAGGTTGATCGCCAGTGGGAAAGAATCAGGGAACACATTCAAATTATCACAGTCTCCACAGCCTTATTATAAAGTTATTCCTACCAAAGAACCTTTTCTAAGGATGTTAAACCAGCCAGATTTGAGAACTCAAATCATTACATCACACATATAATCAGCATCAGCTTGCAATGAACCCAGCACAAAGGCCTTTGTGGTTACACAGACACTGAAAAAGTTACTTGCTTTTAACCTCCTGAGAGCTGACTTTGTAAAGAGCAAATAAAGTAATTAAAAATGCTTTTATTAATTTGCACATTAAGCTAAAAGGAAAGAAAAGCAAACAAACCCCACAAAAAACACAGCTGCAGCTGCTTTAGGACCTGCTGTCTTTTTCCTTTGAAATAAGAAAAGGTAAAGAAAGAAAATTAGTTCAAACAGAACAGAACATATACTGCTACATTTTCACTGCTGCATTCAATAGGTCCTCACAAAGGAGGTTATAATTGTTCCAACATCAGCAGCTCCTTATTCTGCTTTTCACAGAGATTTATAAACATAACCAAGAGGAAAGCAATCTAGTATCTACACTGATCCTCATTAAGATCTTTGAAACATAATCAGAATCAAACTGCTACACAAGCAATGGAAACACCACTAGTGAAAATATTCACTGAAATTCTTTTAGCCCAGTTTGGGTTCCTCTTGTTTCCAGGTTAATCTTTAGTTCTGCAAAACAGTTTTTTCCCTTTCTTCTGGTCTGCAATTACTGTTCTGCAACTCAGTTCTACAATGTGGCAGCATATGCCATGCATATTCTTTGTGGGTGTTGCTGAAACAGGGCTCTATCAATTGTCTGTAGATGGAGGCAGGTCCATGAAGGTAGTTCAGATACAAAGAAGATAAATGCTTTTCATCAGGAGCCACTTTCTCCCCATTGATTAGAAAGAGCACCTATAGTGACTAAACATCTAACTGTGGTACTTCAACTGTGCAGGGTTGATGTAGACTGCCTATTTACGTACTTAAAATATAAGGCTCATGTCCATGCACTAAAAAAAAAATATAAATACTAGCTTAAATTGCTTTTTAGTAATTGTTTTCCAGTTTGGAATGATAACTTGGGAAGTATGTTTTGGAGTGCTAAATCTGTGTAGGAAAAGAAGCAAGGCCATAGGAAATCAGTCGTAAGGGATAAAATGACACCAGAGGAGGCGTCATTAGCTTCTTTTGTTCTATCCAAATCTGAAGTGCAAAGTTTCCTTTTTTGTACAAATTACTGCTAGTCTTATCAACACCTCAACATTTAAGTTACTAAAATTAAAACAGCTAAGCTTCAATTCTATTTGCCCTCATGACTGCTACAGACATCAATTTGATACAAACAAAATTGACACTGCCTCTTTATGAGGGCACAACCTTGCCTCTGTAACTCCAACTACCCCTTTACCTTACACGGCTTTGCAAAACATCAAAACTACAGCAAAATGCAATTTCCTCTCAACAGCAGCCTACGAAAGAGGAAAAGATTTGATTAGGGGAGACAAAGAGATGAGCTGTCAGTTCCCATTTCGAAATGAGCTATCAAGAGACACCACTTGAGGAGAGAGATTGAATGAGCATATTTCAGTTCTAGCAGGTTTACTCCCTGTGATACTACTAAACAATAATTATAATGTATAGTAAGTGATCCAGGGAGGGCCTGTATAAATAGAAAAACCCACAATTTAAAAAGGCCTCTATTAGTTACTGTAATTTGTGTTAGTAGAGGGCCTCCTAACTTATTTGTTATGTAGCTCAGGCACCTGAAAATTAAACACTGCACAAAGAAGATCATGCCAGGTTTATTTGACAAATGCCCTGCCCTTATTTTGCATTATTTTTGCAATTTAAAAATTTTGTTATATATTGTCTTTCTTTTGTCACTTCGCTGTACAGTTTTTATAGTGACAGATGTGCCATTTTGGCAAGCTGCAAACATGGCTCAGTGCTTTCATTATCAAGATCCATTTTAAGGGAGTTTGTCGGAGGTGGGCCAGCAGAAGCCTACAGAGAATGGAGAAAGATGCAACAGAGCTGCAAGGAAGTCTCAGAGG